>JAWDEX010000018.1:11912810-11945624 GCA_035221805.1 Trichilia hirta | reverse complement strand
AATGACAACGTAATCCCCTCCTATTACGGATAGTTGTTTCTACACAATATATGCTAGATAAGGCAAAAAAAAATATAAAATAAAATAAGTGAAGACATTGTTAATTGGTAGGATTCCCCTTTAATTTATTAAGGGTAGAGCCTCATGTTGACATAACAAATTACAGTATGCTAGCTGAGAGGAGCAGGTTATTCTGCAGAGCACTCCCACATGATAACAGTTGCTGTTCCTGTGGTGGTACACCAGTAACGGTAGATATTTGCTTATTCAATGCAATAATTGTTATCTGCAAGACAATTATACATCGCATGAGATAAAAATAGAGATAAAGCAGGAATAAAATCCCATTGCCTTGCCTGAGATTTAGTTTTTTAGCATTAGCTAAAACTTTAGAACTGACCAATTTTCAGCCATCAACAAACAGATAAAAGTACATACAGTCACAGAGACTACACATCTAGAGAATAATATAAGATATTTACATGTCTATCCACTATCAAGGTGTGTATTTGAAAATCCATTGTTCTTATCTTAATTCTAATTGTGAAGTAGAACAGGCAGCCTCATGACTCCTGACTTCATAGCTCCATCATCATTATTACTTCCCATCTTCTTCAAAACTCCACTATAAAGCCTGAAAGAATTCAATTTCTAGGGATTTTCCGCATCAAAAAGTAAATAAAATCATTCAGCAGTCAACGAACAATGACTGTCGTCCAAGGAACTGGCATAATTCTACATTCTCGCACAAAGATTATGCTGGCATGTACTTAAATAATTCTACTAAATCAATTAGAAGAAAAAATTGAGAATCGAAGAGGATTACTTCATTTGAAAAGCAGATTCAAGAGTTACCTGAAGAGCTTCAAGAATCTAGATAGTCTTGAATGAGAAATGTGAGTTCAGGCAGTTTATTCAGTGCTTGCGTCTGCAACGCTATTTTCCGGCGCCGGTTTGATAGTATTGAGTACCTTCAGTGGCTCTACGTAAGCCGTTCGATTAGACTACCCTGAAAAGTCCGTGGACTCGATTAATATATCTGATTTTAAGTTAGCCCATCACTCTATATGGCCCATAGTATTTCGACACCGTATTAAGCGTCTGACTGACACCCGTATTGAAAATGCTGCACCGCAATTAATGGCGCGCGATTTCAAAAAGTGCAGCTGAAAGGCGGAAAGGGGGCCCAAGACTTTTCATTTCGTAGAGTCAAAAAGCACCGCAGCGAAACGGTGAGTTCTCGGAGCACGAGCCCAATAAGCCATTGGGCGGGGTCCATTGATTTTTCTGAGAAATAACATTCGGATTCCTATATTTTTAATTTGTTTCAGTTTAACAGTATAGTTTGTTCATTTTATCAAATAGCACCTTTTTCTTTGACTCGATCAGCTAATCTTTTCACCTCTTACTAAAATATCCAGATTACATTTAGTTTACATTTAAAATTAATTTAACATGACTTTAAAATTACAATTATTATAAAATATAATAATAAACTCTTAAATACTAATCAATAGTTTTCAACACAAGATAAATAACAATAAATTACGTTATGCATTTGTGCATTATAAGATTATATATCTTTTAAAAAGTCAAAAAAATCACTAGTATTAAATATATCCCTAGTTTTACATTGCAATATAAGGTTAGGCATCTTTTAAAAATTTAAATTAACTTCAGTCAATTTACTAGGGATCGTATTTGGATCTATTTGACACAAACAGAACAACTACTTGATTATGTATGGAAATTTATAATATTGGGGACCTTAATGTTATTATCAGCTTTCTTTGATGGCTTACAATCAATCCGCAATAAGTCAGTTCATGATTTACAATAACGGATTATATGTTTATAAGATGGTTACAGTACCACAAATAACTATTTACCCAATTTCTCCCACATTCTAACGCTCATTTGCATAATTTTTATTTTACTGGTACATTTTTAGAAGGTTATTTTGGTACTTGCATACATAAATTGGTTGAAGTATCCAATGTTTGTGGTATGTACACCCAGACCACAGCTCTCAAAACTCTCTTCCTCTTGCACCTGTCTCTGTGAATTTAGTCATGATTGCAAGCTACAAGTCACTGCCATTTTCTCTTCTGATCATCACCTTCCTCTTCTTTCTTTCTTCTTCTTCTTTCTTTACCTCTTCACATGGAACTCCTCAGTCTCTTGCCTGCCAAACGCCACTCCCTTCAGGTGTTTATAGTTTACACTACCGCAATCCTTGTCTTCTATAATTTGCTCCATGTTCTGTTTGGTTGCCAAGAAAATGCAGGAATAAGTAAAAAGAAATTGACACATTTTTTTTAAGTTTCTTACTTTATTGAAGCTACGAACTATAATTTTTGCTTAACGCTCTATCGTTTTCTTTTCTCTCCTATTACTTTGCATGGAAAGTGAATGAAGCACGATATGAAACGGAGTTTGCAACCGGGACCAAAAGGTCAGCTCTGGAGGGACCGACACCGACTGTTGCACCTTTCGCTGAACCTTTTGTTGAGAGCCCATCGTTTGTTTTGGCTGCAAAGAGGACTTACAGAAGGGACCCTCTCAATGGATTCAAAAGATACACAGGAGGGTGGAATATCAAGGACCGCCATTATTGGGCTGTAAGTGTGTTGATTATTTGTGATTCTTCTATTTATATCTTTCGTGGAAAACACATTTATTATTGTCAGAAATTTATGTCCGTGTAATTTGTACTCAAAGCGATTGGATTGTTAATTATTTGATTGCTTATGCATCATAATTGGTAAACAATTCTAAGAAAATCAAAATAAGAGATGAATTTTTATTTGCATTCTGCACTTTTTGGAGTAGTGCTATTCCATAATAATTGTATCTTCATTTTGTCCTCATTTCGGACGAGGTCTGGGGAAAATGTTGAAACACATAAATTCAATGTAATGTTTGTGTTTGTTCTTTGCTTTTTGCTTTCATAGTTTGGCTGAGTGTTTGAAATCTGGTTGATCACATTGTTAATTAGAAGTTCAACTCATTTTTTGAACTTCTTTTCTCAGCAGATTTTAGTCTAACAATTTTTCTATGGTGTCTAATATATTAATGCTGTGTAAGTCAGAACCAATTCATGGCATTTTTGAGGCTAAGTTTGTCATTTCAGATCTTATTTTATTGCAGTCAGCGGCTTATACTGCAGCTCCCCTGTTTGTCATTGCTGCGATTTGGTTCCTGGGTTTCGGACTGTGCTTGCTGCTCCTCTGTATCTGTCGATTCTGTGTCAAAAGGCAGCCTTATGGCTACTCTATATTTGCTTATTCCCTCTCTCTTATTTTCCTCGTATTCGTCACCCTTGCAGCAATGTAACTTTCTCTCTCTCTCTCTCTCTCTCTCTCTTCAATTTATGTTTGCTTGATTTCTTGCACCAAACTAAATTCTTTTCTGTGGTATAGCATCGGATGTGTTATCCTTTATGCAGGACAAGGGAAGTTTCATGGTAGCACAACAAAAACATTGGAATATGTCGTATACCAGGCAGATACCATAGTCCAGAAACTGCAAGATGTTTCAAATAATCTTGCCACAGCTAAGCAAATTGCAGTTGATAAAATATTTCTACCTTCTAATGTCCAAACAGATATTGACAATATTGAAACAAAACTTAACGCATCAGCTAGCACCCTTGCCAATGAAACAGTTAAGAATTCGCATGACATACAAGACGTTCTGGATTCTGTGTAAGTGAATGATCCAATCTTTATTTATTTGTTTTTCACTACTTTCGAAAATTGGTATGTTCAAGGAATATATTGATATTTTTGTAGGAGACTAGCATTACTTCTAATTGCGGCTATTATGCTGGTCTTGACATTTCTTGGATTATGTGAGTACCATGGATTACCCCAACAAGATGAAAAGTATTTTGAATTTTCTAAATCATGAAGACATATATACTTGGTATAACAATTTTGTGGTTTTTTATCCAGTATTCTCAATTTTTGGAATGCAAGTTCTTGTCTACATGTAAGTACAATAATTCAATGCTTTCTCATTTTGTCCAATTTGGTTGTTCTTTTTAGCTGTTATTAGATAGACATCAAATTATCTCTCTTGTGAAGTAATGGTATCAAATTTTCTCAGTCTGGTTATCTTCGGATGGATAGTTGTTGCTGGAACATTTATATTATGTGGCATATTCCTTCTTCTTCACAAGTGAGTTTATAGAAGTCTACACAGTTCAAATCATTCAACTTCATTGTTTCTGCAATGTATGCTAAGTTAGAATGGTTTCTTTGAGAAAATTTGCTTATATATTAGGGATTACATGTGAAACTTAAACTTGCATATTTCAAGCTAATCCGTAGTTTCTTTCGTGCACTAGTGTGGCTGCAGATACTTGTGTTGCAATGAATGAATATGTACAGAACCCCACTGCTCACACAGCTCTAGATTACATAATACCGTGTGTAGACAAAGCCACAGCCCAAGAAACTCTCATGCGAAACAAGGAAGTCACTTCTCAGCTTGTCGAAGTAGTCAACGAGGTCATCACCAATGTCACAAACATCAATTTTGCACCGGCTTTTGTACCCTTTTACTTCAATCAATCAGGTCCATTGGTGCCAATTCTATGCAATCCATTTCACCCTGACTTGTCAGACCGACCATGCTCTGTTGGTGAACTGAACTTGAACAATGCATCGGAGGTATGTAACCTTAAAAAACTTCTTTGCCGTTATCATGCTTTGATTTCTTTGTTGTCTGAGAATTGCAGTTCTTGCAGGCTTGGAGGAGTTATGTTTGTCAGGTTTCAGGTGGAATCTGTACAACAACAGGGCGTTTGACACCTTCTTTATACGACGAGATGACAGCTGCAGTAAATTTATGCAATGGGTTAGAAGATTTTGGTCCATTCCTGGTTGATGTACAAGACTGCACGTTTGTGCGGGAAACTTTTGATGAAATATACAGAGATCATTGTCCTGATCTGCAGGCCTACAGTAAGTGGATCTATGTTGGGTTGGCAATGGGGACAACTGCAGTCATGCTTTCTCTGATCTTCTGGGTAATCTATGGAAGAGAACGACGTTACCGAATGAAAACGAAACAATTAGACCAAAAGGACGAGGATAACAAAGAAATGCAAGAGATCAAAGAAATTCAAGAGTAACTCTTCTCTTCTTTGGCCCATTTCTACATTCCACATTTTATAAATATTTGAGTACTGGTCAAGCAATGGTAGATCCTCTCTCATTGTCATGCAACCGTACTAGTTTTACTTTTCTGGGTTTTTCTTTATTTTATTAATTATCTATTGTTGTTATATGTAATGTAAACTCTAATTTATTTTTTTTTTTTCTCAACCTCTTGGCTTAGTCACCAATCATTTTCTTGTTCACCAAGGAAAAGAGAATTTTGATTGGAAAAAGACACTTTCTTGTTGTATTGAACAATGAAAATGGCAGATTGTTTGGTAAACTTCAGGTATTTTAAGAGAAACAGGATGGTGTTGGTTCGTGTTCTACCACTCATTAAATGCTCGAGTCTATGCCAAGTCCATATTCATATCGAGCCTGCTAAGAAATGGATTTCGGTCTTCCCTCCCAAAGGAACAAGGGTGCCCTTTATACGGTCTAGTTATTTGTAATGTTAATATGTTATCCGTCTGGTTATACTATGTAGACGTAATTTCCATATCCCTCCATGTGGCATAAATTACAAATTGTACTGATGGCTGCAGCTGCTGCCGCCTGTAAGAAAAATAATTAATTTCTTTGCAACGCGGGGAGTTGACATAACTAAAACCGCGTTTCCTGTTTCAAAATAATCAATTGATTTTGATTAATGGATTAATAATTAATAACGCTAATGCACGTACCCAACTGCCTGGAATAGACCTAATTTTTAAGCAAGCATGTGACTCACCTTCCACGAACTTATTCTTACTAGCAAGGAATATTGCTGTCTCAATCACATAATTATCATTAATATATATAATAATCAAAATATCATATTTAAACATGTGCAAGCAGTTTTCTTGGAACTTCAAGGCCGTTTTTTATTTGTATACCAGGGTTCCCTGAGTTTTTGTGTTTCACCAAACCAGACATAAATCTATTTATTTAATACAAATACATCCCTAATTTCTGTTAAAATAATTAAAATATGCTTCAGTATTTGTTTGAGTACTCTATGTCCATTTAGGTAGATTTTGCAAGTATAATTTTTTGGACTTAATTTATATTAATATAATTTTTAAAAGTAAAATGTGAAGATTACATAATTATTTTGATAGATAATTAGATTTTTGTTCTTTACATTCTCTTGCATTACAATCACACCACTCAAATGGTTTTTGAAATAAAAAATAATTATGTTAAAATTTAATCAATATATTTAATAATTATTATTAAAATCAATTAAAATTGATACCCAAAAACTATATGATTTAAACATGTCAAAATTTCACATAACTTAAATATAAATAATATCTCAGAAAAACTTAATATGTAAATAAAAAAATTCCACTCTTTTTAATCATTGAATATATTATTATAAATAAATATATAAAAAGATATATTAATATGGGTGGCGGCGGGTGGTGTTAATTGTAGCACTGTCCACTAGACCATCTGTTCATTGGAATAGTTGTGGCCCGCGACCCCCATCGCGACTATAAGTATTTTTCAATGAAATGACTGCCACCGGTAATTGATAAATATATTTATTATTTATTAATGTGCGCCAGTTGGTCTCATGAATAAATAAAAAAATATATTTATCAATTTTGATGGAAGGGTCCAACTTTTGTTATGTGGGGATGTATTATTGAAGTGTTATAAGAGTAGACAAAAATTAAACGGTTTAAAATAAAATTATTAACAATTAAACGTACAAATAATCAGGGATAAATTATTATAAAGGTAATTATTTACATGAAATATAAATATGTTATTGAGTAAACCTAAAATAGACTTAATTAGATAACTTTAATTATTTATTTTTTTCATAGCGTCTAAATAATTTTTTTCCTCCTACCTCGTTATTCTTTTTTTTTTTTTTTTTTTTGATTTTACCTTTAACCTTCCCAAATTTAACCGAACCTCGTTGAACCGAATTGGCAATTTTAATCAAATTTTAAAATACCAAATAAACATAAAATGTTAAGACTCAAAACTCCATATTTTTTTATTTTTAATTTACCTTTACTTTTTTAAATTGAACCAAAACTCATCAAACCAAATAGTTAAATTTAACAGATTTAAAAATAAAAAATAAAAAATTAGAGGCACAAAATGGTGATGATTCGGTTCAATTTGAAAAAAAACTGAGGTTAAAATTAAAAATCACACTGTAACATTTAATTTTAAAAAAAAAAAAAAAAAAAAGTTGAAATAACGAGATATTAAACTAGAAAGAGGGGGGAAGAAAAAAAAGGAGTACCATCAAACGAGAATCAATCTCGTTGATTAATGTACAAGACAAATTAAAATCTATTTCACCAATTAAGGGGACAAGAGTTTTCAATGAAACGGCTTGAGTTCGAATCGTAATATAGCTATTAACTATCAATTTAATTTACAATTTGAAAAAAAACAAATCGATATCTACCTCTACGGACAAATTTGATAATTTTTCGAACTGCCAGCCCATGTGATGTGATTGGGATGTGCCCGTAAATCATAATTCCATGATTTGCGGTTCAACAGCTAGAGTGGACTGTTTTCAATGTATGAACCTATTACCTATGGGCATTGGCCGGGACCGCGTACCCAAATGAACTCGTGAGTCGGTAAATTACATTTTTCGTCCATAAGGTTTTATATTTTTAAATAAAGAAATAATCCCCTCTCCGTGTGCCATTGTCTCGTTCTATTTTAACGGTAACGTTGTATACTCCTGACTTTTGGTGTTAAAAAATTAATATTATAAGTTCAGAAAGATAATTTATGTTAAATTTAATAAGAAATAATGATCTATTAATACAAATATATAATGTAGGGCCTCAATATTATTATTCCAATGAGATGAAAGCCTCCAATATACAAAGATCAACTAGAGTATTAACATATTGTTGTTAACCGATTGAGGGATCGTGGATTAAAGACACGTGTGGTTAGAACGGATTAAACACAATTAGCCATTTTCTAATATTTTAAGGTCCATGACAGATAGAAAAAATTTAATATTCAACAACTAGCCCATTTAAAATAAATTTCAATTCTATCATTTTTTTTCAATTAACTTCTCTTGCATAAAGGAAAAATATCCGTTATTTTTTTAAGAATAACAAATATTTTTTTATAGTTTTTTCGTTACAAATATTTTAAAATTTTAAAATTAATGAAAAATATCTCCTACAATATTATTTCATTAATTAATTTATTTTTTGATATAATTATCATTATATCTTTAATTTTTATAAAAGTAAGTTTTAAATTATAAAATTATAATAGTAATTATAGTATAAAAATTAATTAATGAATTAATATTATAAAAAATTATTTATTATTATTAAATTTTAAAAAATATTTATTAAAAAAGGTAAAAAATGTATGTAATTTTTTAAAATGATAGGGCATTTCTCCTTTTTTTTATATTAAAGAAGAGGTGCATAACTTTGTATCACTTTCACATATAGCTATTTTATATAGCCCATTAATTATCATAAATCTGTATAAAATATTTTTCTTATTTATCTCAAATTTTCCAACATATCTACTTTGAAATGTACAAAGGGATTCGATTGCATTGGATTTGAGCATGTGTTCAAATATAATTGGCTTTATGTAAAATATAAACTTGCAATCGCCCAATCTATCAAATAGAATCTGCCGCACAGACAATGAAAATTGTCGTAGGGGGGTGACAAGTGGGCTAAAATTAAAGACAGTAGAAAATTCATACGACACTTTACTGGTATCATTAAATTAATTAGCTGATATTAACTATGGAAATGACAACTAAAACTAAGACAGTGCAAACTTGGTTTACAAATAAATAATAACATATCTGCAACGAATTTTATTATATCTAACCAATTTACAAAGGAATCGCGTAATTCGGTAAAGCTTCCGTTTTTCCATGTAAATCCATGGGCAACAAGACGAGTTACGGTTTCTAAAACAAATTCAAAAGAAGTTAAAAAAAGAAAAAAAAGAGAGAGAGAAAAAAGAAAGATGAATCCCGCGATCTTGGTAAACGGAAATGTCAGAGTTCAATTTAGGCTCAATCAGAATCCGAAGAGCCGTAAATTGAAAAATAAATTTCAGACAGTGGACTTGGTATGCAGTATCGTTTTGGTAATAGGGACGGCTCCGTGAAGATTTGACCGAGAATTTTCAAAAAAAAAAAAAAAAATGTATCTCTACTACTTGTGCGTGTTGAGATTGTAGGTTGTAACGCCAATTTGAATTAGTCTTATAAATCAGTCGTCCAACACGAGTTAGCTTGATTAAAACGTAGCCGTGTATTATCATCAAACGTAATAACAAACAATAAAACATGATTCTTAAGGAAGATGATGGCTACTTATTTCCTAAGCCATGCTAAATTGCCAATTTGTGATGAAATAAAATAGTTCGGACTTTCGGATACACCTAACCTTAAGATCACAAGATAAGTTTAGTTGGCAGCTTGTCGTTAAGGTTAAGCAAAGGATTTTTGGCCTTTAATTATCTTCATCCCAACGGCAACTGCTGAAATGGTCAAGCAAATACTCGCTACGGATTAATTTTCAATGGTAAGAGAAACGAATGAGGATACGATGGCTATAAATTAAAAAGATCAGGGACAATTAAGCCACACGAAAAGTCTAAATAAGGCATGGTGTAAATACCTGGATTTTAATGGCACATTCTCGTACTTCGATCTGTGACCGTTTCGCGAAACTTTATACGTGGCACACTCTGCTCTCGCCCAGGAGACCGTTAACCAAACGGCTCCATCTGTTGTCGCTTTATGCAGTCCACGTCATGACAGCCGTTGGATCAGAATCCGAATACTTGCAAACAGACTAACCGCACCCACTAGTTAATAGTAACCATGGTTAAGTTTACGCAGACTACTACCTTCAACGGTATCACCCTTGAAACTTGCCATCAATTACAATTCACCCGCTTTTCTCCAATCTATAAATTCGGCCTTGGAGACGCACTAGGTTTGACGAATCAGGCAGCCTCGGTGGCATTTAGAAGAAATAACCTAGAGTCCTCTCTTTCTTTATTTCCTCAAATTTCCTTTTAAATAAAAAATCAGAAAATGGTAACAACTTCATCCAGGACGAGATCAAGCGGGCCGGTTTTACGGTCGCTCTCTCCTTCTGGTCGATTTTATTCATCACATACAGCCGCTTCTACATCTTCTGGTTTTGCGTCTTCAACAAGCTCAAGCTTTTCTTCTCCAACTTCTACTTTCTTCAACAATAGCAGCAATCACCACAGATCTGCTTCCCCGACGCGTGTTATTCTGTATACGTCATCATCTCTTAACCCATCGTTCCGTTTCTCAATCGACAGATCTATTTCTCCGAGTAGGTCCATCTCTGTTACGAAGCAAAACAATCCGATCTCCTTACAGAAGAAAACGTGCATGTGTTCGCCTACGAATCACCCGGGTTCATTCCGGTGCAGTCTACATAAGAATATTGGTGTCGGCAGCCATGGAAACGGAAACTATCCGTCAAACAGTTTGAATATGAGAAGATCTGCTATGACGAATTCGCTTGTGAGGATCGGTGGTGTAGAAGGAGAGTGGATGAAGAGATCGTTGAGAGATTTGATTCGTCCATCTTCACATCATCAGCGAAGACGTGCGGCGTTCCAGCCCAGGCAGAGTCGACTTTCCTCCATGTCGAAAGCCGATGATGCTTAATTTATTTCTCACAGGTTGGTTCAAGATTTTCTTTATTTTCCATTCCGAGTCGATCCGGATGAGTTGGTGTGGTTCGAGGCAACTTGGCTAGATCTGGTAGTAGCAGTATCAGAGTGAACTCGAGTGAGGACCGAGTCGATGAAGAAAGAGTTGTTTGACGACGTTGAAACCCTATATATTTTTTGGGACATAGGTTGAGGAGATTGTGCATTGTACATAACATTTGCTATGGAAGGAGATATTCGGACATTAAATATTTTACCATTTAAAACTCGAAAACTCCAAAGGAATCAAAATCTTAACATTAATCAGGATTAATCCAAACCAATTCATAATTTCAATGCACTGCTCCCATTATTCATTCCTCGGAAGAAAATGTGACGTCCCATGCTTTTTGTATTTGGGGAATGTGATATGCGTGCCGTGTGGTAACCTCGACCGTTCCACGTTGACAGCGATGTCTGTCGTTTCCGTTTTGGACGTTAAGTTACCTGTGCAGTTGGTATCGCCGTTATTCTTTACCGTCATCGCATGCGAGGTATATTCTTTATTCCTTTGTATTTGTTTTTCTTTTTTCACTTTGATTATTATTATTATTATTATTATTATTATAAATTGTTTCTCTTTTTAGGGTTACTTCAGTTTTAACAGGTATGAAGTATACTTGTCACGGGGCTTAAGTCTGCCTTTCAGACTTGATAAATTATAAAAGGATTAAAACCCTGTACGGGAGTAGAGACCATGAATTGTGAAACTGAAATTATGACCCTTTGACCTGTACACCAAGGCGACGGGAAGGAAATACCATTTGAGATTATTTCGAAGGAATTAATATTAAATTGGCTTCGGACTATATAATTCATAAATTGATAACTAGAAGTAATAGCAGCAGGTAATGCAAAATTAAATTAAATACATAAAAATGTTAAAGAATTGACTAGACATGTTGCAAGGAGGATTTCTTATGTGTAAAGAAAGAAGAGGTGGGGCTCTATCTCTTATGCAGAAAGAAAAAGGATGAAGGAAAATGTAAAATTCCTACAAAAAGTTGAATTCTCTGGACGACGAGATATTAGGCGTGGAAGATGCTTCATTTTGAAGAAAAATATTATTTTCTCCTAAAAACTGTGGGCCAATGGGTGGAGGACAATAGAGAGAAAACGGGCGTCTCTGGAAGCATCTGAGAGGTTCATATGGAACATTTACAGTACATCAATTTCAATACAGTAAATTATTTTATTTTAAACGAAACAACAGTTGACGTATGTTGGTGAGGCCAAGGCGTACATTTATCTCTCTCTCTCTCTATTTTTTTTAACCCTGGAATCTTATTAGCTGTAAATCCATATAGCAACTTACTTATATATGCAAATTTGAACGGATGGTAAGGTTAACAGTGTTTGCATAGAGCGCATCTGGGTGGTAACTCGCGGAACGCCTCATTATTACAAATGCTGACAAATAAGGATTTGTAATAGAACCGAAACTCTTTTTTTTTGTTTTTGGGAAGAACCGAAAGTTACTTTGAAAAAGAATCTCCCCTTTAATTCTTTTCATGCGCATTTCTTGTTGCACCTTCTGTATTTGATGACGACATTTCATTCATATTAGTGTAAAAGTATGACCAAGAGATGGATTCCACCCTAACGTAGATTCTTCCAGAAAATGACGTTTCTTACCTTCTTTACGTTTGTTAGGTTTACGTTTAATTTCCAGGTAAAGCCACTTACAGTTGGCCATTCCTCTAAAAGTGTAGAGGTGTGAGTTATTAAAGCGAACAATATGAAAATGGTTGAAATTTGTTGAAATGACGAACAAGTTGGAACACAGTGGTGGTGTGGTGGTCCACGAGACAATCAAACAAATTTCCAGGAATGCGCGACACGGCGAGGGAAATAATAGAAAGCTAACACTAACCCAAGCCAACATTTATCGATGACTCGCGTGGCAAAGAAGAATAGACTACGTACTATATTTTAGGTATGGATATTTTTGCTGAGAATCTACGAAACTTAACGTCAAAGTAATTTAAATGTACAGTGGTAACAGAAAATTACCCATTGGTTAAATGTTAAACAACCTCTAATCCATTTTCTTATTCACAGGATGAAATAAAGACTTTCATGTTTGCAAGTGTAATCGAATTTTCTTCTGATTTATTTGATTATTAAAATGATCTTTTTATAAAATAAAGACCTTTATGGGCTCAAATGTTAGGATTGGAGATAAATTCTATGCTTATTTTATTTATTTCTATAAAATTTACAGATTGGAACGTGAATCGAAAACTATCTAAAAAAGGGAAATTTATAAATTGGTTGGCAAAGAGGCCATTCGACTTACACGGACGCCCTACAATCAGTAAGTCACTACTTAAAAATGGATCCACCTTTCGTTTGTTTGTCTTTTCCTTGCGTCTCAAACTTTCGTATTCGAAGAAAGTGTAAGACAAACAAATATCCAGAAGCCTTTGTGATTCGGTTTGTAATCTTGAGGCCTGGCTCGCGTTGTAATTGGGACCCAAACCCCAATGGATTTGATCAAAATCTATATTATTCGTTTGGTAAGTCGTATAAGAGAAAATCAACGAAACCTTAAATTGAATCGGGGACGGAGAAACATCAATTATTAGGAATTTTAACTTGCAATATTTTTGATCCAGCATTTCATGCGTTACATATATACATGTAAATTCTGAAATGATAAAGTAATAATAGAGAATTTGTTAAATAAAAAAAGGGTTTTTATAAACTTACAAATTTATAATTTTAATTTAGTTTATTATTAATATTAATATATAGACTTTAAGTTATTTACTGGAAGTGATAACTGTGATATAAGAACAAGTTTGAAATTGTGACTTATTTTAACAGCTCAAAATATTCTTTAAAATATAATTTTATTTTTAAATATTTATTAATGTTAATTTTATTTAAGTAATTCCAATTATAATTATTACTTAACTAGCGTAGTCTGTGATAACCTTAGTAAATAAGACCAAATTGGTATGTTTAAATTCGAAGACTTAAATTTTTTTCAGTAATGCCAAAACTTTTTATGGAATATATTTACAAAATTATTTTTAATTAATTAATTTATTTACAATCTTATTTTATAAATTTAAAGAATATATATTTATTTTTATACAATATAAGCAACACGAAAAATTATAAAAATATAAAGATGAATATATTAATTTTTAGACTTTTTTATTTAATGAGTGACTTAATATTTATATTTAAATTTTAGATAAGAAATAAATAAATTAGTCAAATCTAAACATTAAGTAATAATAATAAATAATATATATTATATAATAATTAATATATTATATGGCATAAATATATATTTCACAATTCTCATAAAGGATTTATATTTTTAATATTATTGCCGAATTAGCAATCTTGAAATTTACTAGAGTCGGACTAATTTTCAAAAGCTTCAAAACTATTTCACACACGATATCCTGAAAGCACGCGCACGCACGCAGCCCAAAAAAAATAAATAAATAAAAGTGAGAAAAGGACAGAAACGACGTCGCTTAGAAACGATAACTTTGTCTAAAATTACAGGTATCGCCCGTTGCGTTGCCTCACTTTCCATTCTGTTTTCTCTCTGCGGGTAATTCGTTTCTACCGTGTTTGCGTTTCTCCTCACCGATTATCTTCATGGCTATTCTCAGAAGATCCTCACTGTCCATCCACAAACTCTTTCAATTCCAACGGCTCCAAACCCGTCAACTATCCACCTCACCAAAATTTCCGTCTTCTCTGCTATTGATCAACACCTCAAACTGCGATACCGGTCAGCACAAAGACTTCGTTTTCGATTCTTTTGTCCGATGGTTTTCGGGAATCGCCGTCGGCTCCGGCCTGGGGTTACTCTACTGGTCTTTTACTTCGAGTTCTGAATCTGCTTTGTTTTCGAAATCGCTTTTGTCTCTTGCAGACGGGTCAGCGTCGACGGTGGCCAATGAATCTGCGGAAGATGATCATAGGAGCACTTTTAGTTCCGTATATCGAAAATTGTCACTGCCTGATTACAGCTCTGGTTTTCTCTTTGGAGGTGATGGATTTTATTTTACTTTTGCTTTATTCGAAATTTAATTATGAAAATTGAACCAGCAATGAAGTACAAAGTTGTTTTATTAATTGCAGAAGCATACAGAAGAAAAATTTTCTTTAATTATGAGAAGCGAATTAGGTTGCGAAGTCCTCCGGAGAAGGTAATTTCGTTTCGTTTTGTTTATGCCATCCTTGATCGAAACACATGGTAATTATATGTGTTATCACAATTACATTATACGTATTTAAGTCCTTTGTATTAACAGATGCTATATAAGGGAAACAAGGAGTATAGAAACAAAATTCGTATGATGTGTCCTTCCGACCAACCGTTTATCAGTGTTATTTCAAACCATTGTGAAATAAATATAGTTCCATCGAGTTTTTTTTTTACCCTGTCTCTTTTTTTGCTTGAGTTGCTTTCATGTTCGTTGTTCAGGTAAATTGTACAATTTTGGGTTGTGAGACTGCATTTAGATTTTTTGATACAAGTGGATCTACGCAGAGAGTTTTGGATACGTATATGGTAGACTTGGTTAGGTGATGGTCATTCTATCTTTTGTTTAGGAGTTTATTTAACTAGAAGAAAAAACTTGCTGGCAATTGAGTTTGACATTTGCTATGAATTTCTGAAGGTGTTTGAGTACTTTGCATCTTTACGAACATCAGAAGGAGAATTGCTTATGAAACCAGCAGATCTAATGCGGGCAGTTGCTCCTGTATTCCCTCCATCTGAATCACACCTTGTCAGAGACGGATATTTGAAAGGGGAAAGGAGCCCGGGGGAGTTACGATGTGCGCCTTCAGAATTTTTTATGCTGTTTGATGTGGACAATGATGGACTAATATCATTCAAAGAGTGAGTAGCTACCGTGTAATTATATTCAGGTGCCTGATATATTTTTTAACCCTTTAGATTAAGGCTTTTATCTCTTCTTCTTGTAACAGATATATCTTTTTTGTAACACTACTCAGCATTCCAGAAGCAAGCTTTTCTGTTGCTTTCAAGATGTTTGACATTGACAACAATGGGTTTGTATCCACGCATTTTATGCATAATTAATTATGTTCATATTCTTTTTGTTAATATATATTGGCTCATGAGATAGTGGGTTCTGAGTTGTTATCTATTAGGTGACCAGGCCTTCATTTTCCTTGATTGATTTGGTAAAGATGGAAAGTCGTTTGATTTTTGACTCCTCACTCCCTCTTTTGCTTTATGTGCTTCATAAGTACTTTCTTTAACTGAAAGCACATTGTATGGCTCATCACCATATTTTCTTCAGGTTTATCCTTTTTTGCATTATCTATCTAATCCATCCTTGATACCTAGTTTTTTCTTTTATTTGTTAGAACTACTGAAGTTAGTGAATGAAAATTTGTTCTGGGTTTATTATGAAACCTGGGGCATGGATACTATTACAAATTGTAGGTCTTTCAGGCCATTTTGACAATTATCCCGACATTTACCAATTTTGTTTGAAACTAAATGACCCTCGTAGTATCTATTGGGTATAACTTTTCAAGTGGAACATTTTAGAGTAGATCTTATATTGGTAAAGCTTTTATAAGTTGAGATTTTTACAAAAAGTTATTTTAGTGGTTCGGCTATCAAGTATGTCTTCTTGTAAAATTACATAATTGCTTTATTAGACAATTTTTAAAAGATATTTTATGAGAGAAATGAACTAAAATTTTAAATTAAATAATTGTATTTCAAACAATTTAATCTTTTAAAAAAGTTAAAAATATTTATTCCATATAAAAGGGAAAAAGGTTTTTACACTTGAAAGAAGAAAATTTTGAGCATATTTCCATAGAATCAAATTGCTTTTCTAATATTCCATAAGCTCTTCTCAAGTAACAATTAAATGACATAAAAATATTTGAAAGTAACTTTTGACATTGAAAACCCCCTTTTAGCTAATAGAGAAGCCATACCAAATTGGCTGTAGAAAGTCATCTGTTCGTATGAGTAGTTGCATTAATTGATACATAGCCTTGCTTTGTAAATGGAGTAAATAGAGCAACCTCAAAAGTAAGATACAGTAGGAGGGAATGCTTTTGGTTGTGGAAATGCTGTTGTGCCACCACATCACAACTTTATAATAGTTGAACGCTGTTAGATATTGGTTCATGTCCTTGTGCTCTCTGTTTTTGCTCCTTTCTCTTCAATACTATTTGAAGTTGATTTTTTCACGGTGTTCACAGGGAGATTGATAAGGAAGAATTTAAGAAAGTGATGGCTTTGATGCGAGCTCATAACAGACAAGGGGCTTTTCATAGGGATGGTCTACGGACTGGGCTAAAGATTAGTGGTCCTGTAGAAAATGGAGGTTTGGTGGAATACTTCTTTGGTAAAGATGGAAGAGCATGTCTCCAACACGATAAATTTGTCCAATTTTTGAGAGATTTGCATGAAGAAGTAAGCCTCCTCTCACTTACCATTTATTCTCTCTAGAACAATATTGAATTGTAATATTTAATAAAATTTAGTTTCTGTTTCTGTTATAGTTACACTTTTGTGATTTTAGAGGCATTATATTTTGAGCCACATTGTGTCCCTGCTATGTCAAGACGGTTTTTCTCTGGGTCCAAACTGATGGACTTCAAATGCTGATTGATGTTTGCATTCTATTTGAAAGGATATTTCATTCTATTTTGTAGATGCTGAAGTTGGAGTTTGCGCATTATGACTACAAGTTACGAGGAACCATATCAGCTGAGGACTTTGCATTGTCCATGGTTGCTTCAGCTGATATGAGTCACTTAAATAGGTTGCTTAATCGGGTTGACCAATTAAAGAATGAGCTGCATCTTAAGGACATACGCATAACGTTTGAGGAGTTCAAAAATTTTGCAGAGCTTCGGATGAAGCTGCAGCCATTTTCTTTGGCCCTTTTTAGTTATGGCGAAGCAAATGGCTTGTTGACACGGAAGGACTTCCAGCGAGCTGCATACCATGTAAGATACTGATTCATAACTTATTGCCATGTTACTCATGATTGACTTTTCACTGCAGATATATTGACAGGGTTGTCTGCAACTATATAGGTCTGCAGCATATTACTTACTGACAACGTAATTGACATCATTTTCCATCTGTTTGACTCAAACCGTGATGGAAGTCTAAGCGCGGAGGAGTTCATTAGAGTTTTACACAAACGGGAGAAGGACATAGCTCAACCTGTGGAGACAGGAATGTTTGGATTTTTATCTTGCTGCTGGAACTGTGCAAATGACTGCTCCATTGGACGGTTTCTGTCTTAATCAATGTCTGGTTGCATCATTCTGGTAATTTGAGTTAATAGCTTTGACATCCACGATTATGAATTCTTCTGTTGTGTTGGAGCAGTTGACTACTGGGGATACATTTATAAACTTGCTTCCTGAACTCGATATATAACCGAACTAAACTATTGAGTTTTTCGTCTAAAACCTTTATGGCAAACAATTGCCTGGCACCTTTAGGGGAACGGGAGCCTGTGACTAAATTTTTATTTTTAACTTTTTCTTTGTTTTTTTTTCTTCTCTCAGTAAGTTTCTTGCTGCTGATCTGAATCTTGTATATCTGCCAATGAAAAATCTTGTATAGTCTTAAAGAAAAGTTTGGTTGCACGTGTTGGGTATCTCTGTTAAAATTTCACAGAATCTGGCATTTGCCGTCGTCTTGTTCTGCACAGGCACCTCACGTAAAATCCGGAGCTTTATTAGATAATATTACGTCAAAACCCCCTTAAATTATCGTATTAATTAATAGTAAGTACGAATTGTTAATTTTTGACATCATACGTACCGTCGGTCATTCCTTGGGCCTTAACCAGAATCCACAATAAACTGGCTACAAGGCCAGGTGATGATATTACCACACAATTTTTTGTAGTTATGGCAAACCATTTAATTAAAAATTATATTTCATAAAATTAATTTATATATTAAAAAAATATTATTTATTCTAAATTTTTTTATTACAAAATACGTCTCAAAAGAGGTCATAAGCATTTATTTGACAACAAAAAAATATAATAAATAATTTTAAAAATTACAAAAATTTATCATTTGATAAATGCATATTAATTCACCTATTATTTCATTTGAAATATATTTTAGGATGAAAAATTTAAGAGTAGTATATTGTAAATTAAATTAATATATTTTTTATATAATAAATTATATTTAGATCTCTATAATTTTGGTTGTATATTTTTTATTTGTCAACTTAAAGCATTATATATATTAGAAAATATATTTTAATTTAAAAAATATTTAAGGTCTCTAAAAATTTATAAATTTCTTAGATTAATAATATATTAATTTAATTAATATTTATTTATCTTTGATTGTTTTATTAATGATAAAATTTTGAATATTAAAAATTTTAATAGGTGGATGCAATTACAAAAAATAAAAATAAAAAAAAGAGTCATAACCTAATAATCGAGAAAAAAGTAATTGTTTATATCATTTTTGTAATTGTCATAAAAGAATTTATTAATAAATATTCAAATATGATGGAATATTAAAAAAATATTGAGCAAACAACTAATTATTAATAATTTAATTTATGTTTACAAATTATATAATTAATAAAATTTAAAAGGATTATTTTAATTCATGATAGATTTCTTTTATTATTATACAAATTAATTATTTCATTACATAAGTTAGTAACAAAAAAAAAAAGTAGGTTATAAATATCGTCACCCTACAAGGCCCAGTTGCCCTCGTCGTGGACCAAAATCCCTTGGATTGTATTTGTGATCCTATTGCAGTTTTGTACAGCCTTTTTTCAAAAGAGAAGTTTAGTTATTTAAGTAGTCACTGGAATTATTTTATTTTGTTACGTTAGCAAAATTAATCTTACTATTTGTTTTAATTAAATCGTATTGGTTATTACTCTTAAAGGTGGACAAATTTAAATATAGGTCAAACTTAGAGACAAATTGAACAAAACCGTAATCAGTCACAATAAAATAAACTGATCAATATACGTGTTTAACTAGAACTAAACAGTTCGATTTTCAATTTTATTTTTGGTTTCAAATTGATCCGAACTTATTGGCCTTATGGGTGGGCAGAGATCGCCCTCTCGACTCGCTGTACATATGAACGGGCGTCAGTGCTTGACAGCCCAACCCGTCGATGGGCTATGTGTGCTTGGCGAAGCCCCTTAGACCCACCTGCAGCATCATATACGCGGAGGCTCTACGCTGTCACAACAAATAAATAAAAGTTACACTCCCCCTAGTAGCTTAAACTTTAGGCATAGTTGTTGAGTGCTTGATCCTGACGAATACTATCAGCGGCGGGTAACGAGGTCCTGGGTTCTAGTCCCTCAGGTGTTGTTGGCCTTATAGGAGGTCGGCGATCACCCTAGGGATTCGCTCTACAGATGTGGGCGTGCATCAGTGCTTGACAACCCAACCCGCCCAACCCGTCGATGTGCCAAGTGACACTGACAGAATTCCCAATTCAATCGGTCAATTCTCGATGCTTTACTGTTTCAATTCATTATCCCACAGCGTCAAGTAGCATCGTTGTCAAGACCACAACTACAGGCTACATCACTGAAACAATTGTCATACCGCCAACCTAATTTTAGCTATTAAAGGCCCGCAAAAAGAATCAATGATCACTTCTCTATGCAAACAGCTAACCTGATCTAAAATTGGAAAAAAATATATATTTAAATGCATAACCAAATAAAATAGCCGTGTGTTCCATTATTGATTTGGAATAAACGTACAAACAGAGAATCCACAATTTGGTTCTTGCAAATGCAAATAATCATACCAGAAATCATATTCAATTTGAAGGACATGAATTTTATCAAGCATCCACCTTTGCGGCTGCAGACGCATAACTTACACTACTATCTCTTGTCGTTTTGCAATGGCTTGATTGTTCATATCGAAGGAATTTGATTTTAATCTTTGTGGAACTGTTCCTCAACATCTGAAAAAACAAAACATTAATTTAGTAAAGAGTCAGCAAATGCATTTGATCCAGTGAGTTGTAGAAGATCATGAATGGTTACGGAACCATAAAAGAGAACTAGAGACTGAAATCACTTAAGCAACAGAAAGGTTTGTTTTCTCAGATGTCCTTGCTGCTAGTAGTCTGAAGTAGTTTATAAACAGGAATGAGATATATCTGTTAAAATTTTTGCTAGAGACAGATAAAAATCTTTTGCAATGAGCTAGATGAACATTTGCATTTGGAAACGATTCCTCATCAACCCCTTATTGCAACTTTGAGACAATTTGAGGTTGAGGTACTTACATGGAGAAAAACACTAATTGGATGCCGTCCACAAATTGTGTTGTCATACTCCAATAAATACTTTTTGAATGCATCCGGATCCCCAGTTTCTATTATATCCATGCCCATTTTGTCCAATGCCTCAATGGACTTGTGAATAGCGCCATATTTCTTGTCATAGTATGTATAGTTGAACCTGACACCAAAGGCACAACTCAGAATATGTGAAATAGATCAGATTGGTTTAATGCACAATTAGTGCTTATATTTAGTAAATAATTCTCCCAGGACGCCAAGTATAATTTTATAAAACCAAGAAAAGAAAATGGTTTCTTCAAATATATCAGAATAGTCTTCTAAGATTCATGGAGAATATAGATAGCTTGTATAGATAATGCACCAACCCAGTAAAGCGGCATCTAAAACTTTACAAAAGTTTCCAAGTAAATTTACAAGCAAATCAACATTCTATATAGAAAAGAAGCAGCGCACTGAGCCGGTGCCGGATGCCTATCTAAAAGTGAAATATAAAATTCAAAGATGGCAATTCAGACATCAAAGAATTGAAAGTTAAGTCGAAAATGGACACCAAAATATAAGCACTTGAGTGGAACATACCGAGAACCCCAGTGACAAAAATCTGAGGACACAGAGAAGAAATTACTGGGATCATCCACATATGTGGCTAACAACTTCCCATACATTGCTTCATTTTCAGCATTAAGAGCACCGACAAGAATGGGTACAAGTTTCACTTGATGCCTATATCAGTGTCAATTGAAGTCAGTAACAAAACAAAATGGGCAATAAAATTAACTATAGAACACAAATTACCCCTCAAATACTTTTGCAAGATATGGCAAATGCATTTCCATACTATGTTCAGCCTCATCTACACGGATATCCATCAATTCAAATTTCCCTGTACCTTTTAGCTCTTCAACAACTGAAAAATACAAACACAAGTATTGCTCTATTTCAGTTCAAAAGACTTGTAAGAAAAGACAAACTTACAGACAGATTAGCTAAAACAACACAAAACCATTTCATCTATAGTATGTTTTTGAGTAAAAATTTCAGCCGTTCCCTATGCATAAACAACAATACAAGGAACATGCGCATATATAAGCACATATAATGTAGTGCTAAACTTAAGCAGACCAAGTTTACTAGACTACTCTATTCTACCCATACTGTCATACTGCCATGCATTCTTATTATGTTGAAAGAAGATAACAAAAGAAAAATAATGTAACATCTAATTAATCCAACACAAACACTAGAATTGTAGAAGAATAAATGACAATACCTTCCAAATCAATTGGTAGATCCCCTACAGGAGTCTTGTAAACTGTGGCTGTGGAAAGAGCACACTTTGTAGTGTAATAATGGTGAGATGGACCAAGAAGGAATACCCGAGAACTGAAATATTAAATCTTTCCACATATTAGCACAAAATGAGCAACTAAATTAATTGAGTGTTTTACAAGTAATTTATGAACTGATAGACAAGTATTTGAGCATGGTCATCTCATATTATGATTTTCTTCTTCTTTTTCGTTAACCAGTGGAGGTTCAGCAAAAAAAATCTTTGTCATACAAAATGTATCAGTGGGAGGGAAGATGAACAATAAAAGCCGCACATGTTAGATGGGTCTATGTTTCCAAATGCATAGGCAGCAGCACGGCCTGAATATGAATAACCTGCATGTCTGCATTTCCAAAACCAGCACAAAAGTAAAAGAAAAATGAGAGCATTATACTAAAATTGTTATTGATGCATACAAGAATAGAATAAGGGTCCATAATAATTTACGGAGCAATCACACCCCTCACTTCCGGAGACTTAGCCAGTGCAGCTTCTGTGAGCCAGCCATCAAGCTCTTCTGCTAATCTTTTAGCTGACAAGAGGGATAGAAAATGATAGTAGGACAATTTTTTAAGAAAATTTCAAATATCAAGAGATTCAACGAGGATGAAGCAGGACCAACTCATTACATTTCCTTTGAAAAACATAGCAAATATATACACAGAGATTGACAAGAGAAAATACGGAACAGAAGAAGAAAAGTAAAAAGAGAGAAACGCAAAATTAGTGGGATTGCTGATGCGAGCCCCTAATTTGTGTCAAGAAACCGACTCCAAATCCAATACTATGTTGCGAATCACACTCTTTACTTTAATCTCAATGTTTACAGATAAAGTAGGAGCAAATTCGAAATTACAGCGGAAAGCTAAAGTACTAAGCTCTGCTTTCACCATTAAAACAGGTCAATGATGCACTATAACACGGCCAAGTTAATATCATAATAGCACTGAACAGCTTAAATGGGAATCTATACTTGATGTCTTGCTTGAAACAAAGATTAAACACGATTTTACTCTTCGTCTCATCTAAGTTTCTCCGTAAATTGTACCCTGCATTATCGATTTCAGGAGGAACCGCACATTACACGCAGCCAAATTAATTTTTATTTATTTAATCCTTCAACTTCAAGCATTATACATATATTAGAAATGAAAGAGAGAGGAAAAAAAAAAAAAAAAATCTTCCTTCCATCAGTTTCATCGAGACCGAGCGAAAAACAGTCACTTTTCAACTACAATTACTTTACCAATTTAACGAAAATTCTTACCTTTTTTCTCAGAAGCCAAACAGAGGGCTCAAAGTACAAAATTTATTTGCAAATTGAATTGAGCGTATTAAGACTTACGATTCTCGGTGTACCATGAACCTGCATGCGATGCTCTTCTGATTTTCTCCATTACGAGAAACTAGAAATTGAATAATTGAAAACAAAAAATAAAAACCCTTATTTTGAAGAACGGGAGAAACTTTGATTGACTGAGATTGAGAATTAGCTTTTGCTCTTTTGCTTTTTTTTCACCACTATCCGGATACATAAAGTACAAAGTTAATTCGACTCTGGTCCTTAGTCGGAGTACCTAAAGAAACACGTCAA
This sequence comes from Trichilia hirta, assembly GCA_035221805.1. Taxonomy (NCBI): domain Eukaryota; kingdom Viridiplantae; phylum Streptophyta; class Magnoliopsida; order Sapindales; family Meliaceae; genus Trichilia; species Trichilia hirta. The sequence continues at coordinate 11,921,494 of JAWDEX010000018.1, read as the reverse complement.
TGAGGTGACAGGGATATGATGTAGTTTAGCGTACAATACCATTAGTGAAGATGATGTTTGAAAACGCCACGTTGCTACCCAAATTCCTGAACCATAAGCTATCAACATTACCTCGCGGAGATGATGTCCGAACACATTACATGATGTGTTTTAAAATAATGCGAAGAGATTTAAAATGGAACCCACCTCACCCTAATCTGAAAGAATTTGATTTTATGTTTGCGTAATTAATTTTTTGTATTGAAAAAAATAGTTATAAATATCTAATTTTTTTTCAAATAATGATGTGCCAGGGTATGATGAGCTTGCGACGTTAGTACAAGATTCGTTTCTTGCGGGTAGGCAATAACAGTGGGTAGAATTAGAAATCAATTTACCGACACAAAAGTTATTATGGAGATTGTGGAGAAGTCTTAAGGTCAAAGTGAGATGTCCAATAAATGTGTTACACGTGCACCTGTTTGCAATGCTTTTCTATTTTCGTTCTAGCACTTGCTTCAGAAGTGTACAACTATAATAATTTCATATTAAAATTCGAAAATAGCAGTAACGAAACATATAAATCAATCCTCGCTTGAATCCAACATTAAACGCGGCAAAATCACAATGATAATACGTAAAGAATACACTTGAGTTCTGCTGGAAACTAATACACACAGAAATACAGAATACAAGACACTGTTCTACGCCGAGCAGAACCCACAAATTGTCACAACTGAGAAAGCAGACAATTTATAATATGAATAATGAACAAATCAAATCATATGCCGACTATTTTTTCAAACTGTGAACCACCACCAGTATTCTATGAAAGAATTTCCCCCCAAGAAAAATAACTGGGGATAAAAAAAATTGGTATAAACGGCCTTGCAGCCAAATCACAAACTCACTTCATTCAAAGCCTGACACTTCTCGCTCGTTGTTCCGTACCATCGAGCAGAAAAACATAACCATGTATAGAGGTAAAAAAGAACACCTGAAATCACAAAATAACCAAAGAGAAGTTGATAATTTCGAATCATACGGGTTTAGAGAAATGACACAACCCAGTAAGCTATTGTGTATAGAAGAAGTAGAGATGCTAAAGAATGAATAAACCACTCAACAGCTTAAATGTACAAATGACGATCACTAACATTGATTTATCAACCAATCAACCTCTTAAAATGCAATCGTCAGCAACAACTTAATATATTTGGTGCTTCTTGTTCACAAATCAATAGGGATTTCCACACAGATGTACATCTTATGGAAAAATGATGATTTCTTCAAGAAAAAGAATTCAAATCAAACAAAGGACATCTATCCCAACACTTAAGATGTAGAAATAGATCCTGCATTTCAGTTAACTCTAGATGGAGTCATGTTTCCAGAAAAGTTCTAAGATATCAATTCATCCAACAATCATAGATCTTTTGTGGTCATCCAGATCACATAAAGGCATAACTCAAAAAGACTATTCAGATAAGGTTCCAAAGATAACTCTTCTTCTCCAGCGAAATAAACAGAGATTGGACAGAAACACAAAAATGAAAATCATGGTACACTGCTTCTGAACATCTCACAGAAACTCCAATCTGTATTCAAAATCTGACCACACCCCTTTCTGAAGCCAGTCATCTTTGGAATCCTCCAGCAGTTACTTCCACCAAGAACATAACATCCAACCAAGACAACTTTGTACAAGGGCTAATCATGTTTTCAAATGTCGTTAACTAATGTAAACCAACAGACATTGAGATTTAGAACGGTGCCTGAGCATCCACTGGGTTGTCATAGAAACATTGGGCTATGCCCTAACAATTAGAAGATATGAGCTTATTTTCAAAGAACACCAGACCACAAAAAGCACAGTAACTATGAGTAACTTGAACAGGCAAGACTGGTTGATAAACTAATTACTGATCTACATATTATGTCCCATATCCTGGATGCCTCCAATTATTCTTCTATGAATTTTAATAGAAACATTTTCCTAAACTCCCAGCCAAAACCACAATAACATGATGAATTCATGTGTCAATAAAAATCATATTGCAGAAATAAATTCTCAGCTGTGATATATTTCAGAAGGAAATGTATTTGCTAAAAACTATTTAGCTCCACAAATTCACTTCCAGCCATCTAGTGGTCACTTGAAATAATCAACGTCAGACAAAGAATGAGCGTTCAAAAATTTTAACACACTTCATATTAATATCAGAAGAACTTCAAATCAGAGCAACAATTATCATATTCTCATAGATGATAGAGCGAGAGTGACTGTCATGAAATATGTTGAGGATAGAAGTATATTGTGATTATCAACAAATGAAACATGTTAAACAATTAAAAGTATAAGATAATTAGGAAATCATACAATTCAGCAATAATAATCACAGAAATAAGATTACCTATTTTAAACACGAACATCATATCTCTTGAAATATGAGCCAAAGATATAAGAAGTATTTGTTAAATGCCTTAAAAGTAAATTCCAAAAACATCACCAAATTTCAAAGATTCTCCAAGACATAGTGAAGTTTTGGAGCCCTCCGACGGAACAATGGTTCGAGCCGGAAAGACGGAACACCGATCTGCCACCTCTTAGCATCATACATATCATTCCATGCCTGAACTATCTCATCAATTTTAAAGCCAAAACCTACACGTGTTGTATATTGATTAATGTCCCTCATCCCATGAATTTCAGATCTTGACGATGCATATAAGACAATTGGAATGAGAAACATGTATGTACATATATTTATATTTTACCTTCCAATGTTGTTGCATTTGAACAATGGTTCTTTATCATGACAGCTATATCTGTTGGAGAAGCTCCAGCAAGTTCAAACTTCTCAACTGAAACCTCCAAACATTCCTCCCAAGTAGGAAGTTCTAGCTTATATTCCACAACAGATCGCTCATACAATAAGGTACCCCATAGGAGATATATCTGTGAACTCATGTTTGCAGCCTGCTCTGCAGTTTCCTCGGGAGCGATGTCTTTAAACAACCCATCCAAACCCATTTTCTGTAACTCAGTTTTGTATTTATCATATTTGGAGAGACCATTTAAACGCTGCTCTTTCATCTCCTCCCACATCTGCATGCCCTTGTCCATGTTGTCCTCGGCCTTGTTGTAAAGCTCCAAGACCTCTTGAGAAGGCCCACTCTCTAAATAAATCTTGTTCCCAATTGCATGGTACCAACAAAGCTTTGCTTGTTCAAACTGTTGATGACCAAGTGCAAGAAGACTTTCATAAAAGTCTGGTTTGATCTTCAGAGCTTCTTCATATCTCATTCCTGCCTTAACATACTCTTTCTTAGCCCAATCATATGCAACCTTAACTTGGGCGAGAACGGATTCCCGCGAACCATCTTCTGCGAAGAAGATCCGCTTCCTTGCCCTAGACAAGTGAACATTTCCCCAACTGAACAATGCCAGAGCTGCCATCTCTTGGAATCTATCTGCAGCAATTTCAAAAAGTTCCTGCGCTTCTTCACTTGTTACAGCATCCTCCATTGCCCCTGAGTATAACTTCATACCAAATTCATGAAGATTCAAAGAGGCATCAGAATCAAACCCCACATGGTTCTTAAACAAGCGGGCAAATTGAACAATCCAATCTTCAATGCAAGTAGGCTGTGTTTCAGCTTCTACAACTTTCCCTACTTGCCCATTCTCAACAACTTTATTTGGTTCCTTTCCAACCTTATGCACCTCATCTTGACGTCCCACTCCATCATAAGCCGGTTCTTGATCAACACTAACTTCAGCAACATACAATCTAAGGAAACTCTGCGAAGCTCCCAACAGTTCAGCAAATCTCAGCTCATCTGTTGTAGTTATTGTAACCAAATCACCTTCCTGATCCCTATACTTCACAAGTACACCCTTCAAGCTTGGAAACCTATCCCAAACAATGTCCCTCACCAATCTAATACTACAATTCACTGGCAACTGCGCCCATCTTATATCGTCCCCAAACACCAACTTCACCGTCTTCGTAACCACTTTTTCTTCCTCACTGACAGCCTTTGTAACCTCCTTCTCTTGCTCAACAATATTAGTAACCACTTCTTTATCCTTAACATCAAGCATCTTCTCCTCCACAACAGTTTTATCACCCTTCCTTTTATCTTCATCTTTACCACTCTTTTTCTTCCTTTTTACTTTCTCCTTCACCACTTTAGGCAATCGCAAAGCACCATGTGCATCTCCACCACTATCCAAACCAATTTCTTTCATTTTTTCATCAATATCAATACCCTTCTCAATCATTTCCTTTTTCACACTCTGTAAAATCTCTAAAGCTGATAAATTATTAGGTTCCATACTCAAAACAATATTAACATCCCTAAACGCAAAATCCAATCGATTCAAGGCCTGGTAACACATAGCTCTCTTCAACAAAGCTTTGCTATATTTTGGGGAAACTTCTAAAGCCAAATTACACTCATTAATTGCTCGAGGATATTCACCGAGCCCCATTTGCGTATAACAACCAGCCATATTACTTCTCAAATAAGCAACATCTATATGGTTTTTTGGCAATAGTTTAAGGGCTTTTTCGTACTTTAACATGGCGCCTTCATGGTCGCGTTTTTGAACAAGTTTGTTACCTTCTTCTTTAAGCTCTTGCGACATGTTAATAAACATAGTCGTGTCTTCATCCAGCGCTTTCGTGCTCGGTCGTTCCGTCACCGTTTTGCCCGACTTACCCGGTTTCTGTGCAGTCACCGTTTCTTGGCTATTCTTCTTCTTTCCAGTTGGCTTTCCCATGACTAATAATATTCAAATCTCCCGCTTAATTTCTGCACTCTATTCCGATTCTTAACAAAAATCAAATAGGAAAAAGAAAAGAAAAAAAATTGTTTCTTGATAAGCAGATTATAAAGAAGAGACTAACGGATTTGGGTTGCAGAGGAGAAAATGTCAAGAACAGAGGACAGACAGACATTTCTCATTTCTGCATTTCTAGGGTTACTTTTCGCTCTAATTGAAGTCAACGTTTTTAGGGAAATGCAAACAATCACTTGCGATTGTGGCGCGTGTAAAAAACTCTCGGATAATGTGTACGACTGTAAGGATTGTATGGCAGTTGGTGGGGCCGCGGGAGGGGAGCGGGGCGCTCTTTTGCTCAAACAGAGCTGGCATTTTTTTTCTTTCCAACGTCAGTTAAATCAGGAAAACTTTTTTTGTTTTCTTATTTTAATGGATCTGGGTTAATATTATTATTATTATTTTTTTTTAAATCTGAAATTTATTTTAGAAATATTGCGGATGTTGTCGGGAATGTAAATCTTCTATTAAATTGTATATATTCATAAAAATCAAATTAACATTACATTATTGTTTTCTAATAGAAAATAATATTTAAAGATTTAAATTTTGATAAAATAAAACAGGTTATTTAACACTTTTAATTGACAAATTATGTTCTTACATTAATTATTTTAAATAACTACAACTCTTAAACGTCATGTAAAATTTAAAAAAAAAAAATTATTTTAAATTGTAAAATTTTATTTTTTAATAATATTACTTATTCTAAATTTTTTTATCTCAAAATATCTACTACTAAGGAATTTTTTTTAATCATAATATTTAATTATCTAAATATGTTTATTTAAAATAATTAAAGTTATTTATTTCTTAATTTAATAGATTTTTTAAGACACTTTTATTTAATAAAAAATAAATTCTTTTTACTTTTTAACTTAATCTTAAAATTTTAAAAAATTTTATAGAATATATTTATCAACATATCTCTACCTAATTTATTTATATTCTTACTCATATAAAAATCTAGCACTTACCTTTTTATTTATAAACCATACAGGTTATTTTCATTAAAAAATTGTACAACTCAAAAATTTTATATAATAAAATAATATAATTAGTATTTTATTTTATTTTAAATTTATGAAGCGATCTCCTAAATAAAAAAAAATATTTTTTTATATAATATAAGTTACTATATATTTAATAAAATTCAAAATTTTATTATCTATTTAACATGTAAAATTATAAAAATATTAGTTTTTAAACATTTTTTATTTAAAAAATAAATAGTTTAATACTAATATTCAAATTTTAAAAAAAATAAATTATTCGATATAGACATTTGAACTTATTATTTAAATTTTCTAGATATTTAATAAAAATAAATAAATATAAGTGAGTTAGTATACATATATTAGAAAGTAATTTTTAAAATTATTTATTATATTTTTTTACTATCTATAAAATATATGGTATTATGAACCATCTCACAAATCGTTACTCTTTTATTCTATTCCTTAATTCTTGAAAACTATCCAATATTCAAGAATATTATTACCCCTGCATAACTGAATGCACCCTGACCTTGCCTAAGACTATATTTCTCAAACTATTTTAGTGTCAGTTATCACCACTTTCAGAATCGTTTATTGATTTATTATCCCAATTTATTATTCAATCACATTATTTATGACAAAAAAAAAATTGAGATAAATTTGGAATATTTTATATCAATCTTACCCCTATTTCCACTCCATATTCATATTCTACTTTTTTTTTTTTCCATATTCATATTCTACTTTTTTTTTTCTTCTTCTGCAAATTCAATAATTCATCTCCCACTATGTTAACAAGTTTATTGTTAATTTGACGAAGAATTGAAATTGCAAAAACGGGTATGGCTTAATTTTATTGTCTACTTTATGGAGCCATTGCCAACGCCCAACACTTGTGTCCAGAATCGGATCGGCATCTCAATAAATTAAAAATTATTCGGGCAAATCCACCAAAACACAGGCAATATGGATGGGGATCATATTCATAATCATCCCTGACAGGTTTAGGTCCGTATATAGACATGGAACATATTTCTGCTCCTACATCCTGCATATGGACAAAAGCTGGGCTGCTGCTTCAGCCTTAAGGCAAGTTATTGTTTTGTTTATTGACCATAAGTTTGTCACCTTCCAATGGAGAGGCAGGCTGATTGTTCACATATTCATCTGGCGGTGACACGACCCATTTATCACCCGGTTCTTGAGGCTCCAACACATAAACTCTACCATCTGTTAGTCCCACTGCAAAAAAAAACAAGATTAGATCAGAGTTGTGGCCAATAGCATATGATCAATGGCAATGATCCCATATTTGCTGTTTCAGTGGATAAAGAATTGACATGGAAGAAATTGCTTCTGGAAAAATTATCAGACTGTAGAATGAATTCTAAACACGAGGCGAGTACCTTGTACTCAGTAGAAGGTAAGCAGTGCATAATAGTTGACAATATAATTCAAGATTTGAAGCGTCAAATATGGACACAGAAACATCCACAAAGCTGGTGTACACCATCTGGCTGTCACATGAGAATGTTGCTTGAGATATAGGTGCAGAACTCATCGGAAACCACTAGAAGTATAAAACAAAAGATAATATGGTTACTATCCTTAAAACACAACCGACAAACAAGAAAACATACACTCATATAAGAGAGAAAGAGAGAGAAAGTGAGAGAGAACTAGTGCACAAGCCTGCTTTAAACAATTTAGTTCTTTGGCTTCATGTATCGCCATATGCGTCCCATGTACAAGAAGTAAGCGTGTCTGGTCCTGATGAAACTGGGAGCGTGCCTCAGATGGTGCTACTGGCATTTTCCCATCAGGAATCTGCAAGAATCTGTGCTTCTGTTTTCCCCATCCATCAACATTCACACAAAAATCTGCAAAAGGAAATGAGTACATCAGTGGAAAATGAAACTCTCAATTGCCAATGAAAATCTGGAAAATGTTGCATTTATGATGACAATAGTGACGAAAATATGCACCTCATGAAATATCATCAAATACTAACATGAGCATCTGCGCGAGAAGAAACAAATATATCTAGTGTGACACCCTAGGAGACTTTCAAAGTCCTGCATCACTAGAGGAGGTGAGGGCTAGATTAAATACAAGTTCAAGGCTTCTTTTAACATTCATCAAGACATTTTGGAATGGACGACAGATTCTAAATGGCTTACTTTTGAAAACAAAACCGTCAAGGACCCATTTCTCCCAAAGCAGACAATATCGTTTTGGTGTAAATCTAGACTATGACAATTGATATCAAAGTTAAACTTGACTTGTGGCTCTACGTAGAAGGAGGCTCACACACAAGGATGTGTGAGCCTGAAAGGAGAGGTGTCGTGAACAATATTGTTGTGGTGTAAACTCAAGTTGTGACAATTGGTATCAGAGCTAAACCTGACTCAGGTTGTGATAATTAGTATTAGAGCTAAACTTGACTTGTGGCTCCATGTAAAAAAAAGCCTGAAAGGAGGGCTGTCAAAAACAATATCGTTGTGGTGTAGACTTAAATTGTGACAATTGGTATCAGAGTTAAACCTGACTCAAGCTATGATAATTTGTATTAGAGCTAAACTTGACTTGTGGCTCCATGTAGAAAAAAGTCCATGCATGAGGAAGTTTGTACCGCAAACAATATCGTTGTGGTGTAGACTCGAGCTGTGACAATTGCTATCAAAGTTAAACTTAACTTGTGACTCTATGTAGAAAGAGGCCCACACACGATGATGTTTGTGCCTAAAAAGAGGGGCATGTATGATACCTTGGTAGACTTTCAAAAGTTTTACATCTTCAAGGAAAGTGAGGGCTAGATTGAATATAAACCTAAAGGTTTTCTTAATATCCAATCAGAC
>JAWDEX010000018.1:11897732-11912710 GCA_035221805.1 Trichilia hirta | reverse complement strand
GTCATAGTCCCTAAATCACAATGAAAAAAATTTTCATTGAACTTTTCGTGTCTAATTATACATTTTGTTTGAATAGTCATTTTTCGTTCTTTTAATCCCAACTATATTAGGATTCACGGATGTCAAAACTCTAAATTTAGCCATGTATGAATAATTAGTTAATACATGCTGAATTTGTCACTACGAACTCTTTATATAATATTTATACTTTGACTAAAGACTTTATTTTTAATTATTTATTAATATTCAATTGGGAACTCGAATCTGGACTAAGTTAACAAAATCTCAAAATTTTCTGTATCGAGTTAATGAATTTTATTTGACAGTCATTTATTTTTTTGATATAAACAATGCATGACCAAACTAATTTTTTTGTATAAGATATAATTAGTCTCGTATTTATATACTGTATAAACTATGTGCATCTATACCGATTAAAAATTATGATGTGTTAGGTTTAAAGAGTAGTTAACATACTAGTATAATTATATGATAAATTATTGATAATATACTTTCGTGTGATTCATTATATCTTTAATCAAGTTTGAAAAGTAGTTCTCTAAATGTTATTTTACACTAATGTCCTAATAATATGACTATCATATCATTCACACTAATATTATCTCATAATATTCATTAAAAATATTTAGTTTGTCTATTATGTAATATCGATACCCAGTCAGTATTACTTTCATAGGGAGTAATTTTAGATAATTAAATTATCTAGTCAATTCAGTATATGTATACTCAATCATTAGTATGATTAGAAAGAAAAAGTAACTTACACATATGAATAAAAAATAATATCTTTTATTACAATAGTAATTCGATACAGAGTATCCAAAATTAACAATATAAATAGTTTTAGTGCATATATCACCAAAAAAATTTTCATGGTGTTCACAGAGAGATTGATGAGGAAGAATTTAAGAAAGTAATGGTTTTGATGTGATCTCATAATAGACAAGGGGCTTTTCGAGGGAATGGTTGACGGACTAGGCTAAAGTTTAGTGGTTATGTAGAAAATCATGGTTTGGTGGAATACTTCTTTGGCGAAGAAAAAAGAGCATACCTCCAGCACGATAAATTTGTCCAATTTTTGAGAGATTTGCACGAAGAAGTAAGCCTCCTCTCACTTACCATTTCTTTTTCTTAGAACAATATTGAATTGTGATATTTAATAAAATTTTATTTTCTTTTTCTGTTATAGTCACACACTTGTGTGATTTTTTATAGGCATTATATTGGAGCAACATTATGTTCATCCTATGTCAGACACTTTTTCTCTTGGTCCAAACTGATGGTGTACTTCAAATGCTGATTGAAGTTTGCGTTGTATTTAAAAGGACGTTTCATTCTATTTTGTAGATGCTGAAATTGGAGTTTTTGCACATTATGACTGGCAGTTACGAGGACGAGGAGCCATGTCAGTCGAGGACTTTGAATTGTCCGACGTTGCTTCTGCTGATATTAGTCACTTAAACAGATTGCTTGATCGGTTGGACCAATTAAAGAATGAACCACATCTTAGGGACATACGTATAACAATTTAGGAGTTTAAAAGTTTTGCAGAGCTTCGGAGGAGGTTGCGGCCATTTTCTTTGGCCCTTTTTAGTTATGGTGAAGCAAACGGCTTGTTGACATGGAAGGACTTCCAGCGAGCTGCATACGATGTAAGAAATTGGTTCACTTATTGCCATGTTACTCATGATTGACTTTCACTGCAGATATATTGGCTGACTTGTCTATGCAACTATAGGTCTGTAGTGTATTGCTCAGTGGCAACGTGATTGACATCATTTTCCATGTGTTTGACTCAAACCGTCATGGAAGTCTAAGCGCAGAGGAGTTTATTAGAGTTTTACACAAACGGGAAAGGGACATTGCTCAACCTGTGGAGACAGGAATGTTTGGATATTTATCTTGCTGCTGGAACCGTGCGATTGACTGCTCCATTGGACGGTTTCTATCTTAATCCGTGTCTGGTTGCATCATTCTGGTAATTTGCGTGAAGAGGCTTTGACATCAACGATTATGAATTCTTCTATTATGTTGGAGCAGTTGACTAGTGAAGATCCATTTACGAAACCCTAGGAGGACGAAATATATGAAAATGGAGAAATAAACTTGCTTCCTGAATTATGAGTGAGGTTTTTGTCCAAAACCTTGATGGCAAAAAAATGCCTATGTCGCATTTAGGGGAGTGGGAGCCTATACTAAATTTATGTTTTATTTTATTTTTTTTCCCTTTTCTCTGAGTAAGTTTCTAGCTGCTGACCTGATTTATCTGTGTGTATCTGCGAATGAAAAATCATGGAAAGTCGTAAGAAAATTTTGGTTGCACGTGTGGGATCTGTTTTTAGTTACAGAATCTGTCATCTGTCATCCGCCGTCCGATATCGTGTTGTTCTGCAACCCACGTAATATCCGCAGTTGATAAGATAATATTAATCAGTAGTAATTACTCTATTAATTTTTATCAATGATAGGCTATTCCTTGGGCCTTAAACAGAATCCACTATAAACTGGATACAAGGTCGGGTGATGGTGTTCTCACCCCTATTTTTTTTGGAATAGCACACCATTTGCTTAATTAAATCCGACACAAATTAAAAATTACAATATTTTATAGATTAATTTATATATTAAATAAATAACTCTATTATAAATTAAATTAATATTTTTTATAATAAATTCCATTTACATCTCTAATAATTTTAATTATACTTTTATTTGTCACTTTAAGGTATTATATGAACTAAAAAATATATTTTAATTTTAAAAAGTATTTTAAGTGCTTAAAAATGTGTAATTTTTTGATATTAATAATATTTTGATTTAATTAATATTGATTTATCTCTGATTATTTTATCAATGATAAAATTTTATTTGTATAAATATAAAAAAATAAACAAAATGTTATAACCTAATAATTGAGAAAAAAATTAATATTTATATTATTTTTGTAATTATTATAGAAAAAAATTATTAATAAATATTTGAATATGATGAAAAATAAAAAAATATTTAGTACAAATAATTATCAATAATTTAATTTTTGTTTACAAATTATATAATTAATAAAATATAGAAATATTATTTTAATTTATGATAGGATTATTTTTGTTATTATATGAATTCGTTTTCAAAATATTATAATTTTAATTTTTATGAGAAATTTATTAATTAGATAAGATGGTATTACAAAACGAATGAGTTTAAAATATCAGTACCCACAAGGCCTAGTTGTTCTTGTCGTGGTAAATCGTATATTTTATCGTATTGAAGTTTAATGCATCTTTTTTTCAAAAGAGAAGTTTAGTCCCTGAAATTATTATATTTTCTCAAGTTAATAAAATTCGTCTCATTATTTGTCTTAATTAAATCGTATTGGTCATTAGTCTTTCATTTAAAGGTCGGTAAATTTTAATATATTTCAATTTTAGTTAAAAATTGAACAAAACCATACTCGATCAGTTATAATATTATAAACTGGTCAAAACTAAATTATTATATTCTTTTATAATTGATTTTTAATTCTTTTATAATATTTTTAGTTACAATTAAATAGGTTTATTTTATTTTTTTGTTTGTTTTGAATGGAATTACTCCCAACGTAAGATCAAGTATCAAAGGAAACCAAAGGAAAAATAAAAGAAATCAAAATCATACTACACCAATCGATCTAATGGGATTATTCTCCCGCCCATAATATTGTTTTGATTCATTATCCCACTGCGTCAAGTGGCAACATTGTCAAGACAGCAATTACAGGCTACATCACTGAAACAATCATTACACCAACAACCTAATTTTGCGCTATTAAAGCCCCGCAATCACTTCTCTACCCAAACAGCTAAAATGGGAAAAATAATACTAAAAAAAATTTAAATGCCATAACCCAATAAGGATAGTCGTACGTTCCATTATTGGTGCAAATGTACAAACTGAGAATCCACAATGTGATATCGTTCTTGCAAATGCAAATAATTAAACCATAAATGATATTCAATTCAAAGGACGTTAAGTTTGTTTGCCATTCCGGTGAATCCCACATAAATATTCCTTGCCACTTCCAGCATCCACCTTTGCTGCTGCAGATGCATAACTTACACTACTGTCTCTCCTCGTTTTGCAATGGCTTGATTGTTCATAACGAAGGAATTTGATTTTTATCTTTGCGGAGCAGTTCCTCAACATCTGAAAAAACAAAACATTAATTTAGTGAAGAGTTAACAAACGCATTTAATCCAGTGAGTTGGAGAAGATCATGAATGGTTATGGAGCCGTACAGGAGATAACTAAAAACTGAAATCACAGCAACAACAGAAATGTTTGTTTCCTCAGACATACTTGCCCTAGTAGTCAGAATAGTTGATAACCAAGAATGGGATATAGCTGTTAAAAGTTTTGTAGAGACAGACGAAAATCTTTAGCAAAGAGCTAGATGAACATTTGCATTTGGAAAGGATTCCACATCACCCCCTTATTGCAAGTTTGAGACAACTTAAGGTTGAGGTACTTACATGGAGAAAAACACTTACAGGATGCCGTCCACAAAGAGTGTTGTCATACTCCAATAAATACTTTTTGAATGCACCTGGATCCCCAGTTTCTATTATATCCATGCCCATTTTGTCCAAAGCCTCAATGGATTTGTGAATGGCCCCATATTTCTTTTCATAGTGTGTGTAGTTGAACCTGAAACCAATGGCACAACTCAGAATATGTGAAACAGATCAGATTAGGTATATGCACAATTTGTGCTTATATCCGGTAAATAATTCTCCCAGATCACCAAGTATACTGTTAAAAAATCAAGAAAAGAAAATTGTTTCTTCAAATATATAAGAATAGTCTTCTAAGATTCATAGAAAATATAGCCCGCTTGTATAGATAATGCACCAGGCCAGTACAGTTGCATCTAAAATTTTACAAAAGTCTCTATGTAAATTAAAGCGAAGCAGTGCACTGAGCCAGTGCAGAGTGCATATCTAAAAGTGATATAAAATTCGAAGATAGAAATTCAGACATCAAAGAATGGAAAGCAAATAAAATAAGTGTTAAGTTGAAAACAGAGACCAAACTATAAGCACATGAGTGGAACATCTGAACGTACCGAGAACCTCAGTGACAACAATCTGAGGACATGGAGAAGAAATTACTGGGATCATCCACATATTTGGCTAACATCTTCCCATACATTGCTTCATTTTCAGCATTAAGAGCAGCAACAAGAAGGGGACAAGTTTCACTGGATGCCAACGTCAATATCAATTGAAGTCAGTAACAAAACAAAACAGGCAATAAAATTAACCATAGAACACAAATTATCCCTCAAATACTTTTGTAACATATGGCAAATGCATTTCCATGCTATGTTCAGGCCCATCTACATGTATATCCATCAATTCAAATTTTACTGTAGCTTTCAGCTCCTCAATGACTGACGGATACAAACACAATTATTGCTCAATTTTAGTTCAAAAGAGTCATTAGAAAATACAAAATTACAGATATGTTAGCTAAAACAATCAAAACCATTTCATTTATAGTACGTTTTGAGAATAAATTTCATCCATTCCCTTTGCATAAACAAGAACACAAACACATATATGCAAACGTAATGTAGTGCTAACCTTAGGCAGACCAAGTTCACTAGACTACTCTATTCTACCCATACTGTCATACTGTCTTATTATGTTCAAAGAAAACAAGAAGAAGAAAGAAAAATAATGTAGTATCTGATTAATCCAACATGACCACTAGAATTCTAGAAGAATAAATGACAATACCTTCCAAATCAATAGGTAGATCCCCTACAGGAGTCTTGTCAACTGTGGCTTTAGAAAGAGCACACTTTGGAGTGTAATAGTGGTGAGATGGACCAAGAAGGAATACCCCAGAACTGAAATATTAGAACTTTCCACATATTAAAACAAAATGAGCAGATAAATTAATTGAGTGTTATACAAGTCATTGATGAACCGATAGACAAGTATTTGAGCAGGATCATCTCATGTTATGATTGCATTTGCAACTGGTGGAGGTTCGTCAAAACCAATCTTTGTTTAACAAAATGTATCAGTGGGAGGGAAAATGAACAATAAAAAGACGCACATTTTATATGGGTCTATGTTTCCCAATACATAATAGGCAGCAACATGGCCCGAATATGAATAACCTGCATGTCTGCAGTACCGAAACCAGCACAAAATAAAAATGAGAGCATCATACTAAAATGGTTATTGATACATACAAGAAATAGAATAAGGGTCCATAATAATTTACGGAGCAATCACCCCCCTCACTTCCGGAGACTTAGGCAGTGCAGCTTCTGTGAGCCAGCCATCAAGCTCTTCTGCTAATCTTTTAGCTGACAAAAGGAATAGAAAACGATAGCAGGACCACTTTTGAAGAAAATTTCAAGTATCAAGAGATTCAAAGACAATGAAGCAAGATCAACTCATTACATTTCCTTTGAAAAACAGAGAAAATATATACACAGATATTGTCAGGGAAAACACTGAACTGAAGAAGAAAAGTAAAAAGAGAGAACACAAAATTAGTGGGATTGGGGATGCTAGCCCCTAATTTGTGTTAAGAAACCGACTCCAAATCGAACAATATGCTGCGAATCACACCCTTAATTTATTCTCAATGATTACTGCCAAAGTAGGTACAAAATCGAAATTACAGGGGAAAGCTGCAGTACTAAGCTCTGCTTTTACCAATAAAACAAGTCACTTATGCATATAACATAGCCAAGCTGATTTATAATGACACTGAACAGCTAAAATGGTAATCGCTACTTGATGTCTTGTTCGAAGCACAGATTAAACATGATTTTACTCTTTGTCTCAGCTAAGTAAATTGTACACTGAAATATCGATTTCAGGCAGAACCGCACATTACACGCAGCCAAATTCAATTTATTTACTTTATCATTTAACATCAAGCATTACACAGACATTAGAAATGAAAGAGAGGTAAAAATAATATTCTTCCTTTCATCAGTTTCCTGAGAAACCGAGCGAAAGAAAGTCACTTGTCAACTACAATTACTCAACAAATCCAACGAAAATTCTTACCTTTCTTCTCAGAACCCGGACAGTGGGCTCAAAATAAAGAATTTATTTGCGAATTGAATTGAGCGCATTAAGACTTACGATTATCAGTGTACCATGAACCTGCATGCGATGCCCTTCTGATTTTCTCCATTAACGAGAAATTACGAAATCGAATAATTGAAAACAAAAATATAAAAACCATTATTTTGAGGAGTGAGAGAAACTATGATTGATTGAGATTGAGAATTGCTTTCGCTCTTTTGCTTTTGTTCACCGTTCTCTGAATATATAAAGTACAGAGTTAATTCGATTATGGTTCTTAGTCGGAGTACCTTAGGAAATACGACAATGAGGCGACAGGATATGATGTACATAGCGTACAATACCATTCATGAAGATGACGTCTGAAAATGCCACGTTGCAACCCAAAGGCCTAGTGATAAGCTGCACTTGAAACATTCCGGTTCATGGAGATGATGTCTGAAAATGCCACGTTGTCACCGAAATTTCAGATCGAAGAGGTAGCTCATGAGTTCCGAACTGATGCCAACGGCGCATTATTTTATTTTTAGTGGAGCTCTTCATTATTTTAAAAAGATTTTAACCGCTTAAATCCTTGATTTATGGTTTGGCATGAAATTTTCAGGAATTAAATATTGGTAACAACACGTTTACTATTAAAATTTTGCTATCCTAAACAAAAAAAAACAATAAAATTAGTTCGATATTGAACTTGAAAATATTTTTAAATAAATTTTCAGATTTTTAAAATAATGCGAAGAGATTGAAAATACATCCGTAATTAAAAAGAATTTAACTTATATTTTTATAATTAAATTTTTATTTTTTTTTATAATTAATCCGTTTTTAAATTTAAATTCGATTAAAAAATTAAATACGAATGCCTAATAAATAACTCTTAACTATGACTTTAATGTGATCAAAATGAATGTGTTTAGGCATGAGTAGCTTTTCGACGGGAGTCAAAAATTCGTTTCTTATGGTTAGGCAATAATGGATAAATTTAGAAATCAAATTCTTACCGACACCAAAGTGATTGTGGAGAAACCGAAAGGTCAAAGTCATGTACCATCTGCGTAACGCGCTTTTCTATTTTCGTACCAGCACGTGCTTCAAAGTGTTTGAATTATATACGCTTTAACTATAATTTTAGATTAGATTTCGTAAATACCAGTAGGGAAACACATGAATCAATTCTAACTTGAATCCAACATAAAACACAGCAAAATTATAATAATAATAATAATAATACATAAAGAATACACTACAGTGTTCTGTTGTCTTTCTATTGAAAACTAATACATAAAGAATAAAATATGCTCAGAACCCACAAATTGTCGCAACTGAGAAAGCAGACAATCTATGATATGAATAATTAACAAATCAAATCATATATCAACTATTTTTTTACAAACTGTGAACCACCACCAGTGCTCTGAAAGAATTCCTCCCCCAAAAAATTGGGAATAAAAAGAAAATGATATAAACAGCCTTGCAGCCAAATCATAGACTCACTTCATTCAAAATCAGACGTCTATCGCTCCCTGACATCGAGCAGAAAAAAGTAACTGTTTATAGAGGCAAAATAGAACACCTGAAATCACAGAATGGACCAAAGAGAAGTTAATTTGGAGTCATATAGGTTTAGACAAATGATATATAATAGGACGTGACAGAACCCACCAAGCCATTCTGGATAGAAGAAGTAAAGATGCTAAAGGAAGAACAAACCACTCAACAGCTTATATACATATATATACAAATTGATGATCACTAACATTGATTTGTCAATCAATCAATCTCTTAAAATGCAGTTGAGAGCAACAGGTTAATATAATTGGTGCTTCATGTTCACAAATCATTAGGGATTTCCAAACAAATGTACATCTCATGGAAAATAATGACTTCTTCAAGAAAAGGAATTCAAATCAAACAAAGATCTATTGCAACATTTAGGGGATATAGGAACAGATCCTGCATTACAAGTAATTAAAGATGGGGCAATGTTTCCACAAAAGTTCTAAGATATCAATTCATACGACAATCATAGCTCTTTCGTGGTTATCCAAATCACATAAAGGCAAAAGCCCATTCAGAAATGGTTCCAAAAGATAACTCTTCTTCTCCAATGAAATAAACAGAGTATGCACAGAAACACAAAAACGATAATCACAGTACTGCTTCTGAAAATCCCACAGAAACTCTAATCTGTCTTCAAAATCTGACCACAACCCTTTCTGAAATCAGTCCTCTTTGGAACCCCATCCAGCAGTCTCTTCCACCAAGACCGTACCATCACTTTCCAACCATGACAACCTTCTACAATTGCTAATCATGTTTTCAAGTGTTGTTAACTAATATAAGCAGCAAACATTGACATTTAGAACCACGCCTGACCATCCAAAGGTTGTTATAGAAACACTAGGCTATACCCTAAAAGTTTGAAGATATGAGAATATTTTCAAACAACGCCAGACCACAAGATATAAGGTACCCCATAAGAGATATATCTGCGAGCTCATGTTTGCAGACTGCTCTGCAGCTTCTTCAGGAGTTATATCTTTAAACAACCCATCCAAACCCATTTTCTGTAACCCAGTTTTGTATTTATCATATTTTGAGAGACCATTTAAACGCTGCTCCTCCATCTCCTCCCACATCTGCATGCCCCTGTCCATGCTATCCTTGGCCTTGTTATAAAGCTCCAGGACCCCCTAGGAAGGCCCGCTTTCTAAATCAATCTTGTTCCTAATTGTATGGTACCAACAAAGCTTTGCTTTTTCAAACTGTTGATGACCAAGTGGAAGAAGACCTTCATAAAAGTCTGGTTTGATCTTCAGAGCTTCTTCATATCTCATTCCTGCCTTAACGTACTCTTTCTTAGCCTAGTCATATGCAACCTTAGCTTGGGCTAGAATGGATTTCCGTGAACCAACTTCTGGGAGTAAGATCCGCTTCCTTGCCCTACACAAGTAAACATTTCCCCAATTGAACATTGCTAGAGCTGCCATCTCTTGGAACCTATCTGCAGCGACTTCGAAAGGTTCCATCCAGCACTTCTTCACTTGTTACATCATCCTCCATTGCCTCTGAGTCTAACTTCATACCAAGTTCATGAAGATTCAAATAGGCATCAGAATAAAATCCGACATGATTCTTAAACAAGCGGGCAAATTGGACAATCCAATCTTCAATGCAAGTAGGCTGTGTTTCAGCTTCTATAACTTTTCCTACCTGTCCATTCTCAACAACTTTATTTGGTTCGTTTTCAACCTTACGGACCTCATCCTGACGTCTTGCTCCATCATAAGCTGGTTCTTGATCAAGACTAACTTCAGCAATATACAATCTAAGTTAATTCTGTGAAGCACCCGACAGTTCAGCACATCTCAGCTCATCTGTTGTAGTGATTGTAACCAAATCACCCTCGTGATCCCTATACTTCACAAGAACACCCTTCAAGCTTGGAAACCCATCCCGAACAATTTCTCTCACCAATCTAATACTACAATTCACTGGCAACTGTGCCCATCTTATATCATCCCCAAACACCAACTTCACCGTCTTTGTAACCACTTTTTCTTCCTCACTGACAGCCTTCGTAACCTCCTCTTCCTCAACAATTTTAGTAACCACTTCTTTATCCTTAACATGACTCACCTTCTCCTCCACAACAGTTTTATCATCCATCTTTTTCTCTTCATCTTTATCACTCTTTTTCTTCTTTTTCACTTTCTCTTTCACCTCTTTACGCAATCGCAAAGCACCATGTGCATCTCCACGGCTATCCAAACCAATTTCTTTCAATTTTTCATCAACATCAATAGCCTTCTCAATCATTTCCTTTTTCACACTCTCTAAAATCTCTAAAGCTGATAAATAATTAGGTTCCATACTCAAAACAATATTAACATCCCTAAACGCAAAATCCAATCGATTCAAGGCTTGATAACACATAGCTCTCTTCAATAAAGCTTTGCTATATTTTGGAGAAACTTCGAAAGCCAAATTACATTCATTAATTGCTCGAGGATATTCACCTAGCCCCATTTGCATATAACACCCAGCCATATTACTTATCAAATAAGCAACATCTTTATGGTTTTTTGGCAATAGTTTAAGGGTTTTTTCGTACTTTAACATGGCGCCTTCATGGTCGCGTTTTCGAACAAGTTTGTTACCTTCTTCTTTAAGCTCTTGTGACATGCTAATAAACATTGCCGTGTCTTCATCCAGGGCTTTCGAGCTTGTCGTTGTGTCATCGTTTTGCACGACTTGCCGGGTTTCTGTGCAGCCGCCATCTCTTGGCTGTGTTTCTTCTTCTTCTTCCCAGTCGGCTTTCCCATGACTAACAAATTCAAATATCCCGCTAAATTTCCGCACTCTAATTGCTATTTTTAATCAAAATCAAAGCAAAGAAAAAATGTTTCTTGATAAGCAGATTAGGAAGAGATACAGTAATGGATTTGGGTTGTAGAGGAGAATATGTACAGAACAGAGGCCAGACAGACATTTCTCATTTCTTCATTTCTGGGGTTTTGTTTTCGTTCTAATAGAAGTCAAAGTTTTCAGAGGAATGCAAACCACCACTTGCGATTGTGGCACGTGTACAAAAGAAACTCTGATATTCGACTGATGTTGGTTGGCGGGGCCGGCTGTTGCCCAAACAGTGCTGGCATTTTTATTTCCAAGGCCGGTTAATCTGGAAATCAATTTTTTTTTTTTCCTCTTATTTTAATGAAGCTGGGTTAATATTATTATTTTTAATCTGGGATTCATTTTAGAAATATTGCATATATTATTGTGAATGTAAATCTCGTATTAAATTGTATAAAAATGAAATTAACTTTATATTATGTTTTCTAATAAAAAAATATTTGAATTCTTAAATTTTAATAAAGTCATACATAAAATTGTATTTTGTAATTTTTATTGGCAAGGCAAATCTAATTTATTAAACTATTTAACAAATTTTAATTGACAGATTATGTTCTTATATTGATTATTTAAAATGAATAAAATACTTCTGAACCAGAAAATAACTACAATACCTAAACTTTAAGGATTCGTGTAAAATAAAAACAAAACATTTTATTATAAAGTGTAAGATTTTTGTTTTCAATAATATTACTCTCAAAATACCCATGTGTTAGGTGAATTGACATTTTTTATTAAGAATAAATTTTTATAATTTTTGAAATTTATTATATATTTTTTACTATTTAATGAATACGTATCACTTTTTTGAAATATATATATTTTTTATGAGTAATTACTCTTTTATTTTATCCCCTTAATTCTTAAAAACTATCCAGTAAAATCCACCGCGTTCATGAACGCCAAAATTCAATAATATTATGGACCCTGGGTGGCCGAATACGCACCCTACCCTACCCTTGCCTGATACTATATTTTCCAAACTATTGAAGGGTAAGTCACCACTTTCAGAATAACTAAATAATTTATTATCCCAATTTGTCATTCAATCTCATCATTTATGATAGAAAAAAAAAAAAAAAAAATGAGACAAATTAGGAATGTTGTACACCACCCTTACCCCTATTTCTAGTCCATAATCTTTTCTTTCCTTTTCTTCCTGTGAAAATTCAGTAATTCATCTTTTCAGAGGCTTCATTATTCACAACATCATAATATATGAAATACGTACCTTTTCTTTTCTTTTTTTTTTTAAAAAAATTAGACAATTTTCTCCCACTATGTTAATAATTTTATTTTTATTTTGACAAAGAATAAAAATTGCAAAAAGGGGCATGACTCAGATTTGATTGTCTACTTTACGGAGCCATTGCCAAAGCACAGTGCTTGGATCCAGCATCAGCATCAGCGTCAGCGTCTCAATAAATTAAAAATTATTTTGGGCAAATCCACTCAAAAACAGACAATAGACATTGAAGACAAGGCATACACTTTTTGACTTTCGATAAAACAGAAAATGTATACTCTGTAGCAATCATTTTATTGGGCCCCATATTCATAATCATACCAGACAGGTTTAGGTCTGTATATACATAGACATGTAACATATTTCTGCTTCTACATCTACGTACAGACATAGCTGAGCTGCTGCTTCGGCCTTAAGGCAAGTTATTATTTATTTAACCATAAGTTTTGTCACGTTCAACTGGAGAGGCAAACCGATAGTTCACACATTCATCTGGTGGTGACACAACCCATTTATCATCAGGTTCCTGAGGCTCCAAGACATAAACGCTACCATCTGTTAGTCCCACTGCAAACTGACTTGGTTTCAGTGGATGTGCAGCTATTGCTCGGGGGTAGACGTGGAGACTGCAGCAGTGATAGAAACACAAAATTACATTGGAGTTGTGGGTGGCCAAAAGCAACATATGATCAATGGGAACGATCCGATATTGCTGTTTCAGTCAGATAAAGAATTGACATGGAAGAAATTGCTTTTCGGAAAATTAACACTGTAGAATTGAATTCTAATGCATGAAGCAAGTACCTGGTACACGGGGGAAGGTAAGAGGTGGATAATATTTGACAATGTAATTCAAGATTTGAAGCATCAAATATGGACACAGATCCATCCATAAAGCTGGCGTACACCATCTGACTATCACATGAGAATGTTGCTTGGCAGATAGGCGCAGAACTTATCAGAAACCACTGGAAGTACAAAACAAAAGTTAATTTGGTTACTATCCTCAAGACAGATCCGACGAACAAGAAAACATACACTTATACAAGAGAGAGAGTGAGAGAGAGCTAGTGCAAAAACCTGCTTTAGACAATTTAGTTCTTTGGCTTCATATATTGCCAGATGAGTCCCATGTACAAGAAGGAAGCGTGTCTGGTCCTGATGAAACTGGACGTTTGTGTCAGATGGAGCTATTGGCATTTTTCCATTAGGAATCTGCAAGAATCTGTGCTTCTGTTTTCCCCATCCATCAACATTCCAAACAATAATCTGCAAAAGGAAATGAGTACATGAGTGGAAAATTAAATTTTCAATTGCCAATGAAAATTCGAAAAATGTCACATTTAAGATGACATTAGTAACTGAAGATATGCATGTCACGAATATCATCAAATACTAACCTGAGCATCTGCGCCAGAAGAAACAAATATATTTAGATCATTAGAGAATGCAAGGCCCGTGACTCTAAAAGAGTGACCCTCAAGCTTTCTTATAGCCTGCATCAGTGAATGCAACGAGAAATATTAACAAGGATTCTCTGCAAAGCAGCAGTGAATCATGTAAAGATTAGGGGAAGATATACCTCAGAAAGACGGACATTATATATTAAAATTGTGGAATCGTCCATGCCTATGGCAATTACATTGTTATCTTGGGGATAGAAAGCGAGGCATGTTGCCACAGGTGATGGAGGCATAATACTTGTTATTGTCTATGCTTACACACCAAAGTTGCAGAACAGTCCGTTAGATTCAAACATAATTGTAGACAAACAACACTAAGCATATTAATTTTGGAATTTTGAAATTATTAAGCGTACTAAGATATAAGATTTTCTACCTTAATCTCAGTGAAAGACAAGTCGAAAGTAAGCAAACTGCATGTTCCAAGTACCACTAAAAGCTTCAAAGATATTATTATTTTTTTTTTTTTTTTTTTGTTTACAAAGGTTGCTTAAAGAAAGGAAAACTAAAAAATTATATTTCATAATAGTGATGTGAGTTATCAAATACAATAGGAACACGTGTTCATCTTATGCATACTTAAAAGGAAAAAAAATTGAGATTAAGATAACAGTTTTGTTTTTGTAAAAAGATTTTATGATCATACCATTGCACCAAAAGCGAATCTTCCATGGTCAATGAGACGGATATGAATGATTCATCGCTACAAAATTTTACAAAATTTTAAATGTTTGTTGCAAT
>JAWDEX010000018.1:11877417-11897632 GCA_035221805.1 Trichilia hirta | reverse complement strand
TAATACTTGTTATTGTCTTAGATGTCACCAGGTTGTACAGGGAAATCATCCCTCCTGATGCTGACAAGAGATATGAATCATTCCTGGATAAAGCAAAACAAGGAACGGCCTCTTCAGGATTGCTGCCTGTGGGGTCATTCATCATAACCCGTGGGTAGTTCCTTGGTTGCCATAATTGTGGGGGAAACTTGGTAGTGGCCTACATTTGACATCTTATTGTGATGATAATACCAACCACAGTTTGAATCACAACTTTCAACAGAGATTAAATTCAAATAAACAAAAGCAATAACTATGTTTGACTCCACAATAACAATATTAGACTCCCTTTCACCTTGCCACTTGAGTTCAGGCTATTTTTTGGCCATTTCCAGTACAGGTGAATGGCATTTGATGCTAATGCCAAAATGGCATGTCCTGCATTGGTGTAGATGAGCCTTGATACCTGCAGTTACAAAATAGGCAGCTAGTGAGAAACTCTGATCCATTTACTTCAACTTGAAACCTGGATAACTATAAGTTTCAGGCGATTTTGTATCCTCAAGTATTTGCTAGGTTCTATAATTCATCATTCTTTACATATTCTGAAGTTTACAAGACAAGTGACTGAACCAATAAATAAGGTTCTACTTGTGGATTGTCAATCAGAGAGATGTAGAACATTTAACTAGACTATAAAAAATCTCCATGATCAGTACGGTGATGAGGATATTTGCATACTAGCAAGCAACCAGAAAATCAAGCTACAAAAACTTCAATGCAGCATACACCAATTACAAAAGCAAATTCCTAGTATGTTATTTATTCGTTCTTCTTTATCATGTATGAGTACTTGGCCAGTATATGCACACCATTGTATTGCATGATAACATATTCCACTAAAATGGAAGCCTATAAAGCTTGTTCCATATATCAGAGCAGAAGAAATAATAAATATATATTTGCATATTTATAAATTAAAGCTGATAAAAAATGGGAATGACTAACCTTATTTGCCATGCCATTAGATGGGAGTGGCAATGACTGGCACTCCGAAGGTCTAGTTATTAAGGACTTCGCAACCTTTGACCTTTTATTGGCTTCCTCAGAAATTTCTGATTTCACGTCCTTCAAGTTCTTGCGATCCTCATTCTACAGAGACCAATTAATTATGCATAGCATTTCAAAAGTTGTATCTCTAAGACATTATTTCAACTTAAGGAGCAAAATATGGAAAAATTTGAGTTCCAAACTCTTGCATTGCAGACAGGGAGATAAAACATGACTCAGAAAACTCATTCCACAATTAACTGACTCACCACTGAACCACCTTCATCACCAGTCACAGTTGAAATAGGATTGATGTCAAGCTGCATGAAATAAAATGCATCAGGTGGAATGAATATTCCATAGAAAACAAGAAGAGCAGTTTTAATATATTAACCTACCTTACTAAAATTATGAGAGAGAAAAGAGGCATCAGCAGAATAATTTTCAGGTTTTGACAATATCTTTATTCTATTTTCATTTGCAATAATGGCCAGCATCGTACCCTCCTTGTTGAAGCAAATCCATGGGTTTGCCTTTAAAAGAGAAAAGAGTTGTAAGTGAAATTTAGACACTTTTTTAGTCTAAAGCAATTTATCACTGAAATTTATCTAAAATTCCCTCTTGAAATAAAAATTTATAGGACAATTGACACTCATCTCCATTATACAGTATCATTTTCCATTGCGTACATGCATATACAGACTTGTACATGTTCCTTAGTGGTTCAGACCAAAATGATAAGAATTTAGCAGCGAATTGCTAACAGCCATTCGACTCATCATTTTGTTAAATAGAGATGTCTGCATCTGATAAAATATAGATACATATATATTTGGCACTGAAGTACTAAACAATCACTGAACAACTTACTGGCAAGCCTCCACCAGCATCAAGGGTTGTCAAGAGCTCGACATTGTCCATATCCCAAATTTTAATGACAT
Source organism: Trichilia hirta (assembly GCA_035221805.1). Taxonomy (NCBI): domain Eukaryota; kingdom Viridiplantae; phylum Streptophyta; class Magnoliopsida; order Sapindales; family Meliaceae; genus Trichilia; species Trichilia hirta. The sequence continues at coordinate 11,895,662 of JAWDEX010000018.1, read as the reverse complement.
GATTATCTCCAGCTGCCAAAATCTGGGTCTTTGTTGTATCGAACTGCACTACAGCCAGAGAATTATTCTGCAACCCTTGGTAGGTTCTTTTTATATAACCTTCAGTTTCATCCCATTCAACTAGGAATGAGTCTCCCTCCTCAGTAGTCCCACACGAAAAAAGCCTGACAAAGTGTTTAGTTATAGCAGTGAGATTTGAATTCACCCATAAAATATTACAGAAATATGAAAGTTGAGGTCCAGTAAAGTAAACCTTCGGTCAGCACTATAAGCCATCCTTGTTCGGCAAAGACCAGGAGCATCATAATCAATTCTAGACCCTAAATTATCATATAACCATGCTTTTATCTTGCCATCCACTGACGTTGAGAAGATAAACTGAGGCACAAAAGCATAAATCGATATATGTTTTACAGTCTCAAAAATATAAAACTGCTTTGAATCATAAATATCAGCACATCAGTAATGAAAGCAATCAAGATATGCCCTTACATGAATGCACTCCTTGGTGTAGGGGCAGACAGAATAAACGGGAGCATCATGACCTTCAAAGCTATACATTTGGGCACCAGTAACCGCATCCCACACCTTAAACCCAATGATGAGTAAACAAAATCTTACTTTCGCCCCGACTTAAATAAAGAAAGAATTTATCAAATGCCAAATAGTAAAAACAACCTTAATTGTCTTGTCATCTCCACATGTTATGACTGAAAGTTTCCCATCAGGGACAGAGAACGCAAGATCGTTTACACTGCCGATGTGAGCATCAATCTAAATATTAGGAGGAAGAAAAAGATAAATATCAGCAGCTAATAGCAAAATCAAACATCATATTGCTAAGAGTTTATGCATTAAATCTACCTCAAGATGCCGCTGAACATCAGTGCCACCATAGTAAGAATATAATTGGACAATATGTTTTGAATATGCTACCCCTGTTCAAAAGAAGAACAACAAAAATTGATCAATTACTGGCTATTTTTTCCACTGCAGTGATCTCATTGATTTCATACTTGCCTAACACAGAACCATCAGGACTCCAAGCTACACGATTAACAGAAACAACCGGATCTCTAGCCATAGCCGTCTGCATGTATTTGAAATGGATTCAGATTTTATGAAATTCAACTAGACTCATGGTTAGACCTTACATGATTTTGGTTAGGAAGGGAACAAACCTTGAACAACATCGAGCATGCTCCAATATCCCAAACCTTAAATTTTGTAGAAAGTAGCTGTTCCTGAGAATTAGCATCCCACAGCCCTATGTCTCCTATATTGGTTCCAACTGAAGAATTGCTCCAGAAACATTCATAAGTGAACACCACACTTGAATATAACTGTTTAGACCAAGAAATACAAAACAAAATTTTGTGTGTGCAGACCTAGAAGCAAAGTATGCAGAAGAGGATGGAAATCCAGGCTCACTGGAGATGACCCCTCCACCAATGTCTGCGTAACCGTCCGGGGAAAATCTGCAGGGCTGTTTTTTCCAAAATGATGAAATCTGGGCTTCTTCAAAGACGTTGTGGGCAAGAAATCAGGAATTTTGTGGTGACTTACACCAGGATAAATGACAGTTGATTCTGTCTGCTTATAAATAAAAGACCATGAATAGGAAAAAAAACAAAAGAAAAATCTTTTAATTGCAGGATGGCGCTGCCAAAGTCAATCCAGCTTTACCTCATCCAACGTCTCAACAGGACTTTGGTCAGACATAATATTAGAATCGTCTTGACCATGCACGGCTGCTGCTACCAGAATGAAGTAGAATTTAACAGAAAAATAATTGCGAAAACAAGTTTAAACCATAGACCTAGAACAAAAAAATAATGGAAAAAATTAAAAATTTTACCTTCATTCGTTGGATTACTGAGAGACAAAGCTCCAGTAGAAACTGTAGAATCAGCTATCAAAGATGGACTACAATTCCCGCTGGCTGAGGAAGTTGCAGCTGGCACTGGTGTGGCTTGAGAAGGCTAAAAATGCAAAATTTATTCTTAAAGAAGATTTTCAAATAATACAAAATAGAGAATGCAGTAGATCATATCCAATGTTGAGCTTACCAGTGCATTGCTCTCAGTTAACTGGGCAGACATATCAGAGTCTTGTGGTTGACAAACATGATCCACAAAAAGGGTACTTATATCAGGATTTGGCAGAGGATCTGTGCAATGTATGTGCTGCCAATTCAGGCTGTTAAACAAATTTAATTCAGTTCTCTCTTAGAATTAATGAAATCCTTCCAAGCACAAAATGGCTACAGTAAAAAATTGATAGAATCTTTTCAATCTAATAAATCGGTTAGACCAAGTCAACAGTAAAATATATAACATCAAATGTGAAGTCCGGAAATTAAGAGTGCAAAGTTATCACCTCTGGTTAATAAGACGCCGTAGCCTATGACTTTTAATGCTAGGAAATTTCAATTTGCCTTGGAAAAGGGGATTTGCCTCAATTACTTTTTTGAGTTCAATCACCATAAATTCCCTTGCTGACCTTCTATCTCCATAAACTGATAGAGAGTCGTGTTCTCTATTAAACACACAAATAAGAACACATCTATTACGTTACTTTCACAAGATATGAAAATTAAGGAACTATTTTGGACTTTTACCTTATATCATTTAGTGTCAAAAGCTGAGTCAACTCTTTGAACAGCTCTTCATTGTCATAGGCAAAAAATTTTAAATCCTTCCTGAGTATATTTAAGGCCTTTGCATGATTATGGCTGTAAAATAACCATTTGTCATTTAGAAAACAGGACCAGTAACAAAATGTTTGTGTGAGAATAATAATTTGAAATTTACTATTAAAAAAATGACCTGTCCAATGCTTCAAGAAAATTCTGCTTCCTGATCTCAAAATAAATCTTGGTTGAGAACATATTGTCATCAACCTTTGTGAAAGTCGAAAGATACTTCTCAATCTCTTCCCAATTCCCATCAAGTACCATGTCCTCAAAAAACATCATGTCAAAGTAAAGTCCACTTTCTCGCTCAAGCCTACACATCAAATTATAATGATTATCATAAATAAAAGCATGAGAATTTTCAAAGAAGTATCTGTATTTAAAAAACGCATGTGAAGAGAAAGAGAGTTACTGCTAGAGATAAACCTACATGTGAGCACTTTCTTTGAAACCTTCCTCATCAAAGAACTGTAAAATTAAGAAAACAAGCTCTCTACTAAGAGTACTAGACATCTCTGCAGTAGTCCTTTCTTGTCTCCCGAACCTATAAAGTGAACCAAATAGGAGAATTTGATAAAATGAAATTACCGATAACATAAACTACCCATGAAATAGACTTTGGATCTGTTTGAATGTGAAATCAAATATGACTCTGAAACTCAATTGGATATCTAACCCATAATTTTCACCGTATTTAACATTAAATCATAAGCAAACAAAATTATCTGTAGGGGCACTTTTGGGGGCTCTGATCAAGGAGACAATAAACAGACCATAATATCATTTTCTTTCTTTTCCTTCATTTTATCAGCCACCAAACAAGATGGGTATGACACAGGGTTTCTACCAAGCATACTGAAACTAACAATTGAGATTGATCATCAAGAAAAGAGAACTAAATGACCACAATGAAAAGGAAGAGGGGACACAAAAACCACTAAAACAGGTTTAGATTCATTTCTTCTATGATTAGAACAGTAATCCCATATAATATTACCCTGAATTTAAAAACCAAAAAACCTTCGCTTTCTCAATTGCTCCAGTTTCCCAGAAACCAGGTAAAAAGTCAGGGCTTTAATCAATCAAAGTGGCTCCAATATAAATGCCAAAAACACCAAAATTTGACAGCTGTTTAAACAACACAACAAACCAGTCACCATCAAGATAATCGTAACGATCAAGGAAGAAACACAAGAACGCTACTTCGCCAAAAGATCCATAATTTGACGAATTAAGTTACTCGTTTAACTAATCAGGCGGTTCAGCGTCCGATCGTCGGATCAAGAAAATAAAAGAAATGAAATATTTAAAAAAAATTAAACCTACTTGACTATGGCAGCAAGAAAAAAATACTTACAGCTCAAGTTAACATTGATGAAACCAAAATTAAACAATGAAAATTATGAGAAACAAGAAATGATCATAAAAATTAAAAGCCCGGAAAAAAATCTCACCTGGAAAAAGTGAAGAAAAAGGAGAGTTGGAAGGAAATATGGCCAGAATAATTAAAAAAAATAAGAAAGAAAGAAAATGTTGCTTTCAGAGAGAATAAATTTGTGTCTTCTTTACTTTCCCGCAGTATAGACTGGGGGAACGGAGTGAAGGAGGGGAAGACTGATTATATAACGGCGGCGATATGTACTAGAATATAAGCTCCAGTGCTTATCTGAAACCTACTCTATTTTTGTGCAGACTCGGTGATAAGTATATGAGCTTATATGAGAATATATTGGTTGCCGTGGGTCCTCTATGTTGTTCACGGGATCGTCTTATTATTCATGGTTTGACGTTCCATTCCAGCGATCCTCACCACAGTTTCTAAACAAAAAAGTTCTCTCCATTCATCTAATTCAATAGTAATTAAATTGAAAATAAAATTAAAAATTATAACAAAAAAGGTTGCAAATTTCGAATTTAGTGAAATAACAATGCAACAACAAGTTTTTATTTTCTTTTAGAAAAATAACATAAGCCAGCTTGTTTGTATAAAATAACCTAAACACGACCCATTAAATTAAGTTTTTTTCTCGGATGATGAGCAAATTAAATATATAGTTTTTTTCTTATATAAATATGTTCATAAGATTCTATTTCATCTTCTAAAGCAAGGCAATCCCCTTAGCCTTTGCATTGGCAGCAGCAGAAGCCGATCCAGTTGCTACTTCTCCATGCATAATGAATCTCTGCACGCTGGAATTCTTGGTGGCTGGAAACTGCAGTTTTCCTCTCAACTTTGGATTTTCCTGCGTGCATTGGTTCAATAATCTCATCGTGTTTCTTCTTTCAATCTTTGGATCACCGTACTTGGCAAGAGATTCATGTTGCCTGGAAGATAAAAACATAGGAGTTGTCAGGAATTAATTTTATTTTGTAACGTGGTAGTCGTGGTAATTTTTTGGTCATAGTTGTTATGAGTCAAAAAAGGTAAAGGATTTAAACTCCTAAAAATTTGGTTAAAAAATATTTTAATTTTTTAAATAAAAATATTAATTTTCATCTTTATTCATTAATATTTTTATTATTTTAGATATATTTTTTAATATTTTACCTTAAAACTAATTCTGTCATTACATAAATCTCGAAATTTAAAATCCATTAATATTGATAACAACTAAATTAATTATTTTCAAAAAACATTTAAAATAAAAAAAGACATTAGCAAATAAAAATATTTTAAACTAAAAGTTTTAAAAGTTTAAATACATTTTTTAAATATTATAAATATTAAATATCAACATAAAAAATATGCTGGTTCACAATTCAAAAACAACATCATAATTATTTACCACATTTATATATAAAATAATTAAGTCAAACGTATGAAGATTTGAAAGTAAAAAAAAAAAAAAAAAATTGTATTTCTTCACTTGTTAAAAATTTATAATAAAAAAAATATAATATTGCATAACTCGCACCTAAAATTCTCCAATGGCAGCAGGATGGTAGCCTCCTTGAAAACTTCTTCATTGTAAGGTGCGAAAACCTTGAATTCTTTCATCAAGATGTCCAAAGCCTTGGCTCTTTCATGCCTATATCAACATAAAGAAATTATAGTTACAAGGTTTTGACGATGAAAAACTTCTGAAAATTAAAAGAATTAATTAATTTACTTGTCCAAGGCTACAAGGAATTTCTGTCTTCGAAGTTCAAAATAGGTCTTGGTTGAGAGCAAGTTCTCATGAAGTTCAGTAAAACCTGAGAAGTATTTCTCAGCTTCCTCAAGTTTTCCATCGAGAACCAACTCTTCAAAATATCTCGTGGAAAAAAAGACCTGATTCTCGCTCAAGGCTATAATGAAAACACGAACAATAAATATTATATGGACGATGAAGTCTTAAATAAAACAGTATATGATGAATATTATATCAATACTCGTATGTACGTCTTTTTTCAATAAATTTCTAGCCATTGCATGTATATTTATTTTTAAAAATAATCAATGATATTCATGAGAATAAAAATGATAAAAAAAAATTAAAAATAGATGAGGTATGTACGTTCTTAATTACTCAAATTTCACATAAATTTTACTTACGTGTGAGCTGATTCTATCCTTTTTTCTTCTTTAAGGAACTGTAAGTACATGAATACAAGCTCCTTGTTGAGAGAAGACATGTTCTGTAAACCAAATCAACAAAATTTAGAAAACAAAAGCATATAAAATTAATATTCAACAGGAAGATCTAACAAAATGGGAGACGAAACCCATTTGATCCAAGCGAAAAACAGAGTGAGATTGTATTACCACGCACTGACTTGTGTAAGCTAGAATTTCTGTGCCGTTAGAAGTGGTCGCTACAAACAGAAGCATTAATTTATATCGGTGGGTTTGGCTTTGTGTGGTTGGTAAAGATTATACACGGCGGTGCTTATAAAATATGCATTAATTATCTAATGGGCTGCGGGTCATTTCATTTTTTAGTGTTAGTTTATTGAACCAATCAGCTGTATGTGACGGACTAGGATTTGCCTCAAATAATTAAACAAATTTAATTAGCGTAGTTAGTGGACCTTTGACCAAATACTCTTTTAGGGAGGGTTAACTCACAGGGATTGTGTTTCTCTACATTCCTTCCTACGATAATTTCTGTAGAATTGCTGCATTCTTCACCGTTGAATTTAAAATACATGATTTTGATTGATAGCGTTTTCAAATATATTTTTGAACATATGTTTATTTTCAAAGTTAGAACGTAGGTGAACACCAAAAAAACAATAGCTGAAATTACCATAAACCAATTGATTGACTCGTCATACAATAATAAAAATTAAAGTAATTATAATTTTTATTAAACTTAAGTTTTTTATTACATTTTGAAGCCGTGATCTTTAAATCAAATTTTTGAGTATTAAATATTAATTAAAATTATTTGAGTTTCATCAAATGTCAAAGCTATCCAAATATTTTTTAATTTTATTTTTAAAGTACAACAAAAGTATCACAACACTTAATAAAAAATTTGTTATTGAAAATTTGTTAATAATTAAATATATCTTCAAGCCTTCCAAAAATATGGTGCAAGACAGTTTACTTTATTAAAAACAATATAATCACTGATCAATATTTTAAAAATATTATTTTTAAATTACTAACACCTCGGTGACATATTTTGTTCAAAAGGGTAGAATTTACAAGTATTTTAAAGCCTTCCAAAAATATAAGGAAAGACGGTTCACGTTATTAAAAATATTAAAATCACTAATTAATGGTTTAAACATAATTTTTTTTTACATTAGAAACCCTTGGATTGGGAAAATAAAAAAGGAGCCTGGGAATTATACTAACTCAATGGGTTTGATTGTGCCTAATCTGAAAATAAAAGTAAAAGAATAGTTTGGACTTATTCATAATTCTATTCAGTGTAATTTGAGACTAAAGTTTAAATAATTGGTGACATTTTTTATATAAGCGACACAGTTTTATTAGTTAAAATATGATTTATGTTTTTTTAATTGGTTCGATTCGAATCAGGCTGATTTAAAAATAATTTTTTTTGGAACCAGTCTGATTTTCATAAATCCTGATCCTTGCCCTTACTAATACTTCGACGAAAGATTTATTTAAAAATTTAATTATTAAAATTTTATAATTTGGTAATTAAAAGTATTTCCAAAGCTTTTAAAATATATAGTGTGAGACACACTTCATCTTATTAAAAAATGATAAAAACACTAATTAATACTTTTAAGAATAATATTTTTTAGATTACTAATACATCAACAGAGATTTAGTTAAAATTTTAGTTATATCAATTAATAATTAAAAGTTTTTTAATGCCTTTAAAAAATGTAATATTATTTATTATTAATACTTAAATTCTTTTGAGGTAAAAAATTTAACGTATCACACAAATTTTGTTGTTGATGCTGTCAGAATGATCGAATAAAACAGTATCTTATTTCGGTTAAAGATTCTCTCTGTCTTACCTGAAATCAAAACAAAAAAGTAGAAGTGAAGTTGGCATGCCGGCATATAAATTCTAATATTTAAGTTAATAAATAATTTAAGATATATAAACGATAGTAGAAAAGATTGAAATAGAATGTTTATACTATTTACCAATTGGGATAGTTAGGTTCGAGAATGAGCTCCTGTTGATAGTAAAGAGGTTTTTATATCTGGAAGTTTTAACAACGGTTTAAAAGTGTTTTTTAATACAGTGATTTCAGTATTTATAGGAACTTTTATATGTATAAGTGTCGAGGAACAGAAACTTGATTAGATAATATACAGTTAGTACGAGCGAAAGACAAATTATTTTATCATTTCTTTATATCAAATTAGAGTAAAGTGATAAATGTTTGCAATCTATAAGATATGGTATCTCCAACTTTTAATAATATTTGAACGGTTATTAAAAAATGTATTTAATTTTATCATTTGATTTTTTTATTTTTAGTTGTTGAAATCGAGTTACATCAATAGTTCAACAATAAATATGGGAATCAAGCTGGATCAGTTGAGTCAAGTACAATGATATAAATAAGGGTAGAAAAATAGGATAAGGAAAATTCCCAACATTTATATGCAAACAAATTAAACCTTTAGGTGGAGAAAAAAAAATAACGATGCTTTTCCAAAGTTGATTTAACATAAAAGAAAAATGGCATATCGAAAATTTGATAGATTTCTAATGTAAATATTTATTTTAAATTCGATAGGCGGTTTGACTGGCGGTTGTCATGTTGTCTACTGGAGCGCAGTCGAGTGGGGAGTTGGGCATTTTCTCTTGAACTAATACTAAATTCACGTCATTACTATTTAGATTACTCTCTATCCTATGGAATTAAATTAGGGACAATGAGGAATAGAACGGATGACCCAATCAAGTAGCGTTGAATTGGGCCCAATTATGACCCAATTGAAAGCCCAAGCTCAGACACCTCCCTGTACTTTTACAAAACCTTGATTTCAGATCAATACTGTTAATTTGGTTGCTGCACACACACACACACACAAAAACATATTTTTCAGGCTAGAAGGGTTATAGCCCGCGCAAGACCCTAAGTACTTCCGCCTCTGTTCCCGTGACTCTAAAGGTAAAGTTTATGCTGTTCACAATGGCAACATACATTATATTTTTCAGAGACAACGCAAAACTGAAACATTATGTTGTAGTTTTAATTTTATATATAGATAGTGTAAAATAAATTGTATTATTTTTAAAAATGTATTAATTTATTGAATAGATTTTTTTATTTTTAAAATTCAAATAATTAATATTCAGACCCTAAATCTTATAAATATTATTAGAAAAAATACAAATACCTTTTATAATTTTATTAAATAATTATTACACTTTATTTTATGTTTCATGACAAAAACCCTTTTGAGATTTGAAATTTGTGATGAATAATTTCTACTAAATTAATTTTTTAAACTTTTTATGGAGTAATAACTATTATATTTTTAATTTTTATAGAAGTATCAAAATAAAAAATTATATAAAATACATAAAATTACTACTAATATATATATATATATAATTTTAAAATATAAAAAATTTATAAATTATATATTATTTTTTAATTTTCATACTTTTACAAATAATAATCATATAATAGTTATTAGATTATAGAAAAAATAAAAAAATAATTGACAAAAAAAATATTTATCACAATATTTAAATCTCAAAAAAATTATCATAAAATATAATAAAATAATTATCTGAAATCATATACTATTTATCATTCTCCAACGTTATAATAATTCTCACAAATTAAAGGTTAAAAGCGCCTTTTAAGAATTATTCTATTTTCAACGGATTTGTTCCTTGACTTTTAAAGAATGAGGGAGCTACTTTAATAGAGTGAGCCAAATCGCATTGTAACATTTTACCCTCACAGAGGTGCGAGTCGCGCTCTATTTGTAGCGCGATGTATTATTTTTTTACCGGTGGTGATTTGTGACGACGGCCATCTCCAGTGGTCAGTACGTTCCAAAACCCGCTGAAAAGAAAAGTGATAATGCGTGGAGCCCGCAGAAAAGGACCTTTCCGGATTTAATGATACGTGGCACAGAAGTTGACGAGCGAGATTAAATAACAAAGAGGGTCCAACTATTAAAGCTAATTAAGAGTGCGCCATGCAAGTGTACGAGACAACTAATCATAAGTCGTCACCCGATTTTTGAAAGTCGTTTTTGATTCCATCACCCTCGGTTTTCATGATCTCATCCGCACATGATTTTCCTCGGTTCATTAATTAAGAGTTTTTAGTGTATTGCAATTTAAAGTCGGATTCGCAACTGGCTTAACTCTGTGATTTTGCCAAATATAGGAGAATTAAATTAAACTTAATTAATGAATTGAAAACATGAGTTGGATTTCCTTTTATGACTGAGTTAAAGGATATGAAAATTAATTTTCAAAAAACAACTCATGGATATCCTAATTCCACTTGAAGTAAGACTTTCATTCATTAAATACCCCAACAATTAGCCAAATAAATATTGATCATCCCCTATCTTCTTAATTATTAAAAAATAATTCAATTTTTTTTTGGTAATTTAGTGCGAAATCTAAATTTTTGAATCATCCTTCCGTGCAATGATAAAAGTTTTATTGCTTGAATATTAAATTATTTAGTCAATTATCAGTATTATTTTAGATTTTAAGGCTGTAGTTACTTGAATAAAATTTGTAATTTAGTATTATATTGTATATAATTTTTATTTAAATACGAACAAAAATTAAATAATCTGTTAAATCAAATTGTAATCTGTAACTTTTTTTCTCAGTACGAAAAGCATTGGGGCTTTTAGTGTTAATATTGTTATTTAATTAAATAGTTGTATGATTTCAGCTTTGTTATGCATTATAAGGTGTTGTACCTCTAAGTCTAAGGTTAGAGGTACTTACACTGTGTCCTTATTGTCAGGGTTGCATGCTGCCATTTGACCATCACCAATCATTTATCTAGCACCATCATCAAACTTAGAACATGCAGTTGTAATTATGAAGTAATTAAGCCGTGCGAGTTATCAAATTTAATTTATTGTTTTTTTGTCCGGATTTGGGCTAGATAGAATCTGTCAAATTGCTCTTTGCAATATATTTTGATAAAAAAAAAAAAAGTGTAAGATGCAAGGCGTATTTTGCGCTGTAAGATTGGTAATATAGATGTAACGGCTACAAGATTTGGAAATTTAGAATCGATTGGCTGTGTAAATGGAAGTATGCACAAATTTTGTACTTGAAATGAGATCGAATGAAGTTTACAAAACTTGTTTAATGAAATGTTAAAATTAAGGAGTGCTTTGAAAAATGATTTCATATGATAATTCTGTTAAATCAATTAGGAGTTGACTTTCTTAATTTTTGATTCTAAATCATTCATTCATACGAAAAAAAAAATATTAAGAATCCTTGCATTACGAACATTGAATTGCATCTAATTTTTAATATTGGGAGAGGACTTTTAGTTCATATAATACAATGACAATGTATAGCATGATGGATGTGATAATTCTCAAAATTAAAATAGGTAATTGTTTATCGATTTCCCTCTAAACTTAGAAGCAGGAAAACTATGTGCCACCTCGTGTTAGCAAAGCAAAGTTGGTTTTCGGCTGCGGGCATTTCGTATCACGTTATATTGATAAATGCATGCACGGACTAAAGTGGACCCATGCATTCTGCCACTCATCTTCATAGCGCGTGCAATAGCACATGCCTACAGAACAGCGGCTGACTGGCTCTATTTGTCTCAGAATCATGGTTTTCGAGATAAAAAGGATAATATCAATCTTTTAACAATAATTTAAATTAAATTAATAAAAAATATTATTTAAAAAGTAATATAAAATATAATATAATATTTTAATCCTAATATATTGTCAGTAATTTAAATTTTTAATATAATTGAATTTTTAAATAATATATTTTGCCTCAACTTCATAATCAATTATATTATAAAAAAAGAGCACTGATATAATTTATAAAACACTAAGGTAATTTAATTGTGAAACATAAAATCTGAATTATTTCTACATAATTATTTCGTAGTAGAGATGAATATATCTATAAAATTTTTAAATTTTTTATTCAAAAAAATTTTAAAATTAATTTTATGTTACATATTCTTCTAAAAATTAGTTAATATATGTACTGATCTAATTTTTTTCTAGAGTTGTACCAGCACTTTCTCTGACAACATCCGAGAGTGTTCTGCAATCGTTCGAAACGAGCGTTGGCTTGATATAACCTTAACCGTCGTTGTCGTCTCTTGAACAAAAGTAGAGACAGCTGTCGGCTATTTGTCAGTAATAGAGCCATATATAAACGATGGTACTTAGTATGATAAGTACTCGTACTTATACCTCGAACCTGACGCCCAGCTCGTAATGAAGGGGCCTCGCCTTCTGCCTTAGTCACTAAGAACTCAAAAGCAGCGTCTTCTGGAAAAGCTATCTCGTACAGAAAGATAAAGAGAAAGAAAGAGAGACAGAAATCTGACTACTCTGTTTTTTCCTCTGTCATTTTTTCTTTGGCAGGTAACTAAGTTTTCCTTGTTCGTTGTTTCCAGCTTTCATCTCTACTTTTCCATTTGGGTTACTTTCGTTCAATCGATTTTAAGGCATATTGTACTCTAGAGCATCCTTAATTTTAACGGGTGCTACTTTACTGTTTTTTGATGCTGAAAACCCTAATTTGTCCTTCTTTTTTCTCCAACTTTAGCTTACTAATCTTTAATTCTGCAGAATTTTCCAGTACTCTTAATGAATTAACTATTTTTTCGTTACTTTTGTATTTTTGGGCTTGATTTTGACTTTTTCGTCTGATTTTTGATGCATCTAAGTTTTGTATTCATTGAGTAAGAGCCTGTTTGACTATTTCTGCCGGTTCAGTGAAAAAATCATTCTGGGCTGGGAATTACTTTCTAGTGAAATGATCATTTATTGAATGTTTTCTTATTGTATATTGAGAATAAACCACATGGAATATAGGTTCGTTTTCCTCAGCAAGAATTTTCCTGGGTACATTGTTTTCATAACAAGCGTTAGTCTTTTGTCTATTGTTTTTGCTTTTTAAATTTTATTTTATTTTATGTGCATGTATATGCATGTGTATGTAATGCATGTATAATGACAGGTATGTGTTTTCCGATGTTGTTGTCGCTGACGGTTAAAATTTGAAGGCTGCAAAGAAGAACGTGAAGCTACGATGACATCTTCGCTCAGTAGAGAACTCGTCTTCTTGATTTTGCAGTTCCTTGACGAGGAGAAGTTCAAAGAAACTGTTCACAAGTACAGTTTTAACCCGACTTATATTTCCATGTTTCAATTCCGTTTTAAAGATGCATCCAGTATGCATTTTGTTGTCTTGATATTTCTTTAATTCGTTGACTTGAACAGGCTCGAGCAAGAATCCGGGCTATTCTTTAATACCAAGTTCTTCGAGGAGTTGGTTTTCAGTGGAAAATGGGAGGAGGTTGAGAAGTATTTATCTGGGTTCACCAGATTGGATGATAACAGATATTCAATGAAGATATATTTTGAAATTCGGAAACAAAAGTACCTGGAGGCATTGGACAAGTAACTTTGGGAATTTGTTAAAAAATTAGACCTTTTTGCTATTTAATTTTCTTATGATTGTATATCTTCTTCTTCTTCTCCTTTTTTTTTTTTTTTTTTTTTTTTTTTTTTTAATTTTTGCCCTTCTTGATTAAAATTGATCAGGAATGAGCGGGCCAGTGCGGTTGATATTCTCGTGAAGGATCTGAAAATCTTTGCCTCTTTCAATGAAGACTTGTTTAAAGAGATTACTCACCTCCTTACGTTAGAAAATTTTAGGTATGTATATGCTGTCGTCAAGATTTTTGAATTTTAATTATGAGTCAATGACTTTTGCTTACAGATGAAATTACATGTTTTCTGCAGGGAAAATCGTCAACTCTGTGGCTACAGAGATACAAAAACTGCTAGAACAATCATGTTACTTGAGATCAAGAAGCTTATTGAGGCAAATCCCCTTTTCCGAGACAAATTGCTCCTTCCTAACATAAAAGGTTCAAGATTACGAATGCTCATCAACCAAAGGTATGATAATTACAAGTGACTGAGAAAATTAATTGTGTTCAATTTAATTTTAAGTGATCAAGAAAATTAATTGTGTTCAATTTGAATGCGTAGATGCTCATATAAATAACTGATTTGGTTATATTATGTGATAGCTTGAACTGGGAACATTCACTTTGTGGAAATCCCAAGCAAAATCCTGATATAAAAACCCTCTTTGTGGATCACAATTGCCAAAATACCAATGATCCATACATGCAGATAATAGGTGCTGCCCCAAGGTCTGAAAGTTTTCTTCCAGTGGGTGCTCATGGGGTAAGTAACTTGGCAATGTTGTAAATCTTTAGGCATTTCCTTCTTATGACTGCTTGTCTATGTTCTATCAGCCATCAGCTGGAGTCTGTATTCCGTTGACCACATGGATGGCTAGTTCTTCAGCTGTAACTTGTCCGGTAGTTTCTGTAGGAGGCATTGGTTTTGGGGGTCCAATGAATCCTGGTAATGATGTAAATTAGTATCTTATTTGTCCATAGAGTCCTGGTTAAGGTTGATAGAATATACAAACTGAATTCAAAGAATTTCTTACTTTCATTTGTACTACTTCAATTTTATTGCTTTGTACAGCTACAATGGCAAAGGGTTTTGGGGATGCTGTTGAAATGTCTAGAACAAGGATCTTGGGGATTCCCGAAAGGGTAAGTTGGTTTATTCTAACTGCATTGACATAATCTTATTTGTGGCTGACACTCAAACTTACCTTCTTTTATATGGGATGGCAGATGATGTTGCTGGGAAACGATCCCAGTCAAAATCAAAACTCAGCTTTTGACAGAGTTGATGAATTGCCAAAGACTGTTACTCGCACTTTAACTCTTGGTTCGGTTTCTACAAGCATGGACTTCCACCCTATTCAACAGACTCTACTTCTGGGTTAGTTTGTACGAGTTCTTTTGCTAGTATTAGTTTTTATGATGATTATTTTAGACAAGCTTTTGTCTATTAAGCTGTAAATTGACTTGTAATCCCTGATGCAACTTTTTCAGTTGGAACTCACGTGGGGGATATTACTTTGTGGGAAGTTAGTTCTGGGGAGAAGTTGGTTTCCAGAAACTTTCAAGTATGGGATATTGGATCAAGTTCAATGATATTAAAGGCATGTTGCATTATTAACTAAGTTAAACTTTGAGCAAAGACATTGATTTTGCTTTTACAATTTTCCAAATTCTCAACCGACCTTGGTCTGATTCAGGCAGCTTTGATTAAAGATCCATGTGTCTCAGTCAAACGCATATCTTGGAGTACTGATGGTGCTTTATTTGGTGAGATTGACAAACAATCTCTTGTTTTGGCTCATGGTTTTAACAGATATTGTTAATCATATTTTATACATCGATTTCACATTAATTTAACTTTTCATTAAACAGGAGTTGCATATTCTAAACACATGGTGCAGTTGTACATTTATCATGTTTCAAATGACATCCGGCAGCATTTGGAAGTAGACTTCTTATCTCCTCTGTACCATTCATTGTTGCGTATCATGTTTCTGACAATTTTTAATAATGTATGTGTAGATTGATGCTCATGTTGGGAGTGTAAATGACCTTGCTTTCAGCAACCATAAGCAACTTAATGTTGTTACATGTGGTGATGACAAGACCATTAAGGTTGGTTATAAGTTAGTAGTTATATGTTAGTCGTAAAATAGGTGGCATCAATAATTGCTTTTCTTTTGTTTTAGGTCTGGGATGTGGCTACTGGTGCAAAATTGTATACATTTGAAGGTCACGAGCATGCTGTACACTCAGTATGCCCACATTCCAAGGATAATGTTCACGTAAGGACTCTGCTTGATGCTTCTATTCTAGTTACTCATACCCAGTTTGCTTTCTATGGCTGATCTACTCTCATTCTTTTTAAAGTAAAAACCCATTCTTTTATGCTCCAGTTTATTTTTTCAACATCCGTAGATGGAAAGATAAAAGCATGGCTGTATGACAAGATGGGACCCAGGGTTGATTATGATGCACCTGGTCGTGCATGTGCTGCTATGGCCTATAGTGCTGATGGCAGAAGGTTGTTTCACTAAACATACTCTTGAAATACTCTTTCTTTTGCATATTATTCATTTTGTCAACAAAGTAAGAAGTTTTTGACTTCATTGGCACATGTAGACTTTTTTCATGCGGAACTAATAGAGAAGGAGAGTCACACATTGTTGAATGGAACGAAAATGAAGGTACTGTGAGGAGAACCTATCGAGGATTTCATAAGCGTTCATTGGGTGTTGTGCAGTTTGACACTACCAAGAGCAGATTTCTTGCTGCTGGTGACGACTACTCAATCAAACTTTGGGATATGGATAACAGCAATCTTTTAACAACCATTGGTGCTGAGGGAGACCTACCAGTAAGTTCTCTTGTGGAATTATTGCTAGTGGTGTTCTATTTATGCCTCTTGCACTTATTTTATTATTGAAAAATGGGAACTATGGTTTGAACTATTATTTCCCTTTTCCACGTTAAGGCAAGTCCACGTATCCGCTTCAACAAGGAGGGCTCATTGTTGGCTGTTTCTGCCAATGAAAATAAAATAAAAATCTTAGCTACCGTTGACGGACTCATGTTGATGCGTACATATGAAAGCCATTCTATAATTGCCTCAAGAACTGCACCTGACATTCTGAAAATGGTAACCTTCATCAACTGCACCCTTTAGATGTTTTCACTATATCTTCTTTTAATGCTGTGAATGTACATACCAGACCATTCTTTTTCTATTCTGTCTAATTTTGGAGTATTTTTTCTTTTGTTTCAATCTTTTTGCTTTGTCCTAGAAAAAATTCTAGCAGAACCTTCGATTGCATCTCTTTCTCTAAAAGTGTAGTTCTTCTGTTCATTATATATCTTGATATTTAAATTTCATATTGTTTCATCTAATTACTTGGTGCATCTTCTAGATTGGTGATTCTAGAAACCTGGAGGCCGTCAAATCTAGATTAATCGAAGAAGTAAACCCGATGAAGATCTGGAAGCTGACAGAGATTAGTGAACCTTCTCAATTCCGGTCATTGAGGCTCTCAGCTCATGTTAGAACAGATAAGGTATGCTTTGTCATGATACAATATGAGAATCAGAGACAGTAACTATTAAACAAAGAATAGAAGATGCTGCACAACATGTTTGTCTGTGTATCACTTGTCATGTTTCTATTTCTTTTGTTTAGTAAAACGAATGCTACTACATGCTTGTGGACTTAATGGCTTCTTCTGAGACTATTGCAGATCTCAAGGTTGATCTACAATAACTCAGGTACAGGCATTGTGGCATTAGCGTCAAATGCCATTCACTTGTACTGGAAGTGGCGGCTAAATGAACTTAATTTGAGTGGGCAGGTATAATGTTTCTTTGGTTTGAATCTGTTTCTATCATAAATCTCAAACATTATCTCCACTGCTCTGTGTTTGTAAGTTCCACTCTTATGATTTGAATTGATGATTACTACTCATGGCATAGGCGACTACAAAGTTTTTACCTCCACTAATGCAACCGGCATCAGGCATGTTAATGACCAATGATTTAGTTGATGCTAAGGCTGAAGAAGCCATGCCCTGCATTGCTGTGTCCAATAACGACTCCTATCTCGTGTCGGCATCTGGAGGGAAGATCTCCTTGTTCAACATGATGACGTTTAAGGTAGTATTGTATTGGACAAAAGAGTCTTAACCATGGGTCTATTTGTGTATGTTTACCATAGGGAAATTGTAACCTTTTCACTGAAAAAGAACAGACTTGTAATTCTGCATTAAACATATTTCGCATTTTCACTGAATGTTAAAGAACAGACTTGTAATTCTGCATTAAACATATTTGCATTTTCGCTGAATGTTAATTTCTGTTGGGTGCTGCTAGACAATGACGACTTTCATGATTCCACCACCTGCAGCAACATATCTTGCTTTCCATCATCAAAATAACAATATACTTGCTGTTGGCATGGATGATTCCACAATACGCATATATAATGCTTGTC
>JAWDEX010000018.1:11862032-11877407 GCA_035221805.1 Trichilia hirta | reverse complement strand
TCAGGATGAGGTATGGTTATTTTGGGAGTAATGGTTCCAGCGATACCTGTTGGACGAAATCTAGCTGGTTTGTCATTTTCTTTCTTGTTTTAGGTCAATGCCAAGCTTAAAGGCCACTCTAAAAGAATCACTGGCCTTGCCTTCTCTGCTGTCCTGAATGTACTTGTTTCTTCTGGTGCTGATGCTCAGGTTTGTATCCCAACTTCTACGCTTTGCATGACAGAAACAGAAACATTCAATTTTTTACTGGATTCCACTGTTGTCAGATATGATAAATTTTCTTATCTAAATTCTGGATTCATGAGGCTGTTTGAAATTGTGAATGAATTGAGATTTTCAATGCACCTTGTATTAGTTCCATGCATGCTTCTATGAGATGCATAATGAACTATAAACTTCATGTCATTGTTCAACCCAACTCTATTTTGTGCTATCTTGTTCTTCCTTGTTTTATTTAGTTGTTTGTTTATTTTGATGTTTTTGAGTGCAAGATAAAGACACTGAGGATGTCTTACAGTCATTACATATTTTTTGACAGTCAAGCATTTTCTAGCAATCGTAATACTTTTGGATGTTAATTGCCATGATGTTCATTTTGGTTTCATTCTCTAGATCATTTTGTGGAGTATTGATGGTTGGGAGAGGCAGAAGAACACATTCTTACATTTTCCCCCTGGGAGGATACCCTCTGCAATGTCAGACACATCGGTTCAATTTCATCACGATCAGATGCACTTCCTTGTCATAAATGAGACTCAGCTTGCCATATATGATTCAAGAAAACTGGAATGTTTAAAACAGGTATTTTTCTTTTAGGTTGTGATTTGTTGTCGATGTAAATGATTTCTTGAGGACTCAGTTGCTTAAACTGTCTAATATCACAGTGACTACATCATATATATATATATATGATTGTGTGTATCTAGGAATCCTAACTTTTGGTTTAACTGGAAGAACCTCTCTTGGCATACGGTGTCATGTTCTGTGATAAGCCATGCATTTAAAATGGCCAAATATAGAGGAAACAGTTATGCATAGAAGAAGATTCTTCTTCATCTTCCCATTTTACTACTACTTCCGAAATATTTAAATCTATATGTTTGTGTTTTTAGTGGGCTGTAGGAGAATCCTCAGCGCCAGTCTCCTGTGCAACATTATCGTGTGATAGTCAGTTCGTATACAGCAGCTTTCTGGATGGAACTGTGCGAATATTTAGTGCTTCAAATCTCCAATTAAGATGTCAGATCAATTCCTCAGCTTATCTTCCATCAGATCTCAGGTACCTATATGCCTTATAATCTCCAATTTTCTGTCAACCCCTTCTTCTTCTTCCTTTTTTGTTTACCTTTGTTCTCTGTTCTAACAGCACGTGTTCATTGGCTGATTTTTTGAACCTGTATATCGTCAATAAAAAGTGAGCATATTAATCATTGTGAATCACATTTCCCTCATGAAAATGAATAATTTACTCTTTCCTCGTCAGATTGTGGCGTCATAGCTAGACTTGAAAAATTATTTGTAATCAGAAGTGACCATTATGTTAATTTGGTGCCTGAAATAGTTCTTAGTCAGACTTTCGTAGACAAATTTTGTTAGGTTATGTTTGTGATTGAGGTGTTGTAGCTTCTGCAATGGCTTTGAAACCACAATGCTTTGGGATGGATCATGGAATCACTAGCAAATATAAGTGCAGAAGTAAGTGGTTTCTACAATAAGTAGATGATTTCCGAGCATTTTAACACTGTGCTTTCAAGTCAAGTAGAAACACAACATTACCAAACATACGCTTAATTTACTAGCAATCAAGTTACAAAATCTCAAGTTTTACTTTCTCCATCTTCATGTCAACTATTCCAATTCCTGCTAATCATTCTTTCATTGCAGTTCTCCGTCAATATACCCTCTTGCAATTACGGCGCATCCCAAGGTACCAAACCAGTTTGCCGTAGGACTGACTGACGGCTTTGTTTTTGTCTTTGAGCCTCTTGAATCAGAGGGCAAATGGGGTCTTCCACCTAATCAGAATGGCTCAGCAAGCAACATTCTTCCAACTCCAGCTGTAGCTTCAAATCAACCACAGGGTTGAAGTACTTTACGTACTACTATATATATTTGGTAATTTGAATAAGTGACAACATAGTTTATAACTGCATAATAACTTGGGAGCTCTTCTGTATATCATTTTCTTATAAAATGAATGGTATAAAACTTGAATGTGAGCAACGTTAAATGCGCCCATTAGCAATGATGTAGTATTAACATTAACAGCCAGGGCTACTGAGCTTATATTTTTGAAATCAGTGCTTGTGATTCGTGGTGTAAACATATTTGAGTCTTATGTTTATAATTTAGGTTTAGTTAATCGAATTGATGATTAATTTTGTGTTTTTTAAGTAAAATCACATGGGTTATAAGCATATTCCTAAATTTCAAAAAATTAAATGAAATATTTTATATATTCCTAAAAATATGAGCACATTTAAGTTCTCAAAAATCGAGCTTCACCTCTTACTGACTGAAATTTTGCAAAATTTGACATACGCATGTTTTCTAAATTTTTGATATTTTTGCCTAAGTTAATTCTTTTGGGTGACATTTTAAATGTATTAGCTGGAAAAATGATTGAATATATTCATATTTAAATCCAAATATATATATATTTTTTAAATATTTCGATCCAATTTCGCGAACATAGTAATCATGATTTAAGTTATTAAATATATTAATTATCTACTTTTCAAGGGATCTGTGCTCTTTCATTCTTCCAAGTTTTTAAAAGATTAAATATTTACTCTAGACTTACTTCACATAAATCACGTGCATCGGGCACCCTTACTTTTTTCTTTTTAATTCATAGATAATAAAATATGGTTATCTGAATGCGGACAATCGATCTTCTCTTACGTTAGGGACGGGCCCGATCTTGTCTGTGATACTACATACAACTTTACTTGCAGAATTTCCTCTTTCTTCTGTACATCGTAGATCTTACATAATTTTTCTAATGATTCCATGACGATCGGTGAAGAAGGGGGAGTTGATACAATGATGATCGAGAATGTAATTGAGATTGATGAACCTACCCAGCTTCGGACATTGATGGTTCAACCTGGTGCTAGAGACACTGACGCATGCTTTGTGTTTTATTTGTTTCATGATGCACAAAAAAATCAGATACTCTTTAACTGTTAAGCAAAGAGTAGAAATTTTTAATGCTTTAAGGTTTTTGGGTTTATGTTTCTACAAGCTTCTTGCCTTAAATTTAATAAGAATAGTAAGTTTCAACTTGGTGTTAGAGAAACTAAAGTATGTTCTTTTTTATTTTATTTTTTCAATGACACGGTGTAGGAATCTGAGACTGTGACTGTTAAGCAAAGATTGGAAATTTCTGATGCTTTAGGTTTTAGGCTTGGGTTTCTGCATGCTTGTTGCCTTAAATTTAATAACAATGATGAGGTTCAACCTGGTGCTATGTGTTTTTTATTTTATTTTATTTTATTTTTTTATGATATAATGTAAGAATCAGAGACTATAACCGTTAAACAAAGAGTAGACATTTTAAATGCTTTGAAAATGACAAGTTGTGAGCTTTAAGTGTTTGTTTTTTTGGTTTCTACATGCTTGCACCTTAAATTTACTGAAAATGATAAGGGTTCTTCTTCTTCTTTGTATTTTTGTATGATTTTTCCTGTAAAAATGGCAGATCTCTAGGTTGGTATACACTAACTCAGGAACTGGAATGTTAGCATTGTTATCAGACGTGGTTCACCTGGTATGGAAGTGCGGCAACGCCAGTCGAATATAAGTCAGCAGGCACGGATAAGGTTTAATTGTTCTGAATCTGTTTCTATCATGGAGTTCTAACAGATGTTCACAATTTGCTTACTTCATTTATGATTGAATTGACGATTTCTAATAAATAGTTTTGTGGGATAGGCAACTACTAAGGCTCCACCTTGAGGGCAGCATCAGCCATGTTCATGACCAATGATTTAATTGATGCTACGCCTGAAGGAGAACCTGTGCTTTGCCTAATAATGACTCCTATCTTATGTCAGCATGTGGACCCAAGATTTCCTTGTTCAGCGTGATGACATTTTGGGTAGTGCTTGAATCAAGAGTCTTAACCATAGGTCCATTTTATACATGTTACTCACAAGATGTCATGAAAATCCTGACGTTTTTTCTTTCCCTCAAAATATTGTCACACTTTTAATTCTAAACTAAAATGATTTCTTAGTGTTGACTGATATTTGCTTTCTGTTGGTTACTTCGAGGCAATGATGATTTTCATGGCTCCACCACCAGCAGCAACATGTACAGCTTACCATCATCAAGATGACAATGTAATTGCTGTTGGCTTGGAGGATTCCTCACTACAAATATATAACGTTTGTCTGGACGAGTTATGGTTATTTTGGGAGCAATTATTTCATTGATACCTGTATGGAGAAATCTAGCCGGTTTCCCTTTTTTTTTTTTTTTCCTTCTTGTAGGTCATGGCCAAGCTTAAAGGTCACACCAAAAGAATCACTGGTCTTGTCTTCTCCCAGTTGCTGAATTTACTTGTTTCTTCAGGTGCTGACTCTCGGGTTTTGTATCCCTACTGATACAGTATGCATTGCACAAAGATGCAATTCTGTACAAATTTAACTGTTGTATGATATGATAACTTCTTCTTTTTTTGTAATTTTTTGTTAATTTTTTTATCTAGTTTCTGGGTTTTAGGGATGCTGAAAATTGCCCCATTTAGCATGACTGAAATTTTCATTGCTCCATGCTCGGAACTTATTAGTTCCTTACTTGCTTCAGTGAGATGTATCCTGGATTGTATACATGTCTCAGTCTTAACTCAACTGTACTGTCTGGTCTCTTCTTCCTGTTTCATTTTATTTTTTAAGTTTTCTTATTTTAAGCACACACACAATATATATATATATATATATATATATATCTGTTGATAGTTAATCATTTTCAAGAAATCATAGTCCTAATGAATGTCACTTTCACATGATCTACAGTTTGGTTCCTTTCGCTAGATCATTGTCTGGAGCTGTGAGGGGTGGAAGCAGCTGCATATCACTTTCTTACATATTCCTGGGAGGACATCTGAAGCAATGTCAGACGTGCTAGTTCAATTTCATCGAGATCAGAAACAATTTCTTGCCGCAAATGGGATTCAGCTTGCCATATATGATGCAACAAAAACTGAAGGTCTAAAGCAGGTGTTTTGTTTTATCTTGTAATTTGTTGATGATGTTAGGGTGTTTTCTTGTTTTGATTCCTACAATTGTCTCCTATCACACTGATTACATCATGATATAGAGGGTTCTTTCATCTTCCACTTATTGGACAAATTGGTGAACTGTAAGAAACAATTGAAAGAACATTTCTTTGTATAATGAGGTCATGTCTCACAATAAGCGATGCATTGATAATGGCCAAATATAGATGAAACAGTCGTGTATAGAAGCAGCTCTCTTATGCACCGTACCTTTTTGGGAATTCTCCTGTGACAATACTTGATGTGTATGTTTTGTATTTTTAGTGGATTGTAGGTGTATGCTCAGCGCGGGTCTCCTGTGCAACATTCTCATGTGATGGCCAGTTGATGTACAGCAGCTTTGTAGATGGAACTATGCGAGTATTTAGCACTTTAAATCTCCAATTACAATGTCAGATCAATTCCTTGGCTTATATTGCACCAGATATCTCAGCTTATCTTCCACAAAATATCGGGTACATATGCCTTATGTACTCTTTTTTGTCCGTGGAAACTTCTGTTTTACCTTGGTTCTCTGGTCTAATGGCTACTGTTCGTTATCATGCATTGTATTTTTCATGGTACATATTTTTAGCCTGTAGATCTTGAATAAGAGAAGCATAGTAGTTGCTGTTTTTGTCAACATAAATCTTGTTATCCTGACATGAAAATGAAAGTACCGTTTTCTCCTGTTAGATTGAGGCTTCATAGCTAGCGATGAAATATTATCTTTAATCTTAAATCTTAAGTCAAATTGCTGCAGTGATAATTTTGCTGTTTATACTTTCCATTTTCTTTCTTTGTTACAACTTTGACGCTGATTTTCAGATGTGGCCATTCAGTCATTGACGGATGGATCTTTGAACTTTTATCCTAATTTAGTGCCTGAAATAGTTCTTATTGGACTTTTATATTAAAATTTGTTTTAGTTTTTTACTAATTAAGTAGAATCTCTAGTTTTGCTTCCTCCATCTTTGTGTCTATTATTTCAGCAGCTGTTCATCATCATTTTTTCTTTACAGTTCTGATGCAATATACCCACTTACAATTGAGGCACGTCCCAACGAACCCAACCAGTTTGCTATAGGACTAACTAGTGTTCTAAACAGAAGAGTGAATTTTTTTTCCCTTTCAATTACCGAAAAAGCATAAATTTTGTCGAACATTGTTGTAGTTTTGCCTGAAAATTTATGCTTAAATTTGGTCTACTTCTACTTCCCATAGAAGGGAGAAGTCTACCCACAAACCAAATTTGTTAGGAGGGAGTCAAACGGGGCTCCAACCCTGGTGCTGGTAGGGTAGAGGCAGGAAGCTAAAGTTTGCTTGAATGTTGATGACATGCAGCCTTTGTTTATAATGCAAGAGGGTATTATGTAGGTGAGAAGCTGGACTGAAGTGAAAAACATAAGCATGAATTTGTTTATGATCCAAGAAGTTAAAGCATAATCTTGAGTTTAATATTATGTTTGAGATTGTTGTTGTCTTAAAGTTGTGATAATAGTGTCAGAATTTAATAATATTAAATATTAAAAAATGAGTAGGTTTTATTAAAATTTGATGTTATTTCTTTTTTTATATAATTTTATTTTCAAAGTTTAATGAAAGTTAACTTTATCAAATTGTAATATCCTTGGCTTTTGTGGGTAGTGTTATAACCAAATATGACCATCTAGTGTGAGTGACAGTAAACATCTAAGCACTCTATGGTATTTTAATTATATTGGGAGTTAAGAAACTCTGATTTAGATGAATTTTAATGTTTTAGAAAGCTAACATGATACTCTATAGTTCTTATGTTGAGAACTTTCTTTGATTAAATCATTTTCTAGTCTAAAATAAGAATTTCTGAAGCTAATTTGGAGGACAGTGGGTTTCTGCATGCTATTCGGTTTTTAAACTATAATTTTCTCTTAAAAAAATTCAAATGGGATTATTTGTAAACCATTGGAAATATAAGACAATAAGCTACAATTTTCATGTTTATTATTAGTTCTAAATAGTCCATTAAAGGGGTCAAAAATTGACGATAATTTGCAAAACAGATATTGGGCGCCAAAGCGCCACAAATGGGCGCTAAGATGCCAAGAGCCACTCACAAGGCAGATTTTGGGCGCCACAATGCCACAAATGAGCGTTGCAGTCCCCAGACGTTGGTTAGGGACTTTAAAAAGACCTCTTCCCTTCTTTTTTTTCATTTCTATATTTTTTTCTCTCTCTCTCTCTTAAATCTTAGATCGCTCTTTCTCTTTCTAAATTTTACCACAATTAACTTTTAAATCATCAAATCAACCTCAGATGTCTAATTTAGAACTTAATTATGATAAGATCTTGTGAATATTTCCTTGATTTCCTTAAAGTTCATGAAACCTAAATTTGGGTATTTTGATTTCTTGAGAATTTGAAGTTATGGATGTCATAAAATCATGTTTAAAATGTTAATAGACTTGTTTGTGTGGAAATTTGAGTTGATTGCGGTTATGGAAATTCTAAAATTCTCAAAGAAGGAGATGATAAATAATAACTATAGATTTTATGATTTTGAGCAGAAATGAAAGTTAAGAAGTGTTCTTTGATAGTTTAAGACTCATTTATTGATTTTATTGTGATTCTTAGACCATATTTTTATCTTGAATTTTTTTTTTTGAATTTAGACTTCGCATGAACAGGATATATTCATGTAAACATAAGTTGAGTTCTTGAACTCCAATTGAGGCACCATAAGAGGCTATAGAAACCAGACATATAGAGGTATAATATATCCAAAATTCAGCTTCATATTTATTCTGATGAGTTCCCAAAAAATTCTGCAATATGATTGTTTTGTGCAGTTCCGTTGTTAAGGTTAGACTAGGCTTTTGTGTCATAACTCATGCGCTTAATTCGAATCAAGTTCTGTCAAATTTTTTGTAAAGTTAGCCATGTAAGCTTCCTTTTAATATATATTTGGGCATATTTAGTATTCATGAGCATTGGTTCATAAATGCTAGTAATTCAGTCATTCTAATGATAATTGATAATATCGTTTATAGATATTTCAAGAGGATAGTCATCTAGCTCACATTGATTTAGATCAAAGTTAATGCTTTTTATCAAGCACAGTGAATGAATACAGCTATTCTATATTTTCGAAAGTTATGAATATAAATATGTTTTAGATTATATGTATATTGAAAACTTTATGAATGATTTGGAAATGTTTTATGAGATAGTTTCTTTATGTATGAGTGTAATTGTATGCGTGTGCCACAGTATTGATCCATGGATCTAGTTGGGTGATCATCCGTCTGAAAATGTTTGGGATATAGCCCTGTCCCTCTGTCCGGCCAAGTGCATAGTCCTGAGAAAGGACCAATTTTGTCCTTCAGGACCAGTTATGATAAGATGTATGATATATGTATATGTGTATGCAATTAATTGATTAAATATGTTTAGTTTTCTTTATTGATGTTTTTAATAAAAGTTGATTATAATGATTTTGGTTCACTTATGTTTCCACTCATTCAGTCTTTTCCAAGACTCATCCTCCCACATTACAGTTTTGCAGGTTCTTCAGGTTATACCAGATTTACATTAGATTTTTAAAAGGCAAATAGATGGATCTAGATACCAGTGTGCAGTTATTAGGGTTTTGGGTCCATGCATGTATAGTTGTTTTTATTATAGGGCATTGATGCCTTAGTATGTATTTCAAGGACTAGTAGACGTTTAAACATGTTAAGGCATGTTAAGTTGTGTATATAAATGTGAATTGCTTTTGTTTATGCATGTTTTAGGTGTGGAGTTTTTGATGGACTGAGTCCATTCTTATATATCATGTAAGAGGTTGATTGAGTAATGTATCATATACATTTGTATTAATGTATGTAGTAGATTACGAGGGCTTCGTCTCTTGTGTGCGTATCAATATGAAATTGAGGGAAATAAGTTCTTTTTATTTTTTGTCGGTCACACGTCGGCGAGCTTGGGGCATGACACAATTACAATCTAAATTTGTCACTATTTTATAAGAATATATATATACTCGGCCCAAATTGGGAGCCAAACACAAAAATTTAGGGGCTTGCAAGCAACAAAGGTAAGAAGAGACTGTAAATATTGATCATTTTAGTTAAGATATTTTGTAAAGCTTGATCGATAAATTTTATGCTAAAAATTATGTTTTTTTTCTTCCTTTTTTAAGATACATCTTATCAAAATCAATGGACGAAACTTATTATTATATTTAAAACTAACTGTTTTCTTAAATATCATGATGTTTAAGTATTTAAAACAATATAGTTATATAATTTCAAAAGACGTATAACTTCTATTATTAAAAATTTATTTATTTAGTAAATTAAAAGAGATAATGTACAAGTTTTTTAAATTGATGTGAGAGTTGATGTGGTATAATTATATTGTTGCTACATAATTCTTTTCTTTTGTAATTTATTTTTTATCACCTTAAAAAGAATAGAACTCATTTTATATAATTGAATTTATATAAATTTTATATATTTAATATTAATTTTTTTATCATATATATATATATAATGTGAAATTTATTAAAAAAACTTAAATAATGTAAAATTTATTAAGAAATAATGTAATAAATATTCTTAAAAATTGTAAATTAAGGTTTTCGCTCAAATAATAATAATAATAATAATAATAATATCTTAAATAGCGTGAAATTCATTAAGAAATAATGTAATAAATATTCTTAAAAATCGTAAAATAAGTTATTCGCTCAAATCAATTCCATGTTATCCTCATTTGTAAAAGCATAGAATTAGGGGCCCAAAATGTTGTTACGGTCCTGATCTTGTCAGTCAATCTAGTCTAAAACAACCGCCGGTCACCCTATTTCCAACTTCACACTGTTTCTACAACCGGTGGTCCCAAGCATTCATAGCAAGTATGCCTTCAAAACCCTAACTAAATCCTCAATTTGGAAAACACTAATTTTTGTCTCTCTATTGCTTTTAAAACATTTTTCTTCTATTTGTTCTCTCGGTAAAGGGTTTTCTTCTTTAGATTTATTGCCCGTCTTCCTCTTTAGGTAAATGTTAGCGGTGGAAATGAAGAGCCTTTGCTCAAACGCCATCGTTTTCGGGAGTGGTCTTCACTCTGCAATGGAAGCTGTGGTAGCTGAGACAGCCATTGTTGCCGCAAAGTCTATTGCCTGGTCGCTCTGGATGGTACGATAATTTCTCTTATTTTCTCTACTCAATTGCTCCTTTATCTTTAACTATTTTCTGGATTTCTTATTTTAAACATGTTTATGGATTTTACATTTATACCTTGTCGCTTTTTTTTTTTTTTTTTTTTTTTTTTTTTTTTTTTTTTTTTTTTTTGTATGGAGAGCTATCTTCGTTTATTTGCTTGTGCTGTGCGTGTATTTAGTGTTAGCATTTTTTTAATATTTAGAATGTAATTTTCTGAAGAAAATACGTGAATATATTGGAAATTCGATCTTATCTACAATTTGGGTTGTGGTTTTATAGTTTTTTGATGTTTATAGAGAGATTTTTTCAGGGAAGAAATTTGTGAACTTCAGATTGTTTAGAATGTATTTAGCTCTTTAAGAATACTTCTAAAGGGATAAATGATTGATGACTCTGCCCTTTTGCAGAATATGTCCATGTTATCTTGAAGATGTCATTCACTGTCCTTTTGTTTTTCTTTTTAAATTTTATGTCCTTTTTATGGAAGTTGGTGGTTCTTGGAGGAAGTTCATTGAAAGAAATACGTTGTCCTTTTCTCATCTTTCCTCTCTTAACTTGTGAACCAAACAGTGAGCATGCTTCAAGAGTTTGACAGAATTAGAAGTGCAAAAATGAGGAGAAACGCAAGAATCAAATGGAATGTTAGAGTATTTATCATTGATAGAAGAATGTTTATATGGTTACGCCTCACCTGGCATGGGTCTCTCCTAGAAATTGTGAAAATCTGACCCAGAAAGATTCATTACAACTTAATTTTTGGGTTGAAATATTTTGTATTGCATTGATAGGACTATCGTATACTAATTCTTTTATTATTGTCAAAGATGTTTTCATTTTTTTTATTTAACTACTATTCATGGTATCTATTCTTGTTGTTTATTCTATTGCATTTCATTTTATTTTTTACATGCTGTTATATTTTTGCTTAAGAACTTGACGTACCATCATTTTGCTATATATGAAACTGAATTCAGTCTCCTCAATTCCCATATTACTTCCCTTTTTTCTGACTTCGACAAATGATAGGTTAATACTGGTGCTAATGTTTGCCATGTTTGTTATTGCTTAAGACTTGGGCAAGTCTGGGATTAGGGTCGAGTTGGTATAGACGTTAGTTTCAAGTATTTCCAAGGGAGGTGATACTAGAGGGAAGCTTTTCTACAAGTTGAACTTTGATTACAGCGTGTGGATCAGTCTGTAGTTTATTTGGTATTGAGATCTTTATTTGAAGCGAGTTATCTTAGGTAGTAGGATAGGCCTTGGGTTCAGTCTAGAGTTTTCCACTTTGGCAAAAATTCTTATGGCTAAGGGCCCTAACATTGCTTAGAGAAAAGTATGTGGGATTGATTTTAATGCTCTGCTTTAATTTGGAGAACCTTTATGGTCTGCTGGAGGTACTCCCTGTCTTCAGTGAGTCGGCAGTGTGGAAAATTTCAATCTTGTTTTACTCCCTAAATAAACCATTGAGATAGAGTACATTAGCCAATTTAGTGGCTATTAGAACCCATTCTTCATTGAAGTTCCTCCACCTTTGTAACAATTTCATTTCTCGGATTTTCAAAAGGAACTTATGTTTAGTCTTTTGATAATTTCCTGATATATTTTTCCCTATATACATATTATGTTGTTTGCACTTGTGAAAAACAAATCTGTCTTACCATTTTTTTTTTTTTTTTTGTCTGCAGATGGGAACTATGCCTAATGGAAGAGATCTCCTATGCATAGAGGTTGACACATCTGGAAGGTTTGTGGCAGGGTTCTTTTGCCTTGTTTAATTTATTTCCAGTTTCTGCAAAGGGTAAGAACAAACAATTGTTGCCATGCAGATTTCCATTTGCTCAGCTTCTTCCAATGCAAAAGGCTGGTCCTGAGAACAAAGATGGTAGTGATACCGACAATAATGAAGAAGATGACGATGAGGAGGAGGATGATGCCGAGGATGATGATGATAGAGGTGAGGAGGAGGAAGATGGTTCTGCTGAAGAAGGGGGTGAAGAGAATGGGGATCCTGAGGATGATCCAGAGGCCAATGGTGATGGTGGAAGTGGAGATGAGGAGGAGGAAGAGGATGATGACTGTGATGATGAGGAAGAAGAGGACGAAGAGGAAGAAGAGGAGGATGAGGAAGAGATTCCACAGCCACCAACTAAGAAGAGGAAATGAGCCCAAGATTCAATTCCAATCGCCCGTTGTGTTTTTTTCACTTTTGGCTATTGGGGTTAGAGACTTTGGTTAGGTGCCTAGAATGGATGGTTCGCTGTTGCCTGTCTTCATTAGTAGAAACGGTTGTGATACTTTCGTGGATTAATATATCTAATATAACATCTCTATTATCATCAAGGATTTGCCATATCATTATGAGTCCGAAGTTGAGTCATTGCATTTTCTGCCATTCATTTTTGGTTATTAATCTTTCCTTTCAGGATGAGGACCAAGTTACATTCTTTGCTTCCAATACATTAAGAAAATTGTGTACTGGACGACCGAACCTTGAATTGAAATTGCGTGTCCCAAGCATGTAGAAAATCTACCCCTCCAAATGCCCTCGATTGATTTTCCTCGTCGCAAAATACTATCATCTCCAGATCTAATCATGTAATATTGATTTGGCTCTTTTGTGGTCTGAAATCCTTTGCAATCTAATATCACATTCTCTCTGCGACAATCGCACTGATTCGGCATCACCAAGAATTCTAGCTTTCAACGGATAGAATTTCCTGTTGCACTTTGCTCATTGGGTATACTGTCTTCCGAGCAGTCTTGGCTCAACCCGCAAATTCAACAACCGACAATTACATTACAAATTACATATACTGCACTACAGTCCCACTACTAACAGACCTATTTGACTAAGCAAAAACAAATTACATAAAAAGCAATTGAACAAGCTCAATTTTTCGTCTTGAATGTAACAAGCATCGTCTTTGATAGAAATTTCATATCTCTTCTCTTGGAGCTGACCAATATTAAGCAAGCTAGTTTTCAGAATTGGAACAAAGAAACCATTAGAAATAATCTGTTTAGAGTTCTCTTTGGTGTGGATTTTTATGCAGAATCTGCAGAGTTGTCGTCAAAAGTACCACAAATTGCTGAATGATTCATCCAATTCTGAAACCACCGATTTGTCCTCACAGATATAATTGCTGCAATCGGAATCTTAAGTACCACGAATTTTATTGGACTTCTTCCTTCTAATGACAAGCCATCAAGTGAGAAACTTCTTCTTTCTCTGTAAAATTTGATTTCACACTACAATTTCCGCCGAGATTAATTTTACATTCATAATTGTAATGGCCATCCCTGTGACATCTATAACTTTCGACATCTGACTTGACTACGGACTTCAGTTTATAACCATTTGAATGGTTATTGTCATAGCCTTTTGCTTTCCCTTTGAAATCAGTAGCATGACCCTCGTCTGACTTTTGACGTGTGTTTTTGTCCTTCCATCTTTCTTTCTTATGGCCAGGGCCTTTTGTATTCGCTGCTGCCTGCAACGCTTGTCCTCTTTAGCTTGCTCGACAATTTTTTGCTTATGAACCAGCAAAGAACTCTGCAGCTCATCAATTGAAAGTGCATGGATATCTTTAGATTCTTCTATAAAACAAACAATAAAGTTAAATTTTAGTGTCATCGACCGAAAAATCTTCTCAATAATGGTGAAGGCCTCCATCTTCTAGCCTTATATCCGCACCCTGTTAGCAGTCATCGTTGTTCTTGATAGGTAGCGGGTAACTGATTCGCCGACTTTACCAGCAAATTCTCAAATTCGGTCTGAAGTCCTTGAAGCTGCAGGCGCTTTGCCTTCGCGTTTCCTCGATTCCTTTTCTTCATTACATCCCAAATCTGCTTGGAGGTGTCTTTGCAAAGAATTTTCTCCAAGGTTGATCTATCAATAACCTGAAAAATAGTTCTTGGCCTTGAGATCTTTCATCTTCAACATGTCTAAGTCAGCCCTCTGTCCGTCGTCTGTCACCACGACTCTAGCCGCTGGTTCTGCTACTCCAGATTCAACAGCATGCCAGTATTCCTTAGACCTCAGGAAATTCGCCATCAGCACGCTCAAATGATTGTAATGACCATCAAAGCGAAGGATAGATTACCACACAAAATTTTCAGAGCCCATTGTTCTTCACTGCAACTGCTGTAACAAGAAACCAAGTGAAATAGAAAAGATATACGGCTACCAACTCTATATCACTCCCTTTTATTCAACTCTCTTGACCTCACGTGTTTCACACACTCAGCTTTTCCTTTTTCTCTTTTCAAACTCTCTCAATGTTGACAACAGGGATCCGTGTAAATTACACAGTAAATCTTGCTCCGAAACCAGTGTTACAAAGAACAGATAAGAAAGAATGATATATTGAAACAAACACAATCAAGAGAAGTTTTTCTGCAGTGTATTTTTCATTAACAAATATAGGCAATTACACTACGATAAAAAACAAGGAATCTAGCAACATATCATAACCACTACTTCGATTACTAACAGACCATAACTTACTCTTATAGACTAGGCAACTACAGCCGCGTTTGTAACAAGAAAACCAAGCAAAACAATGGACAACTACCCCATTACTGACCAAGTAAAAACAAATGAGCATTTAAACAAACGGACGCATAAAGACTCGGACACACTACCAAACACTTATCCAAATAAGAAAGTACGTTAATCAAATTTGAATTATCCAACAAAAAGTAATTTATCAAGTCTATATACGAAATCAATAATTTATTTATTTATGTTGTAAATCTTCATCAGTCTATACAAACTTATATTATGGTGTGTTATATATATATAATTTTTACTGTAGTAAAATATATAAAAATTAACTTCATCAGCAAATCAGAGTTTCTAAGATTTTTGATCATTACATTTTAATACAATTGGAAAAAAAACAA
>JAWDEX010000018.1:11836136-11852315 GCA_035221805.1 Trichilia hirta | reverse complement strand
GATCCTGCACACAACAACCATCACGAGAAAAATGGACATCAAAGTTATGGTCTACTAATTGGCCAACTGAAAGAAGATTATCAGAAAGTCCAGGTGAGACATAAGTATTGGTAAAAATAGAAGAAATATCACCAACTGCAGTAATAGATAGGTTGTTCCCATTAGCCACTTGAATATGCTCTGAACCATGATATGGACGAATATTTTTTAACAAGCTAGCTGAACCAGTCATGTGATTTGATGCAGCAGAATCAACAAGCCACGACTGAGATAAAGAAGTACCATTACCTTGAATCCCCAAAGCTGAGAAAGCGGAGACTATCATTTGTTGCACCATTTCTGGAGTAAGACTTGTGGTTTGAGCATTTACATTCACTGTTGAAGTTTGATCAGTCAAAGAACTCCCAACAGTTGCTTGACAAGCAGTGGTTTGGCGATTTTGAGGACGAATGGAACATTCTTTGATAATGTGCCCTTGCTTTTTGCAATAGTTGCAAAATTTCTTAGTACAATTCGCAGCAATATGCCCATAATTTTTGCAACTAAAACACTGGATCTGACTCATATCTCTACCCCTGCCTTTTCCATGAGCTGAAAATGCCATGTGTGTTGTTGTCATTGTCCCTTGTTCAAGAGTGGTTTGTGTAAGAAGACGCTGCTCTTCACGGATTAACGCACTGAAACACTCATCCAAAGTAGGAGGAGGATGACGATTCATTAGATTAGAACGAGCATTTTCAAAGTCTGATCGCAACTTCATCAAAAATTGGTCACGCTTGCTAATCTCTTGAACACCCAATACAGCAGCGAGAGAATCATTAGATACTGTAGCACAAACTATATCAGAATATTCAGTCCATAAATTTTGAAAACCAGAGAAATAATCCTGAATAGATAGACTCCCCTGAGTATAGTTTGCAATCTCACACTCCAATTGGAATCTCCTGGCTGAATTTGTTTGATGGTAAAGCTTCTTCAAGTATTCCCACATTTTTTGAGCAGTGTCATAGGGACGCAAATTAAGAACAATCTGAGATTCACATGACCCAATAATCCACGACATCACCCGAGCATCTGTGATTTTCCATTGGGCCAATTGAGTAGCATCAGTTGGAACTTTGTCAGTGCCATCAATATGTCCCCATAATTCTTTGCCAATAACATACAACCGAAATTGAAATTCCCAAGTTGAATAATTCTTTCCCGTAAATTTAACGCAGAATTCAGATTTCTCAGTAGCCATTTGCAGAGACGTAATTCAAAAAAAATGAACCCAAATACAAAGAGATAAGTAGCTCACTATAAAACAAAATAAGTATCGAGAAATGAGCACCTTTCCACCAAGACCAGATCTGCAACCTCAAGAATAACCAGAAATTCTAAACGAGAAATGAGCACCTTTCCACCAAGAGCAGATCTGCAACCTCAAGAACAACCAGAAATTCTAAAAGTTTGGCTCTGATACCATGTTAACTTTTGAATTGAAAGAGAATTGATTTGAATCACCTCCCCTGTATTCCTCTGCTTTCATTGAATAAATAGATGGGTACATCAAAATCAAAGGCTGATTTCTCTCTATTTACAGCTGTATAGACTATCTATGGAAAGAGGAAATAATTACATAAATGTTAGCTGTACAAAAGTAACAATATGCTATATATGGTAACAAACTGAACATGAAGTACAGTCCTCACAATCGCACATCATCCCCCATCAGAACTCAAAATCCACGTCCTAACTCTGTTTAGGAGAATTGATGGCTCCATCAAATCTTCAAAATGGACCACAAGGAAAAAAGATACAACATGCCTAATCCCAGAAGTCGTTCAACTTGTAGCTACTTGCTGCTCTTGAAGTACGAGAGGAACAGCTGGTCTCCAAGTTGTGCACTCTGGACTGTCCATAAGAGCAATTCCCACAGTAGCTAAATCTTTCCTAATTGCATCAGATTTTTCATATTCTTTGTTCTTTCTTGCCACAGTCCTTTCTGCAAGTTTTTGCAGAACTTGATCTTCAGTTAACTTGGCACGCTTCAAAGCCTTTTCTCTGAGCTGCACCAAAACCTGAAGCATGAAATACATAAAGGTGTAAGTCCAGTAGCCTATAGATATGAAGACTATATTCACTTCCAATAAAACTCTCACACTCTGAAATTCACTATGAATATGTCAAGAAAATGCATCAAACAGAATAATGCAAATGAATTAAATAGAGTCAGGCTGGCCATGTTCACTTCCAATAAAACTCATACTCTGAAGTCGACTATGAAAAAATCAAGACCATGCATCAAACAGGATAATGCAAATGAATTAAATAATAGAGTCAAGCTGCTTGTCTACCATACTTCAACACAATTTGACAATTTGTGGGACGTTTTATTATGTTTAAAATGAAAACACGGAGTAAAATCTACAGCCTAAATCGTGTCGATAATACTAATAAAAAATTTGGATACAGGAATAAAAATTTAAGCCAAAAATCTTGCTCCAAAACAATTCAGTATCAATACCAAGTTTACCTCAGAATAACTCGCTGGCATCAATCCTAAGACAGTTAGAACATCCCTGATTATCTTTTCTAGAGCTGCAAGTGATTCTAGCCGCATTGCATGCTTCTTCCCCTGTACAAATTATTCACTGAATTATCAATACACAAGATAAGTAAAGAGAAAAAGGTAAATTATTACTTATGTCCTGGGTGAAAAACGGAGACAATACAGAACTGAATCAACAAGTGTAAGAATTCCCAAATTCGTATTAAATCGAATTTAAAGGCTAGCAACATGGATGATTCTAAGCAAGACCCTTCCATTAGTTCTGCCACTTTGGTTAAATGAATGACACTGAGGATCCTCAACTCTCATATAATGTAAAAGGAAAGCCAAAGATAACATCACACCATCTCTTAGCCATTAGATTTTTTTACAAGCCATCAGCTAAAATCCACCTAAAATAATTGCAATGTAGTTGCATATTGGTGCCAATAAAACACGATGTATCAGAAATCCAATACCTTACGTGTGTGTAGCAGATCATTGATGGTTTTCAGTGGGTCAGACAATGCAGCCAAAACAACAGGAGTGTGAATATCATCTGACATTGAGGCCAAGAAATCATTACGGAATTTGTTGATACTGTTGATAGTGTCAGGGGGTATTGAATCCTTCAAAGTTGCTCCGCCATGCTGGCTCAGAACATTTTCACAATCATGCAATGTCTGCAACCAATTAAATGACGTGAAATTAAACATTTCTTCGATTGAATCAAAGAAAAGCGCATAGACATAAAATTTATCTTCAAAAAATGTGTAGAAAATCTTTTTCTCAGTTTCAGTTCTCTAGATTATAGAATACAAACCTGCAAGCAATTTTTTCTCTTAAAAAGGAAGTTAAAAAATATTCCTTTTTGAATTGCCTTTATGAGTCAAAAGAATTTGAAATAATACATCCCTAAATCATAACGGCCCAAAGGTAAATGATTGTTAAGGTCAACAACATCAGCAGATTGATTTTAGCAACACATAGCAGAATACCAGAGGACACAATTGTCATTCACAATGTACAGGTGGTTGAGAGAAAGAGTTTGCATGTTGCATTACCTGGTAAATGTAGTAAATACGTTCAGAAGCACTTTCGAGCTGTACAACAGAGTAGTTAATTGGAGATCGATAGTGGGTTCCGATTAAGAAAAGTCTCAATGCTAGTGGATGGTAAAGCTCTATTACCTGGGAAAAGATCAAAAGTTTACAACGCAATGTACATGTTAAATTTACGATGGATTTGAAAGTCAAGTACTCAAAGTAAGATATTTTTTCTCCTTTTTAGGTGAGAAAAAGACGGTACCCATAGTAGGACCGTCATGTCTGGAGCCAACAAATGAAAAAGCTAAGAACCACAACTGAGTACCAGGTGCAGTGCTTACCTGCCTAATTGTGAAGAAATTTCCCAAAGATTTGGACATTTTCTCTGAATCAATAGTGACAAACCCATTGTGTATCCAATAGCTTATATGACTGCAGTTACATGCAGCACAACTCTGAGCAATTTCATTTTCGTGGTGGGGAAAAACGAGGTCCATCCCCCCACCATGTATGTCAAAATTGTGACCTAGATAAGCAGCACTCATGGCACTGCACTCGATATGCCATCCAGGCCTTCCAGGCCCCCATGGACTCTCCCAAAAGGGTTCCCCCACCTTCCCAGACTGCAGAATAACAAAGAAGACACAACTGTAATATGTATACAGTCAGTATGGTTGTAAATACGAAAAAGAAAATGAAGAATTCAAACTAATAAACTACTCCCTGTTTGGTGTTTACAATGACAAAGTCAACTTATATTCATATACCAACATCATCATCATGAAAGAACGAATGGACGAAAATCATACAGACCCTCGCCAATATGTAAATAGGATGTTTTCAAATATATAGTGCACCACAATCTATTTGGTATCAGACACACACATTTGCTTAAAAAAGTTAATACCAACAGCAAGCAAGCCCCATTAACCACATGAATTGTCACATTCAGTTAAGTGGGTTCGTAGAGATATTAGGACACTTTCATCTCCAATAATTGAATATCACAAAACACCAACCACGCCCTTTTCTTGCATGGATTCACCTTCCATAAAGCAAAATCAGCTGGATTTTTCTTTCTCGAATCCACAGCAACTCGCTCACCGACCCGATTATCTTCTAACTTTCTTCCAGATAATTGTCCATATTCTGGGAATTTGTCTACAGAGAAGTAAACATCCCCATCAACTTCATAAGCAAATCCATTATCAAGAATCTGCCAAGAAGGTGAACCACCAAATTAATATTCAAAGTATCACATGCACAATGCAATGCATCATGAAATTTGAAGAAAGGTACAAGCTGCACAAAACAGAGAGAAGGGAATAGACATTATGGTATTCAATACGCAAATAACTTATTCAGAGTAGATGTGAAACAAAAGAGAAAAGAAATTATACAAAAAATATCTAAAAGTTCAGCTAGCCATCAATCCTTAACCATAGCATTGCATTCACAGAACAAAACCAATGCAGGAGAAGTTTTGAGGCCTTGCAAGATCCAGATCTGATAGGCTTTAATATATGTAATCCAAACTCGGGGGTTTTAATATTTCAAAAATGCCCATTTCCAGGCATCTTCTGGGAAGTATAAAGTTGGACCTATGTTCTCGGTACATTTGAACAACTAAAATTCATCCATTGGTGATAGAATTACCTGCTTGATCATATTGATGATATGGGGCATGTGATCTGAAACACGTGGTTCCACAGAAGGAGGCAAACAATGAAGATCAATCATATCATGGTGGAACTCTTCACAGTATCGCCTACTTAAACTGATTGGATCTTCCCCCAATTCATTTGCTCGAGCAATTATCTACAGAATTTGAAAAGTGCAGACTAAGGTATCCTGTAATACCAATATGAAAAGCAGTTGGCATCCAGCACTTGTACCACAATAAGACCAAAACCTAGAAGCCTACGTAACAGAAACAAGTAGCTAACTATATTTTTAAATTTACTCTTTGTTTTTGAATTTTAATGCTTATATGGTAATTAAAATACACATCATTTTTCTGCACACTGTGTAGACAAGAAGACTGAAGGGAGATGTCATGGGGAAACACCTAACCTTCCGGGATGACAGAAGCAAAAATAAGCCATTATTTATTAGAATTAAATAACAAATGAGCCAATTACAGGGAAATATCTTCAGCTCTTATGCTTATTTTCACCAAAAACCAAACAAACAACCTAGACTTTCCCTCCTTCAAAAATACAAAAGACCAAAGAAAACCACTTGAAATCCTGTAAAGAGCCAATTTTCGTGCAAAACAAGATACAACACAGCAAAAAGCAACTAACCTTGTCATCAACATCTGTGAAATTTCGAACATAGCACACTTCATATCCCAAATACCTAAGATATCTGCCTAATTCCCAAACACACTCCATCAATATTAAAAATCTCATAATTTTCAAATCAAGCATTTATTTGAAAGAGAAACACGGAGACCTGTATAGAACATCAAAGGTTACATAAACACGAGCATGCCCAATATGGCTGAGATCGTAAGCTGTGACACCACAAACGTACATCCCAACTTTACCCTCGATTTTAGGCTTAAACAGCTCCCTCTTTCTACTCATAGTGTTGTATAGCCACAACTGGGTTGAAGGACTAACTGAGTTATCACAGTCAGTTTTGCTAAAACGTTTTTCGTCGATTACAGGTTGGGGTGATGAACTGTTGCTGTTGGGTTTAAAGGAATGGAGGGGTCTCAGTTGGACTGTCTGAAATGAGTTTAAAAGTGATGAGAATCGGATTGTGGTTAAGGGTTTATAGCACTTAACTACCCATATGCATCTTCCAGTATTCAGGGATCCTCCGCAGGATTAAGCTTTGAGTTTAAGACGCCGTTTCGTTATCTATAACGAGAGAACGGAGCATCCGAACCCTCAGTTGCGAGCTCAATGCGAGTCAAATCAGGAGAGGCTAACAGAAGGGATAATTTCATTTGCACCTCCTAAAGTGTAGCTTATTTATATGTAAGTCTAAATGCTTTCAGAAATGTTTCATCCATCCTAAAACTTGAAAGACATGTATGCATCCATGAACCCAACTCCTACACCGCAGATAGTCAATCGTTAAATGAGATAATGTAATTCTCGTGGTTCTTCTTTTTCTAATTTTTCAGACAAATAATAATCATATTTTAATATTGGATAACTTGTGCAACTTTTAAAATTTAGGAAAATTTTAAGGGATATGAATTGATGGTGTGTTATTATTAATTATTTATTTTAACGAAAGAGTCTATTCTAGCAAGATGGACCATAAGAGTCTATTCTAGACCCCTTTTAGGGGATGGACCATAAGAGTCTATTCTAGCAAGAACAAACTGCCGTCTTCAGATGGACTTCAAATTTTTATTCCGGTTATCGTGTCATTTATTAAGCGGTAAGATCATTGGGTAAATTGCCATTAACATAATGTTCACTCAATGAATATCATATAATTTTGGTGAAAATTAAAATACAAATTTAAGATATATAGTGAATAGGAAAAAATTTTTAAAATAAAAAACACTATCTAGATTTGATGGCAGTATCTGAAACTCTACATTATCTGGATTTGAAGTCTTGATCGAGTAATTCAGTTCAATCACTCTACTACGATTTTATGAGCAAGGATACACAGTATTTAATAGAACAGGGAACGTGATCCTGCCCAAAATGAAGAATGTCAATGCAAAATTAACATCTCTGGATGGCTTTATAATCGGCAAGAGAACAAATAAATACAAGGCAACTCAAAATATTATTGGCGAATATCCTCCTACCATTTTCTTCATAAGTCAGTAATCACCAATGTTTACAGTTAGATTACCCTGTGTTTATCCTAAAATAATTTGCTACCAATCTCCACATACAGAAAGAATGACACAATGCCTCGCTAAACTCACACCATGATACGCAAGGGGAGTGCACGATTAGTCACAAAAGCAATGCTGTTCAACACCACCAACCCAAGGAAGCCGAAATAGTTTGTCCTGGTTGAAGAAGTTTCACCATCGATCAAAGCAAAGAACACACCTTGTCTGAAAATAAAGGGTCAGAGGTGGGTTGTTAACAATTCAAGCGCCATTCAAAGCAATCAATCAATAGTATTGTGAAGATGTGACCCAAACTAAAGGGTATCAATCTAACCATTGTGGTCTGTCATGTATATAGGTACCTTCCGGGTACAAATATGTAACTTCCATGCATTAATAAACAAGTGAAAGACAGAAATCAAAGGAGATATCCAGGAGAAAGTTCACCTTGGTTAATGCTAGTGCAGCAAAAACGATTATCATCTTTATATGTTGCTTGGAGACCCATCATCCATGACCCAACCGATGTATCATCGTGAGCATAAGTTTTCAGAGATGCACTGCATACAATAAGTCATTTAACAAAGATTATATGCATTCGTACTATGCAATCAGCCACACAGCCAAGATCAAGTAATGCAAGTAACAAACAAGGAAAAAAAAGGGTACTGCAAGTTTTTACATAAATCATAACTTGGATACAACTTTCCCAGATGCATCATCAACAACTAACCTGTTTATGTGGATATATTGAGCTAAACTTTTGGAGAGTACAAA
This sequence comes from Trichilia hirta, assembly GCA_035221805.1. Taxonomy (NCBI): domain Eukaryota; kingdom Viridiplantae; phylum Streptophyta; class Magnoliopsida; order Sapindales; family Meliaceae; genus Trichilia; species Trichilia hirta. Next base: position 11,844,142 of record JAWDEX010000018.1, on the reverse strand, counting down.
AATTGAACCAGCTGCATGTCGGAAGTACCTGCATGGAGACCAAAGTATAGTCAAGTTTTAAATTATACCGGGGACTATCTATAAAAGAAGAAATTTTCCACTTAAGAGACAATTCACTCGCTACAGCTAATTATTCCATCAATAGAAGAACCCATAAGCATGAATAATAATAACCAAGCTATTACAAATTTCAGTAAGTGTCATGATCCTACACGATTTTCTGCCAAGGGCAAATGAAGGAAAATATTCTTGGTAGAGTAAATGGAACAAAAGGATTAATGCAAACTCTTGTAGTTGCAATCGGAATTCATTACACTTTCCAATCTATTCCCAAATTCATAATTGTTCCCAGTAGATACTAGTTTTTATATCCAAACCACACTCATGTTTTAACAAACGAGCAGCTTATACATCTAGAGCTGGATAACTATTGCTTCAACCTATACACCTATTTGTCAATGCGAGCAATAGAATGGCATAAAGAACCAATACTACCTCACTCAAAAAGATATATTTTTTCAAAAGTCCAGTTAAGTTAGGATTTCTGCATTGAGCAGTTCATATAACAAATAAACCACAATAATGCATGGAAAAGACATTGTAATGGAACAGTTCCTTCCCTTATCCTCCTCAGAGCAACCAAAGAAAGCAAATGAAATTTTGTTGAGATAAAATCCATGATAAAAGGAATAATGGTTGGCAGATATAAACGGTGAATCAATTATAAAATGTATATAAAAATGCCTTTATGCACCAGTTTGACCAGTAAATACTACATTCTTCACATTCGCAAGCTAGATTACTTACGATTTTCCATCCCCAAACTTCCACCATTCAGGTTCATACCATTGTTTTCCCCTGAAATTCAATAAAATTAGGATAAGGATTCGAGCTTGGTATGCTTTTTCCTAGTATTTGAAAGAATTAGGAAAGTTGTGTAAAAAGTCAACATATTAGAAAAAGTAAATGTTTTGAGTGTGAATAAGTTGGCCAATATCTGGCATAGAAAAGCAAGAAACGCAATCAAAATTAAATCAAATAAGAAAAGATCATATACTCTTCAGTTACAACATCTCCTGACTTCATGCATCCAATATAAGCACTATGCTGACCGCGAGTCTGGTCAAGTAGTCCAATCAGTCTTTCTGTTAGGTCACAAAACAATTAAATTAATATATCAAAAAGTTATGATGAAGAGTTAAAATATAAGTTATGATATTCTCGACAAACAGAACACAGAGAAGCTTTACCCAAGTCAAGGTCGATATTGTCATTCACTTTGACATAAAATTCTGCATCCCAAATTTGGACTGCAGTACTGAAGAAGAACTTTACTTTGTTAGGCAATTCTTCTTGAGCCTCCTCATGACCTTCCTGATAGTTTTTATACTACATATTCAGATTCTATATTTTGCATGTTAATTTATTCCAGGTAATCAATTATACGGAAACCTAAACAAAGACATAACTTAAATTATTGCAACCTAAAAAGTTCCAAGGAAAAATAAACGATAGGTTTAGCATCAACAACTGTATCTAGCAAGAGCACCATTGTCAAATGCAGACGACATATTCAGTATTCTGATATACAAATTCAATTCTTTTTCTTATCTAATTAAAAGATGTGAAAAAATCAAAATTTATCTTTGAAAATGTATATTTAATTTAATTACTCCTATAGCATATATTCATGATCTGTTCCAGACACTTAATTCAAGCACAAAGTTAATTTTGAACCAAAAGTATCATAGTAACACTAAATTACTGTTCTTACAAGAATCAGGAAATCCTTTGTCTCGTGATTTTCCTCATCAATATTGCGATCTAAGCTATCACCACGATTGGCACTGCCAGTTCCAAAGCCACAAAATAGCTATTAAAGTCTGTGCATTAAAACCACCATGATTGTGACACTGAAAATAGCTATGGAACCAGACTAACAGATAAACTAGTAAGAAAAGGAAAGAGTATACAAATATCCAAATAAGGATGAGGAAAAACCTTCGGCCAATCACAAAACGTATGACTACTCCTCTTTCCTCGAGTTTTCTCAAGGCATCACCTGTAAAGGGCACAATGTTTAAGGTATGTTTTCTGTAAAGGGCATATATTTCTAATTATGAAACCCATAGTGTTAGACAAGTCAGAAAACAAAATAAACAAGCATTGCAGTGATCACAGATTTTATTTACTTTAAGTATATCACATAAAAATGAATGAAAGGGTATAAATAAGTAAAAACAGAATCTCAGATTTTCAAAATGGGATAGAAATTCACTGACCACGTTCTGAAAATGGGTGAGAACAATGATGATAAAGATTTTCAATTATTTTTTGCAAGCAACAAAGATTTCAAGTTAAAGACATCAAACAAATAAAATAATGTTCAGCCTTCAGACAATATTGCAATCGTCAGATTTCACAGAGCTGCTGTCTTTCAAAGATATGTCAACAACTTGAAGCTGACCTTTAGGCATCCATGATCCTCTATACACATTTCTATTCAAGCGACTGCCAAACCCTGTATAGACTCCAATAACAGCAAGAAGCTTTTTCCCTGAAGATTCACTTTGCTGCAACTGGTTCTTCAGGAACCCTTGACTCTTGGCTAATGTCAAATCCATCTCAGCTTCCACAATCCTCCTTTCCAAATCTCTGAAAGTCAACAATGCAAAGTATAACATCAATAACCATCTCACCTATGAAAACTATTTAGAGGAGACCTTGAAAGAAAAATCAAGTAAATATCCAGTAACGTACTTGCATCCTAGGAGCATCAGCTTATCTTCAACTGTAAGAACCTTGGGTCTCTAACAAGACAGGAAAATATCAAATATCATAAGACCATTTTCACGAATACATAACAATCTAAACGGATATCGTTAGACATTTCCATCCCTCAATGTGGTTATCAAGATAATCCAAGCAATTTAAAATAGAAAACAAACTTGAATTTTTAATTTCACTCTCTCCCAACAAATCCAAACAATCACGGGACGCTAAACTGAGCAAAAGCATTAAATAAAAAGAATAGAGTCTAATTCTCACAGCATTTTCTAGCAACCAAACCCCGAAGAAATGAAATGATAATGAAAAAGGAATTGACCAAACCTGCTCTGAATTTTTCTTAAGAAGATTAGTTAGTAATGCTCTGTTCTCAGCATCTTGCCACAGCCTGATTATTAAAAACATGAGTCATATAAGTAAAACAATTCTTATATATTATCAGTTTTCAACGAGAATAAAAGTATAAAGTATTAGATATTGATCGATCAAGGAGACATAGTAATACAAAATAAACTCTTGAATAAAGTAAATGCAATCGCACAAAATCGGGTATATGGAATAAAAATCCTAGGATATGAGTGCAATTCCTAACCGTAGCTAGAATATTGGAAATGGAAATCAGACAAACATTACAATTTAGATTATCCTAATTACAAATATAGGTTTAATTCAATTAGCCAAACAGTGTACAGACGAAACAATCACGTTAAATGAATTTTAGAAGCTACGTATTACACGAATTACCACTTCATTAAGTCCAACACTACTTATTGCTTAAAATTTTTAAGAATTAACAGCGATATGTCATCTATAAAAAATACATAGTTATTTTCCAACATTTTCTCGAAAATAAACGAGAGAAAAACCGAGATCGATGAACAAACCGGCCGGCAACGTAAAGCCAAGCGAGGCAAGAGAAGAAAGCCATAACAACCGAAGGTTTCGACGTCTGAAGAGACTTCGATCTCCCTCTCCTCTCCGATTTGGATGTCGTCGTCGTCGGTAAGCCTTCCATTTCAAATTCTCAATTCTAAATCTAAAGCAATAACGAAAGTTATGAGTGCATACATAAAGAAGCGAAATGAACGTATTATTTATGTATGTGTACGTACGGATTGAATATCAGAATGGTGTTCAAGAATGATAGATTTAAAAATATTTGTGGGTCATAAAATGATGAATGAATGAATAGAGTCCTGTAACAGACGACACTTCGGCGGTTTCAGCTCAGGTTCCAGGACAGTTTGTCGAAGGACAGAGACTAATGGAGCGGAAATTCTTGGGCCTAAGACTTCGCCTTGACCCAAACTCAAAAAACTTAAAAAATAATTGATATCCTATTAGAAATAACAACCCAATTATGAGATTTAATTATACTATGTATAAAATGTTTTGGATTCATTGCATATAACCCCTAGGAATCTATGAGATTTTATAAATAATTTCTTTTGTGAAAATCCATGAAATTCACCCTAATATGAAAGCAAAATAATTTTATTACTATTAACAGGAAAGATATATCTGCAATTAGAGAAACATAACTCAGCAACAAAATTATAGCAAGAGGTTAAAAAGGGAAAGCACAATAAAACCTGAATGGGATTATTTGGTATTGCTCTATAAATTAAACAAACAGTTTGGTAATTAGAATATTAAATATAAAATACTAAAATATACAAATTTTTGTACAAAATAAATTATATTATATTATTACCAAAGCACATTAAGAATGAAACTTAATTATTTAGCGTTGCTTTATTAATTACAACATACAATTTTATTTGCTAATTCAAAATGTTAAATATATTGTAATTGTTATATATAAAAATGGGTAAAAACTCAATTGCAGAAACTGTTATATCTTATATTTTATACAATTAAAAAATGCAATAATATTATAACTTTATTGAAAATATAAAGCCCAATAAAATTTAAAATAAAAATAAAATATTCACCATCACACATTCAAAATTTTTGTGTCAAAATTGTTTAGTTCGAGTTCCAACCTTTTCGTTAAACGTTTTGCTTCAAAATTTTAATTTTGTTATTAGTTTCAAGTTTTTTGAAAAAAAAATTATAAATTTTGTGGCGTTGATTACAATAGATGCATCGTTTTACATGTGATGCAGCATAATCAAATCTCACAAACAATTGCGTAGACTGCTAAGTAAAACCAACAAAATAATTGTAGGTAAATACAGAAGCAAACTAGCCAGCATGCAAATTTGGAAAATGACTAAGTCTATTCTTCAAGCAAACAAAAACTATGATGGCAAATACAAAAATGTTAAATTGTCAATGTCACAACACAATGATAACCAAGTTTTTCACAGCATTTAAGGAATTCTCTGCATTTAATAGTTTTTGAGAGTAATAAAATGGTTAATCGGCGCATTAACATTACTAATTCCCCAACCACATTGCTTCGCAATCTCTAGAGTTCCTGGAAAAAGGAGCAGAAGAAATGGAGGGTTCACAGTTTCAAGTCCTCCCAGATCCAGGTAACATATTTGCTAGTGAGGGAACCCCTTGGTTCCTCATTTCCTCTTGGGTACGCCTGATCTCTTCAGGATCTATGGATAACACACAATGGATTGGTATGATAAGTAGAAGTGCCAGAAACTTTAATCACAAAAATAAATTTCTAAACCCAGAGAGTTAAGTCCACGGTTAGCATTTCAATCCCATGGTTGAAATGTGGAACTAAATAAAGTACTTACCCATATTTTCCATTAATTTGGGCATGAGGAATACAACCACAAGCATAAATCCAACCATGAGACCCATTGGGCTTTTCACAATAGACATTACAGAGAAAGGTTCCCTAATCTGTAAAAATACAAGAAAACATGAGCTATAGTAGATATGATAACTCAGAAGAAAATGAGCCATTGAGATAAACAGGAAATCGAGAATCAACCTCATAATACTGCTCATCTCTCAATGGCTCTAAACCCAACTCACTCAGACCCCTCCTGGTTTCTGTCAATGCTGCCTGTACCTTGCCCGGGTTTCTGGCACTAACATCAACTCGGACCTAAACAAAGTCCAAAAATTTCGGTCATGTGAAATCTGCTTCATGATGATTAAATGATCAAAGTTGACAGAATTTGACAGAAAGAAAAATCCCACCGGAGAAAAGAAATATCCTATTGCAGCCACTTCAATTAAATGAGTCCCTGCTGACATATTATGGCTTTGAGCATACATATAACGTTAAAATGAATAGTTCACATCAGTCCTTCCATAATAATAATAATAAATAAACAAACAAAATATAAGTTAGGGAATGTGTAATAATCCCAAAAAAGCAATGGGTAAAATAAAGAGAGTAATTAATTTGACTTTACAAAATGCAAAATGAACATGAGGGGATATACAATGAAAAATATCCGTCGGGCCTCAGAAACGTCACGCTTTGGCCACCATTGAGAATAACTTTAATGTTTGATATTTTTCCTACAGGAGAACCAAATGCTTTCAATCCCACGCCTGCCAAATGGATTCTTCAATTATAAGTCTGAACTAAGAAATTAACACCAACCACTATAACAGAAGGCACGATTGAAGATCATATATGCAAGGGAATATGCATGAAAACCATAAACGTATATCTACAACTGAGACACAATCCAAAATTTCACAGCAGTTACTAATAAGTTTTAACAATCTAAATTTGAACCATCCGCTGAGAAACATTCCACCATAGTTTCAGCTTATAATCTCTAAACTAATCATTTTATCCTTCAAAAGCCGAAACTTTTGTTGGTCTTCATAGCTGCAGATACCAAAAATACAGCTTCCTAACTATACTTTTTTGTCTCTTTGGCTCTCTCTTTTAATTTTCCACCTATTTGTCATAATTAGACTTGATTGAAGAATATTCTGCTCCGTGAAAAAATTTTGAAGCATTTCAACATTTCAAGGGGGAAATATATTGAAAACATATGAACAAACGTGAATCATTATTTTGGTAAATTTATCAAAATCAAAATGACTTGGACAGATGCAAAGCATGGAAGCAATTATCAGACTATTCCAAAATTTTAAGGAACTAGAAGTGAAACTTTCTATAAGATATGATGAACTACTCAAAAATGTTACGATATGTTCATTCAATGAATATATTTTAAGCATAAATAAAATTGAGGAATCCAAATGTAATTCCACCACAGCTAACAATTGATAAAAACTGAACACCAAAGCCCAATTCACATAAATTTCTCCAACATTATCCGAATTAATCCTTCTTTTCAACAATCAAACATGAGTCAAGATAACGGATTCACCCGTACAATTCAACTTAAACCAAATAGGTTTTGATTTAAACAGAACAGAATTCAAAAAAAGTAATGTCTACCAGGAATCTTCACTCGACCGCTGATGGAGTAGCCATCGCCGGACCTGGAAGAAACCAGAACAACAATTATTAATAACACAAAACTCTAACTCTCTGCGATTACCAAGAAAATTGAGAGAAAACAATCAGTTAATTATAGTAAACTCGAGAGCCTGTAATCATACCCTGGCGAAATCGCGACGGCAGCAGAGAATAGAGAGAGACAGAAACTTACGAAAAGAATTGCAACAATCATTTTAGATCTAAATGACGGTGCCATGTTGGTGGAGGATTTGCAGAGAGCCAAGTTATACAGCTAATGATGAAAACTACAAAGAAACAATTGTTCTTGGTTTGCGAGATTGTGTAGTTCAGTCCCTATATTGGTCACTCAGGAAATCTGGAACGTTGATTGTTGGGGCATTCCGTGATGGGTTGGTAAACGGGGCATTCCGTGATGGGTTGGTAAACCGAGCTCCGATACGTTGAACGGTGCCGTTTCATGTCACAACTTGCACACATGGATTTGATACTCCTAGTTAATGCTTATTCTTTTAAAACAAAATTTAAGTGACCTTCCACTTTCGTAATCAACTCACACTCTTAAAATAATAAATGATTATAAACCAAATTTCTTTCCAGTTCGATTCCAAACCTTTTATTGTTAGCAAAAAATTTTGCAATTAAATTAAATTGTTTAACCAATATGTATTATAATTTGATATTTAAGCATAAAAATTATTAATTATTAAATATAATATATTGATCGTTAGTGAAATAAAAATAATTTTTTTTTTTTTTTTTTTTGTAATCAAGGTGTCCGGGCCAGCTTACGCGCACCTCGACTATTCCTCGGGGGAGGCTAGCGCAGCATCCCACC
>JAWDEX010000018.1:11790179-11836036 GCA_035221805.1 Trichilia hirta | reverse complement strand
CCCACCATTATTTGGATAAATGGCGACTCCATTTTTAAAATTTTTCTTTACGTCAAATTTTGGACGACGTCAACACCTTAAACACTCTTATATTGCAATTTTAGCCAATAGATTTGTAATATAAGAGTACGCGGTGATTGTTACATGTAAAATTTCGGTTCAAAATGCGACAATTAATTTATAAATTCTTTTAGTATAAATTATTATAAATTATAAATTAATTTTAAAATATTTTTTAAAAAAATTAATTATTTTAATTTAGAGATTTATACTATAAAAATAAAGGATTTATATAATAAGACCACGCATTTTTATTTTTAATAAACACAATTTTTGATACTTATTTATAGTTTAATAAATATTTATTACAAATATTTTGAAAATAGTATAAATAATATTTTAAAAAATTATAAAAAAATTTTGTTACAACCTACTAAGACGTAAATATCACTTTATAAAAATCCTAAGAGTTATTTACTGTTCTCCCAGCCACTTTTAAAGCAAATTTCTTTCCAGCTCTCGTTTCAATCTCAAACTTCTTATTGGTTCCAAAAAATTTTGCAATTAAATCAAATTGATTTAACCAATATGTATTATACTTTTTACATTTTAGAATAAAATTTATTAATTATTAAATATCATGCATGGATGATTAGCAAAATAAAATTTATTTACACACAAAAGAAAATACAAAATGCAGGGCACTAATTTTTTATTTTTTATTTTTAATTTTCATCAATAAATACATTAAAAAGAAAAGAAAAAGTTGAACAAAAAATGATTTCTTTCTTCTATCGAAGGAGTTTTATTACATTTTAAGGCTCAATCCTTGAAATGAATTGTGTTTGTAAAATAAAAACAACAAACCTCTAAAAAATCTCATTTACACAATCAATTACAGCACAACAAACACTACCTTTATCCTCTCTTTGAAAGCCGAAATCCCATAGCTGAGGAGGCAGAAAGTTCGTATGTTAAATAAGAAATTTGATATTGAAGCAAAACCGCCCCAGGAAATAATTTGCATTGAAAATTTTTACCAAATGCTATAATCCCAACTTCCTTGAGCACCAATCTGAAAGATTAGCTATTACAAATCCTGCAAATACCTGCAACACAACCACCAAGAATTTATCAAGATTTTGTAGCTGATAAACTTTCTACAATCTGAGTGTTGATTTTCAATTATAATATGTAAGTGGTTCAACATTTTCATTCACATCCTAGTTTTTTTTTCTTTTAATAATTTACATTCTTTGATATTATAATCAAAGGCACTGCTAGCGGTGATTTATGCCCATAATGAATGATTTTTATCCTTGTATCAGGAAAATTTATTCAATGACTGCATAGGGACAAGGGAGAGTAAGTACTTAACGCTAGACTACTAGTGGGTGTCTAATAGATTTGTCACGTGAATCCAATTAGTTATATTTTAATATTTGGTACTCTAGAGATTTGGACACAAGATCATACTCAGATATCATTGAATTACCAATAACCCTAAAACTTTAAGGTTGAAAGTAAGTACATAAGTAATTTAATAGAAAGAAAAACTATAATGTTACATGTGTGCTGCAATATAATCACCTGAGCTGAGCCAAGAATATATATTGCTGAGTAATGACGACCATGAATCACCATATCTGCCACCATAGCTAGTGGGATGGTGAGTGACATTCCCAATGTGGCCACTAGTGGAGTGGTCCATACGACACATAATGCCCTAGAGAAAGGAAAGGATATCAAAACTTGGAAGATATGAAATTGCCAATTGTCGAAAGCACTTATCAAGAAATGGGTTGCTTTGTATACCAAAAATAATCTGAAAGGACACTTCCAACAAAGCCATTGGCAAGAACAACTTCATCCATTTTAGCTGAATGAGGAATCGTAAACTTGGGCTCAATTCCCAATGCCATCAATGGCCAAACTGAAACAAAAACCAAAAAAATGAGTACCACCATTGTGTGAAGTGGTTTCATAATCAGATTCAATAGCTGATATATAAATGCATTAATAATCACACAACTCTTACCCAGCCACCATAGAGCTACAAGTGTGAACAATCCTATATATCCAAACAACTTTTGTACATCAACTCTTTCTCCTTCTTCGCCACAGAACTTTTTAAGAAGTACTGCAGCATCAGGTTGTAAGTGAAAGGTGTCACCATAATTTGTCCAAATAACAGTAGAACAATGAGTACAAAGAACTACGTATGAGATACTATTTCTAACCTGTGAATAGTCCATATGACACAGCTGAGAGGAGGCCAAAAAGATCTCCAACAAGAGAGCGCTTCCCGCTGCTAAAAACAAATATTTATTGTCAATGCCTAAAGTGTACATTATGAAGAGCAAGCTAATAGATAAAGTTGTGAACAAATATATATAATGAAATATGAACAGGCAGCCAGTACAATCTGTAAGTTGTATATAAAGGGATCTGCCTCCTGATTGCTTGAAGTACATCATGTGTTGTATCTGACATGCCAAATCTACATTCTCATACATCAGCAAATGATATTACAATTTAGGAAGTATATGCTGTGAAAAGTCAAATGTTAAAAGAAAAGTTTTTACAACAGAAGCTTTATTTTTGCAGAGTCCAAGAAATATCAAAGATCACCATTAAATGACACATAAGGTGATGGATAAGAAACAAAACACATTTTGAACATTAGAGTAGCAGATCAGTGGAAATTGCCAACCCCTTCGTCGCTCTTCCTAAAAGCCTTTCCAGATATACCACTTTAGTCAAATCCTTATTACATATATAGATTAAACAGCATAAATGATATTTCACTAAATTCCATTGAAACAAACATAGTCTTGAATAAACTCAAATTCACCATAAATAGTGCCCAATCAATAAAGAAAACTTACGCAGAAGCACTTAATTGTGATTCATCAGCAGCCCATGTTTTTCCAAGAGTAGTCATGGCAACGCCAGCCATGCTGACAAAGACCGCAACTACTTTTGCTACATTTAATGAATCTTGGCCCAGAAAAACACCAATGAAAAGGGTAAAAAGGCCTGAAGTTGAGGATAACACTGTTGTACTTGCAACACTCGTACGTGCAAGTGCAGCATTTGATAAATACTGTTGCAGGAAGAAATTCATTAACAGCAGCTCTTATAATCAATTTATGACCTCAATATCAACAGCAAATAGCAATAAAGATTTTGCAAAAATATCACTTTTTCAATGGCAAAGGCATTGTTGTATGACTGCCAACTCGAAGATTGCCATAATTGATAGGTAAAGGTACACGCACAACCAAAGAAAAAAGAAGACAAGTAGAAGAAGAAGAAGGAAGATAAAGGAGGGAATGATCTTGAGGAAAGTAGCCTAGGCAGAGAATTACCTCTGTTATGAACCAGACAGGGGCAATATAAAATCCAAAAGTAGCAATTTCTCTAGTTGTAAGCTCCTTTTGTGTATCGTTTTTAAGTTTAGCGACCAATGCTTTTCCCTCTTCATGAGATGATAGATCCAATTCACTGTCTTTCCTAGTGAAAGTTCCTTGAAGCTCCATTTCAAAGATTTTGTGGCTTATAGGAGAATTAAGTGCAGCAGAAGAATCATTTAGGCTTTCTGCTTCTTTCCCATTTTTAGATGAGTAACGTTTTATTAAATTACATAACCAATCTTTAAGGAAGGCTATTGGGAGGTAAACTACCATGAGAGAAGCTCCCAGATATGTCACCGCAAATGGCTGCTTGTAGTCTGTAAAAATACCCTGTTCAATGCAAGTCAGTCAGGTTAAACCTAGTTTAAGCACACAGTTATGCACTGCATAATCATGCAACAAGCAAGAAACTGTTGGAAAATGGATAAGACCCTTCATAAAATCACATGACACTGTTGGTGGATACATGTTCAGATTCTTCCTTTGGAGTTTCTTACAACACAGTCTAGTAAAAGTCTTTCCAATGACACAGCTTCTGTGGCAGTATAAGCCTTAGCAGCACGAAACTATAACCAGTAAGATTTGGTTGCTGTAACTGTATTGTATGCCACCGGACTCAATGTTGCAATTAGACAACACCTAATTTACTTGAATAAGGATAATCTAGTTTGACCATTTCCTACTCACTCACCCCCTTTCCACCCTGAGTTCCGGGAAGAAAAATACCATTCGATTAAGATCTAATCTTCTCTTATGACATAGCTTTATCCTAAGTCAATGTATTGCTGTTTCTAATACCACCTCATTTTCTCTGGCAACCCAATAAAGATTTTCCGTTTCTCCGTATTCCTATTATACATAATAATCAGATGTAGATTCAAATTTTTAAGTTTTAAACTAAATTACAATCTCTCAGCCAGTTGACAACCCAAGATTATGAAAAAATTCAACGACTGGGCCCTGTTAATCCAATTTTAACCACGATAATAGAATAATTGAGATATAAGTATTACCAAAATAATAAAGTTCGAGATTTCACCACAAAACAAAGAAAAAGAAAAGGGATACTAACCTGGGTAACTTCAGCAGATGTGACCCAGATAACAACAACAGCACCTATCATGAACAAACCAGCTCTATATTTCCAACCCATAAAAAATCAATGAATGAAAGCAACAACTACAAAGATATGTTTTGTTTTGTTTTGTTTTCGTTTCTTCTTTCAGATCTTTGAAAACTTGCTCGTTTACTTTCTCACCAGCTCTTGCCGACACGCAGTATTTTGGGGATCTCAGCTATCCAACAACAGTTAGCGTATGCTTCAAACCTCAAAAGACTAACGGGACGGCTGGTAAGAATGACAATTGACAAAGGCCAAAAAACGAAACAGATTCTCGAAAAAAAAAAAGAAAAAAAAAATAGAGAGACAAGGAAACAAATTAATAATAAATAGGAGACAGAGACGAGGGAGGGAACTGAACCAGCAACAAATGGAAACTATTACATCAAAATTAAAATTTAAGTTTGGATGGTTATTAGTTAATTAATGGAAATTCCTCTCTCTATACTTTTCCTTTCTTGATATTGCAACTATGTCATGTTGTTCACACGTCAGCGTTGTATTCATTTTCATATTCATAATTTTTTTTGTAATTTCCAAAATAGCATAAATATAATTATCATTAAAGAAAAAGAAATTATCACATATCTCGTTGCTTTCTTTGAAATAATTGTACCCAAATATATCATTTATAAGTTTTGTCAAAGTCAACTAACAATAAAGAGGAGGAAAGTGATCATTTTTAATTTTGATAATCTATTTGAGAAATGTGTGAATTATAGGGGAGGTATGTGATAATTCACTTATAGATATTGGTTCAAAAATCAAAATCCATATATAATTTTTTTAGGGATTTGTATGTTATTTTACTATGATTTATATTTTATAATTTTTTTAAATGAAAAAAATTTATATTCTGTAAGAAAAATTATCCATCCTTAATCCACTGTTAGGAGCAATAAAAAAAATTAAAAAAATTTTCTTTGATCCCTAAAACTTGCTATAACGTGCCTAATTTTATTTATTTTTTAATTATTATAATGGTAAATTACTGATAAAAGTTTAATTTCTCTTTTTTTCTTTATGTAACTATCAATTAAATATTTGTTCTCTTGCTTTGTCCAATTTAATTTATCTTTATCTACGCACTCTTGTATATGTTCTTAACTTTCATTTCTCTTTAAAGCTAAATACGAAATATTTATTTGATGTGAACTATTTTTTTTTTTTTGATTTTGATTCACTTGGTATATGAGGTTTATTTTTAAAAAAATGTGAAATATTGAACTCATATTTGTCCAATTAATCTACTTACTGCCATCATAAATACACCATTTTCAACATCAGTTATTTATGGACAATATTTGCTTGTTTTGCCAAGATGAGAATAAATTTACTAGTGAATCACTTTATCATCTTTCATGTATATTTATTTTATAACAGGTAAAATAATAATTGTATGATTTATTATTAAGAATTTAATAATAATTTTATTATAAAATAAGATAATAATAATATTTTTAAAAGAGATTTGCCACAACTTTTAAATTTTAAAGAAATTTTTTAACTAAAAGTAAAGCAGGGAGTATTTGTCATTTTGTAAATACTATATAGGAATATTTGTCATTCCTCTTTATTTATAATTTTTTCTAGGCACATATTTATTAGCAGCATAAAATGTGGTAAAAGCATTGATAAAATGTGAGTGTAACTTTTTATATTGTTACTAATTAAGAAAAAAGATAAATTACTTTTATTTAATCAATTATTGATTGATGATTAAAGATTTTTATATTAAAAAATAAATTCTCTCTATTTATGAATAAATGATTGAAAGTAAGGATTCTTACTATGAATTATTTATAAACATTTGCATAAATGTTTTCGTTTTGTAGAATTAAAAATTTTGTCATAATTTATTTATCTTCAATGGAATAAAGCTTGAATTATATTTGATTTAAATCCTTGAAATCAGGCAAAGAATATGATGGGAAAATTGCTTTAACTTGAAAAATGAACATATTATTTAAAACAAGCAACTTAATTAAAGGGATTATGACTACAGCAGCCAGAAAAAAAAAAAAAAAAAAAAAAAATTGATTGATTCGCAGGATTCCAAAAGTTAATCATCAACTTGAGAAAATGAATAATTTTTGTGACGTTATGAATTCTCAATTTAATAATAGGCATGCCCATATCACATTATTACAGCTCTGTTAGTCTATTTTCAGTACTGTAATTTAAAAACAACTATTATGAAATAAACTTATTTGAGATTTGATATTGTAATGTAATAATTTTTAAACCACAATTATTATAAAATAATAAATTAATCTCGCAAACCAAAAAAAAAAAAAAAATTTATTATAATTATAAATAAAGTGAGAAAATTTTATTTGATAATTCATTCTCGTACCAAGTAGCCTCTTCAAATAATTATATTTTGCTACCCTATGCCAACAGTATAAATTAATTAAACCAAATTATTTAAAAATAATACAAATTAGTGATTAATTATTAAGATATTATTGAATTCAAATAAGAAAAAGATACTAATTTGCATGTTACAGCCACTACTACACAAATAGTGCTCCATTTTTTGAAAATCTGGAGCATCAAAATTGATAGTCTAGTTAATTTTTTATTATGATACATACTAAATTATGTAATTTTTTCAAGGTGTAGAACCCCACAATACCTCAGCAACAATGGAAGCGGACTCTGCTTCAGAAACAGAGGATTCTCTCACTTTGTTCATTATTGCCAATATTACATTTTCCTTCTCTTTTGACCCTTCCCCAACTTCAACTTGAACTGCAAATCTAGCAACACGGTTTGCAAATGAGTCATCATCCATGACTTATAACTTCATCCTCTTCTTCACTCACCATTTTGTAGTCAGATTCTTGATCTTTTTTTTTGTAAATCTCTACATTATCAGAATTATATCTGTTTCCATCCAATTGTCTCCAAGTTTTGATCTTCGAAGTTCTAGGAGTTGACCGATCAACCCTTCTTCTAACTTAGCTTCAATCACTTCTCTTCCCCAAAATATGCAATTTGGCAAATGCCATCCATTGCCACAACTTGAATTGACAAGTCTTTTGAGCTCAAAAGGCTGAGAAATTTTAGGATTTACCTCCTTGAATGAGGTTCATCAATCAAAGGACTTCTAACTAAATTGACGAGTGAGCACAAGACTTGAATCGAAATGCTTGAATACACTAATGTTAAAGCTTCAATTGTTTGACCCATTAGCACAAAGCCCACTAATACATTTCTGTTGAAACTAGCCAAACCAGAAATAGCAAGGGCAACATGTTCTCTGAAATCTCTTACAGCAATTTTGATAACAGAGCAACATTTCAAGAATTGAGAATACCGTCGCCTTCAACATCAAATATTCGAAACCTAAATCGAGCCCCTTTGATAAACTCTTTATGCATTCAATCAAGACTTTCAGTTTCTCCTCTTCATTCTCTGATTCTTCTTCGAGTGTCTTTGCAAGATTTTCGACACTCTCTCGATCAATACAAGCTTGAATCTCATCGATTAAGTATGCAAATTAGGAAATCTTATAGCTTGTGATTTGGCAGAGGAGGAGGAATTTCAGGCCGTAATCTTGAGACTTTTAGAGTTTTGCCAGTAGGGTTTTGAGGTTGCCAAAAAGCCGTGAAAGCTTGCAAAGACTCGGGATTTTAAAAGTGGGATTGTTTTGTAAATCTATCAAAGCTTTGCTGAGATTTTCTAACTGGTTTATTTTTTTAATTAAAAAGGATTATCGAAATCTTTAAAGATTAAAATAATTATAGACAAAAATTCTATTCATACATGTAACAATACGAATGAAAACCGAAACGGAAGATACCGTTCCGTACTTTTTGCGCAAGTCTAAGGCTAATTCTGTTGGCCACATCATTAACTACCTTACGCTTGTCAAATTTATTCCCTGCTATCATACGCTTTCTGAGATTTTACCGGTTCTTGTTTAAACCGTCAACCCTGAAAAATAAAAAAAAAAAAAAAAAAAAAGGGTTCAACCATGGATCTCAACTTCCCACTAAATCCACCTCATTCTCTATATGATAATTACTTTCTTTATGATAAATCTCCACCGTCAATCGTGATTTACGGTTGTTTGATAAAATATATTTGAACAAAATAACAATATCGGAGTCATTTGAAAAGCGGATTCTATTATTTTAAATCATACTTTCTACGATAATTATTTCAAAGATTGAGTTCGATTGAAGAATTCACTCGAAATTTACTTAAATTTAAAAAATGAATTTAACTGAAAAGTTAATTTGAAATTTAATAATTAAGATTTACAGAATACTGGCATAGGAGTCTCATTCGAGATTAAAAAAAATCTTTTCTCAGTTGATACTATCAATAAAATAACTGTCTTGAATTTTACTTTTTTTTGTGATCCTAATAAGTCTCATGATGTATCTCCCTAATTTATTTTAAAAAATTTATACAACGAAATAATAAATTAAAGACTTAACAAAATTATAAGTATTTAAATTAAATAATAAAATTTAAAAAATAAATAATTATGAATACAACTATGACAGAGTTTTTAAAACTTATTTAAACTCAATTATATCAACAAAGTCACAAAATTCAGAATAAGATGAAAGTACTATCAAAAGTTACCTTTCCAAAAGTGTCAATCATAGACTACTAGAATTAGTATCTCATGTTCGCCATCCTCCACAACAAAATCAAATGTCTGATTTCAAACTGGATTCAGCGTGTCGTGTGCAATCTCAGAAAGAAAAATCACAAGAAAAAAGTTTCGAGGTTTTAATCGTTCTAGACCACCCTATTATTATCTTGGTATAGAGATGAATATGAAGCATAGATGGCAAATGGAGATATGTCTAACATTCCAAGTTTAAAGAATGAAGCAGTATGCCCAAAATGAACACGGTGGAACAAATAACTGCCTTGAAACAGGTTATACAGCTACCAAACAAAAGTAAATCTTAGCATAAATGTAGTTGGCTGGAGTAACAGGAATCTGAAACTCACCCTAGTTTTTGATTTATTTCGAGCTTTCTTTAGTGCAAGGACAGCAAAAGGTCAGCCTTTCCCATCATATCTACTTTTGGCAAGTTTTCGGCAGCCACTACTGTATCAGATAATACCCCTCTCACAATGACATCCTTTGAGTTACTGTCTTTCCAAATCCAGTGAATTCCGCTCAATCTGATCCACTCTTGAGGCTCTTCTCCGAGGCGGTCAACGCTAAATCTGAGTTGAAAGGGTTCTTAAAGCTGCTTTCCACACCTTAAGGACAGTATCGCAGCTCCAAATGTACCTAATCCCAAGAAAATTTGTACAAGTCAGTGATAATTTCAGTGAAAAATGAGCACTCGCATTTCTTGCACAGCGAGTATGCGTATGTACAATCATAATACATTCTCACCTGACCCTGTTTTTATTATCTCTTTCGACCACCGGATCCTTAACCAGTTTCAACCATGTATCATTAACTTTACCGGGCTCAAGGTCTTTTAATGGCATGTGAGCAATCCCGATTATTTCAGGAGTACGGACTGGTCCTTCATCATCAAACATTCTGTCAAGTTTTGAGTTGATGGATCTTCAACTGTGAACTCAAAGTGCTCATTCCAGATTGGATTCAGTTCACTGTTCTGAATATTCAGTAAGGAGTATTATTCAATCTGGGATTGAAAAGAAAAGAAATGGTAAATGTAGGCATCCAACGTAAGTTACAACTGTCTTGCTGGTTTTCATTCTGTCGCGCACCGGACGCACAAATAACACAGCAAAAGGATCAGATTTCCCAATTAGGTCTTTATTTGTTGACTCCTTGGCTTACACGATCTTCGCATCTAATGAGCCAACAGGCTTCAACTCCGAGTCACTAAAACATACAACAATCGTCAATGGCAACAATTTGAATCACCAAAACTGTAATTCAGGAGTCAAGAACTTCCTGCAAACAAAATGCCTGTAATCTCCAGGTTATATGGGTACAATTTGCCGACCAGGCCATGTTATTGAATCTTCCACTGCATCACGTATCGTTTCCTGTACAAAGTTGTAAGAAAAAATCAATCAAGTTGATATTAGGAAAGTGACATAAGAACCGAGACAGAGTTTGCTCGAACCTCAATTGCATAACAGATCCCTGGAATTGACGATATATCCCCATCAATAATTTTAAGTGTGAAATCCAGATCATTCTGCGTGTAGAAGAAAACGAAGAATTAAGGGCTATATGATTTCGAAAATGTCAACATGATTGTAATTGACCTTTTCTCTTAAGGAATAAGCAACTGCTCCAAAACAGGGGAATTTATCCACTAGTGGTCTGAAGATTAACCTGAAAATCCTAGTGAATCCAATATTTTTTACCTAAATGAAGAAGTTGAAACCAAGTATAATGAGAAGGAATAGACAGTTAGCTCAAAAAGCTCTTGTAAATATTCTAAGTTTCCATAAAAGAATGTACTTGAACACCACGGAGAAATAAGACAATATGATACTCAAACTTCTTCAATTGCATATAGGCAAAAATTACCTGTACAGGTGGTCCTACGCCAAATCTGGTTCGAACATCGAGTATAATATTTGGATTACCATCCCACCGTATCTCCAATTCCATTGTAATTCCCTGATCTTCACTTTCACTTTCAACAATGACGACTCCTAAACAACAAATGAATCGTTCAATAAACAGAATTATTTTATACCTGCTCTGTTTTCATTTTCAGCATAAAAATTGTAAATATTAAACTAACCTGTGGATTGTGGAGCCACAGTACCAAGGGTCAACTTAGAAAACGAGAGAGACGCTAAGATAGCTGGTCTATATTGTTCAAGAATGGACTCAACATTACTCTTTATCGGCTCGGATGCAGCCTAGAACAACATTATCACCCTATAATTATAAGAATCAGTCACAATCACAGGATTCAGGATTTAAAAAAGACACAGGCTTTATTTGTGATTAAGATGTTATGATTTTTTAAAGCTATAGTTGTAGTGGGATGAAATCACAAGACATGAAAAAGTAAGTGATCCCAATTAAAATTAGTATCTATCAAACGTTTTACATGAACTTTCAAATTACCCAATTCCAAACGGAAGCCAAGATAAACATACCTCATTAATACAAGGCCAGAGTTTGTCAAGTTGATGATTAAGCCAATTTAACTGCAAATGATCAAGAATTCAGTATGAGTAGTGGGATGAATAGCAATATGTGTGAGAGATGAATTTAGGCTGTGATGTGATTTTAACTTTACCTTCTGTCTCTGTGAGAACACAACCTATGGAGGATAAAATTCTGAAGGAATAACCTTTTTTGAATCTTGCACTGTCATCCGGGCAAATGCAGCGACTATTTTTGCCTGAAAACATGTTAACAAATCAAATCACAACCAACAAGTCGTCAAATATAAATAACCATCTTTGACAAATCCTTCATTATGAAATATTTCCCAATATTATAAAATAAGGAAAAACCCGATCACCATCCATTAATGGAAATAACATGTAAAAGTATTAAAACAAGATAGTCATTAAAGTCAAAGATTTCTTTGTATGCATGTGTGAATGTTTACTGAGTACTGAAAGGTTTGCATACAATAAAATCAAACGCCAATGCTGGTTGACTCAAAATTTGTAGAGAATCCACTTATAATTCAAAATCTTAAAGTATTCAATTTATACATTCATTTCATTTATATATTCCTCATTGGCTTCATATTATATATGATATTGTATGAGACATTTTTAATTCACACTCGTAATTGACTTTCAATAATTTCTTTCTCAAAATGTGAGTCTTTTCATAAATCTCTATTACATTATGCTTAAACCTTATTAGTTTGCACATGAATGAAAGCCTTTTTTATACTCAAGTATCATGGTGCTGCCAATAGCCTATACTCGTACCAAATATGACTTGCTTATCATGGAGTGCACTTGAATATGCAACAATCTCTCTTTCAAATGTGAGTCTCTTTTATATTGAGCTTGAGTCTTACTTGCACACACTAGAACGAAAGTCTTTTTTATATTTTAGAATTACAGTATTACTAAAAGCTCATACTTCTAATACCACTTATTAATAACAAGAAAGCTCACTTACGTGAATACGCATATTCGTCTCCATGCTTGCATCCTTTTTGAACTATTAGCTTGAGTCTCTTTCATGTCAAGTGTAAGTCTCTTTCATATTGGGATTGTACCTTAATTACACTTAAATGAAAGCTTTTTTATATTTAGGTATCACTGTGTTACTAATAGTCTATATTTTTACTAAGCTCGACTAGTTTATCTCAAAGTGCACACCAATTAATGCTCCACCTAAAATTAGAATGAAAGCTTTTTTTTGTTCTTTTTATATTTGATTTAACGGTGTTGCTAAGAGCCCATACTCCTACTAAGCTTAGTTCACTTATCCCAAAGTGTATTTGAACATGTAATAATCTTTATCTCAAATGTGAGTCTCTTTCATGTCAATTGTGAGTTTTTTCACGTTAGACTTGAGCCTTACTCGCTTGTACTAGAACGAAAACCTTCTTTTATATTCGAATGTCATGGTATTGTCAAGAGTTTATATTCTTACCAAGCTTGGCGTGCTTATCTGAGAGTACTTACCTACCAATGCTCCGCCTAAAGACATGTAAGAGGCAAACGTGTTTCATCATTTTTCATGAGCTTTGATATATTAAGAGCAGGGAAGCCTACCCATTTGTATCTATATATTTGTTTTCATATTTGTATCTCTTCTGAACCATCAACTTGAGTCTCTTTCATGTCAATATTGCCAAGAGTCCACACTCCTACCAAGCCTAGCCTACTTATCCCAAAGTGTACGCTTATCGATGCTTTGTCTAGAGTCATGTGAGAGATAAATGTGCTTCATCATTTCTCATAAGCTCTGATACCACTTGTTAAAAGCGGGGAAGCCTACTCATGCGAATACACATGTTCATCTTTATATTCACGTCCCTTTCAAACTATTGGAATGATTCTTTTTTATGTCAAGTGTGAGTTTTTTTCACATTGAATTTAGATCTTCCTTGCTCATACTCGAATAAAAATCTTTTTTATATTTGATTATTACGGTGTTATCAAGAGTTAATACTCTTATCAAGTTTGGTTTGCTTATTCTAGATTGCACTAAATTTAACACTCAAACGAAAGTTTTTTTATATTCAAATATTACAGTATTACCAAGAGCCCATATTTTTATCAAGTCAAGCCTTGTCTACTCGGTATTTTTTATATTCAAGTATTATGATGTTATCAAGAGCTCATATTCTTACCAAGCCTGGTCTACTTATTCTAGAGTGCATTAAATTTATGAATTTAAGGAGAACAAGTAAACACGTTCATGAATTTTGTTATACTTCTAACCTAAAATTTTAAGGCATTAAATTTATGAGTCTATTTTATTTAAATATTACTCATTTGTATTATGACCTTTTAACATGAGATATTTTTAAATTACACTTTTACACTTAACACTTGAGCTACTTCTTGAGAAATGTACTTGTATATCCTATCTGAGGCTCTCATTTTTGAAATAAAGTAATTGGACCATCTCGATAATCAAGATAGAGGTCAGGATACCGAGGCGATAGGAGCTGAGTCAAATCGCTTGCTAAGCAACAGTTGGGGTCAAAAAATAATTGATCGATAAAAATCATCAATATAAGCCCCCAAGTTTTTGTTATTACAAAGCGAAAGTAGAAATTTAAATAACTTTGCTTTTGCTGAGGCGATTTAGAATTCTGACCTAAAAGTTATCATGATTCTAGCAACCAATGGTCTTTATTAAATACAGTTGCTTCAGTTTCGATTTGCTATTCTTCGAAAAGGCCCGAATTAAATACAGCGTTTTCTTATAAAGCGTAGCGCAGCTACGTATAGGTATATCAACGGTTACTTTTGAATTAGCATCTTTTTGAATTTACGAGACGTGGTACGTTTTTAACCGTTCATAACTCGATCCTTTGAGCATTTTGTGATACTTGAGTGTTGTACGGCTACCTATAAATACCCCCTGTTTGTCTTTCTTTTCCTATTTTGCACCTTTGACAACTTCAAGCTTTTATCCACGAGTTTCTTGAACCCTATCTCTTTGCGACTTTTGTCTTCATTTACTCAGCGAATCATCGTCCTCACTTCGTCATCTGCTTATTCGGTAAGATGTTGATTACTTTGCCTCTTTTATTACCTATTTCTTGTGGGAATGTTATGGCAAGTTTATGACTCATGGGAAGGGATTGTGAACCAGTCGCCGAAGATCAGAGTTCATGGTTGAAGTTTTCGATAGTCAGTGTGTAGTTGAGGTTACGGGGGCAGGTGAAGCGAGAAAATACTTGCAAGCTCCTTATCTTTCCTTGGCCTTTGGAGATGTCAATTTTACGCAAAGTTTTCATCCTAACATCCTATTCTCTGCATGTAGGAGATGAGCACCAGCAGCAAGAGTCATCAAGTTAGAACATTGGATCTGTCACCTCAGGAAATTATTGAGGAATTAGGACATTGGATCTGTCAACTCAGGAAATTATTGAGGAAGACTTGACACCCGATTCACTCCCAAATTCGAGCGACGAGGAGTCTATAACTAATTCGGTCCCAGTACACAGAATATGGATTGAGTTCAAGACTGATATATTTTTTTGCATCGTCACCGTAAATGACCTTGACGTATACCGAAAGATATTGCAAGTAGACAACCTGATAGCCATAAGGGCTCTTAAAAGAAAACAAATATCAAGCCGCCCTCCTCCCAATGAAATCGCCTTCAATGAGGAGCTATTTTTGTTGGGAGTGAGGCTGCTACTCTAGCCATTCTTCGCCAGCATTCTTATGCATTTTTAAATTCCTTTGTATCGACTTGTCCCTAATAGTTGGAAGATTTTGACCGGCTTATATATGCTGTGGCAGAAATATTTTAACGAGCTCCCAAGTATTCCCGAGGTGGCCTATATATACACCTTAAGGAAAAATTCAATGTCTCGCCCTGACTGATATTTCTTGCAAACTAGGCCGAGAACTCTGAATCTGGTGAGGGATAATATTTCTAGTATGAAGTACTGGAAGGATAAGTGATTCTTCATTGGGGGCGAATGGGACCTCACCGTAGGAGGAGAGATCCTAAATAAGTTCGGGTCAGCTACGGTGTGGTCAGGTTGCCTCCCCCTGAGTCAGGAGTCAAAAGGCAGGATAATTTTTCTCGAGGATATTACTACTGATCAAAAAGAGATCTTATTGTAAGCTAATTTGGTGGAATCAAGTCTGATCTCCTCTCACATCTCGTGCGTCGCCCAAAACCGTGCAAAAAAAAGAGGTAAGACACTAAAGGTGTATGGTCGCGCATGTAAAAGACACTAATCATTTTTATTTTTTTTCTACAGAGATATCAAAAAAAAATCAACGCCTTTCCATTTTGGAGCGCCTAACAGCCGCAAGAAGAGCAACAAGAGGAGCAGAGAGAGGCCAGTTGTCACCTCTACCCCCGTAGTATTGGCAGAAAGCTCTTAGGACTTCCACAAGAGACAAAGGTAAAGCTCTAGCTCCATCTCAGAAGACATCTAATAGCAGTGGCAGCCCTCCTAGATTGATAAGAAAGAGACTCAAATTCGAGGAGGGACAAGTTAAATTGCTGAGTAACACCATTTCAGCTGCTCGTGCCACCTAGTTTAGTTCAATCAACGCGTCAGGTTTAAGTCAATAAGCCCTGACTCTGTCTCCCAGAGTTCTAATGCCGATGATTCCTTATCGTCTCGCCCTACTCTGCGTTCAAATGCTGGAGCTAGAGCTCTCCGACATTGGCGAAGACAAGAGGTTAATGGTGATGCAGCTCTTGTCCCTTATTAATGCAATAGTTCCCCTGATGGACAGGACTATAAACGAAAAGGTGGGGAACTTTACTCCTAAGGCGGAGATCAACTACATGAGAGACTCCTCAGTCATGGTGGGTCTTTTCCCGATCTCGTCTTTTTCTTCTTACTTTTAGGTTTGCATGTCTAACTGTTACCTATATAAATCGCCCACGTACTCTCTCGACAACAGAAGTAGATGAAATCTCATATCTAAGGCGAGACTGCCCAAGGTCTGGAGAATGAACAGCTGAAGAAGGAGATCCTCAGCTTAAATAAGAAGCTGGAAAGGGATTACCAAGGCTAGACCAAGATCAGAAAAGATCTTGAAAAGAGGGTTGCAATTGCCTATTCCAGAATGGTGGATTCATATCAAAAAATTTTGCAACTGAAGAATGACCTGGACTCACTGAGAAAGATAAACGACAAATTCGCTTACTTTCTTTACAGTAGGGAGAATATCATCTGAGGACTTCGGGAGAAAGTTAAAAGAATAGAGGCGAACGTGTTCTCCTAAAGTCAGGAGTTGCTGAAGGCAGAGGCCACAATAAAAAAACTATAAGCTAACATTCGCTCTGCCAATGACTGAACCCGTAATTAATATGAATAAGGTGTGTTATTTGGGCTCAGGAATGTAAGTGCATTGGTTGAGAAACACCTGTTCAAGGTAGACTTTAACTGACTTTTCACAAAGTTAGGTATCGAGAGGCTGCCTGACGAAACAACTCCTGAGGTAGAGGTTGAGTCACCCCTAGAGACTCTTACTGTTGTGGGAAATGAGTCGCAAGAATAGGGGCCTGCTAAAATATCTCCATCTGTCCCTGGTGATCCTTCAGTTGGCCAAGAGCCGCAAGCCTCTCTTGCAGCTATTCAGCCTCCGGACATCGGCAATAATGTGACGGGTGAATTATTTGGCGCTGGCCAAAACCCTGGCATCTCGGGACAGGAACACCCGCAGCCATAGTTGCAAATATTTTTCTTTTCTTAGGCATGTATTTTATCATTTCCTTCCATATACTAGTAAAACATTGTACATAATTTTCAGATATGACATTTATATTGCTTAACATGAACTAAAAACTATTAGCAATAATTGTGATAGTTTGTCTTATGAATGGCGCAAGTGTTCAACTATTAATAAAGTACATCGAATATTTAAACTTTTTCATGCACTGATCATCATCTAGTTCAAATAATACTGATAAAAGTAGTAAGTAAACAAAGAAAAATTTTACCAAATTCGAGTTGAGTAATGTTAAATAACAAGCAGATAGAATTACTGATCCGAGTCGAATAATAATAAATAAGTAGATAAAATTATCAATCCGAGTCGAATTATGTTGAATAACAAGTAGACAAAATTACCGATCTTGAGTTGAATAATGTCGAATAACAAGTAGATAAAATTATCAATTTGAATTAAATAATGTCGAATAACAAGTAGATAAAATCACCAGTTCAAGTTGAATAATATCAAATAACAAATAGATAAAATTATCAATCCAAGTCGAATAATGTCGAATAACAAGTAGATAAAATTACCAATCCGAGTCGAATTATATCGAATAACAAGTAGATAAAATTATTGATCCCGAGTCAAATAATGTCGAATAACAAGTAGATAAAATTACCAATCCGAAGGTGAATAAGCGACTGTAAAGGTGTCATATAACAAAGGTGATAGAAATAGCAACTTTACTATTGTACTAGATCAATTCCAAACATAATAGACATTATATTTCATACTCATGACATAAAGTTGTAACAAAGTAAAATGGAAATACGTTTGAACTGATGTCAAAGTGGTGATCATGGGGTCCGTAATTCTACTTAAAAAATATAATTATTAGGGGTAATAAAGTTTTAGCATCTCAGCATTCCATGGCTTTTTAATATTTCGTCCTTCGGGGTATTACAGTTTGTAGTCTGGGTCATCTTATGTCTATAATCCAATACGGTCCCTCCTAATTTGGTGCTAGTGCACTATTTCTTCAAGATGAGCACCGGCTTTAGCTTTCTTAACAACCAAATCTCCTACACAAAACTTTCAGGGCCGAACTTTGTCATTGTAGTGACGAGCTATCTTTCTTTGGTATTCAACTATTCTTATCGCGACCAACTCTCGTTGTTCTTTCAATAAATCTAGCTTGACTTGCCTTGAATGTTTATTATGTAGTTCGTCAAAATGTCAAACCCAAAAGCCTAGAGTTCTTATCTCAACTGGTGTGACACCTTCAACTCCGTAGGTGAGATTAAAGGGGGGGTTTACTCATAGCTGTCTTTGTGGTCGTCCTGAGAGCCTACAGAACCTGTGGCAACTCGTCTACTCAGGCCTTTTTATGGTCTCCAAGTTTTTTCTTTAGTAGCTGTTTAATTAATTTATTAGAACCCTCGACTTATCCGTTGGACTTGGAATGTACAGGAGAGGCGAAGCATAAGTCGATGTGTAGCTTATTGTAGAAACTTTGAAAGTTGGTGTTGTCAAACTGCTTTCCATTATTCGTTATTATTATCTTAAAAATACTAAAACAGTAGATCAAATAATTTGTCACGAATGCCGTGGTCTTCTTTTTAGTTATTATGACTAAAGGCTCAGTTTCTATCTACTTCATGAAGTAATCTATAACAATTATGGCAAATTTCAACTAAGCTCACCCCGTGGGCAGTGGACCAATCAAATCTAGTTCCCATTGCGCAAACGGTTAGGGGCTTGCCAAAGTGGTAAGTTTCTTTAGTGATCGACAAATTATAACCTCGTGTATCAAACAATCTTAGTAGCTTCTCATTATTTTAACCACGTCTCTGAGTCGTATAGGCCAATAATATCCTTGTCTCAGAATTTTGTGAGTTAAGGCTTGTCCACCTCTCTGGTCGCCACAAGAACCCCTCATAGACTTCTCTTATTACTAAATTTGCATCATTCTTTCCCAGACATCTCAAATACAATGAACTATAATCAAGTCGATAAAGCACACCATCTATCATACTATATCGAACTGCCTAATTTTTGATCTTACAAGCTTATTTTTTGTCCTCTGGCAGTTTTTCTTCTTGCAGGTATAACTTTAAGAGAGTCATCTATGAAATATTTTCTGACACAATGAATAGCTACCTTAAGTAGACATCCTTATTTATGCTCTTTCTAGTCAACATGGCTATTGGTATGAGTTCGAAAGCCTTTTTATAAAATATGAATGCCATCTTAGATAGGGCACTGACTCAGCCATTCTCTGTTCTGGAGATTTGTTCTGCCTTAAATTAGTAAAACTTTTTTATTTGTTCACTAGCCAATATAAGGTAACTCTGTATATTTGCTTTGATTGTTTAGAACTGACTATTCACTTGTTGTATCATAAGTTATAAGTCTCCCTTTATTTCTACATTGTCGGCACCTAATAGAAGAGCCATTCGTAAGCCAGTTAACAAGTCTTCATACTCTGTCTCATTATTGGTAGTAGAAAACTCGAACCGAAATGCTCTTATAATTTTATTACCCTCAGAACTTTTGAGGGTAACCCTTGCTCCAGAGCCTTGAGCATTGGAGGCCCCGTCAACGAAAATTTTTTAAAGACAGGTCAAGTCGAGCACTCGTACCTCTTTATCGCCCATGTTGTAAGGTCTTATGACTAGCAAGATCTCTGAAACGGTGTGTTCAATGATAAAATCATCTAGAACTTGTCCTTTGATGGCCTTTCGTAGTTTGAACTCTACGTCAAATTTACTTAGTTCAATGCATTACTTCACCAACTTTCGCAGAATTTGGGTCGATGTAAAATTTATCTTAGAGGCTAGTCAATAAGAATGATGACCTGGTGGACCTGAAAATAAGAGCAGAACTTTTTTCCTGTAGTTACCAAGGCCAACGCCAACTTTTCTGAATTTGAATACCTGGTCTCTGCATCAAAAAATAATTTACTCATATAATAGATTAATTTTTGTACTTTGTTCTCGTCTTCTTTTATCAAGGTGACACTGACGACGTGGTCACTGACGATCAGATATAGGTAAAGAACGTCTCCAAGCTTTGGGCTCGTCAATACAAGAATTGTGGTAAGATACTACTTTAATTTCTGAAAGCTGGTCTTACACTCTGGCATCCATTTTGCCATTTTTTCTTTCTTGATGAATTGAAAAAACACAAGGCATTTGTCCGTTGCTCAGGAGATGAATCGGTGAAGTGCTGCTATCTTTTCCGTCAAATTCTACATCTTTTTTATTGTGAAGGGTGACTTTAGCTCCAAAATTGTCCTTACCTTTTGGGGGTTCACTTCTATGCTGCACTTACTAACTATAAACCCCAAGAATTTTCCTGAGCTAATTCTGAAGGCGCACTTCTTCGAATTCAATTTCATGCTGTATTTCCTCAAGAGAACAAAAGTCTCTTCTAGATGTCGGATGTGGTCATGTCTTTCTTTTGACTTAGTTATCATGTCATTCACATACAACTCTATATACAAACCGATGAGGGGCATAAATATTTGATTAACTAAGCATTGAAAGGTAGCCCCAACATTTTTCAAATCTAACGGCATTACTCAGTAACAATATAACCCTTGATCAGTGACGAATGAAGTCTTTTTCTTATTAGGAGGATGCATGGCTATTTAGTCGTATTCAGAGAAAGCATCCATAAAACTCAAGAGCCGAGACCCTATCGTAGCGTCCATCAGTTGATCAATTCGGGGTAAAAGATAGCAATCCTTTGAATATGCTTTGTTCAAATCGATAAAATCGACACACATTCTCTATTTTTCACTCGCTTTTCTCACTATGACCACATTAACTACCTAATCAGGATAGGGAATTTCTTTAATAAACCCAACCTTTAGGAGTTTGTTGACCTTTTCACTAATAGCTTGCCTCATCTTTTGATTAAACACTTTTTTTTTTGCTTTACGAGTTTGGTCGAGGGCCGTATTGCCAACTTTGTGTGATAATTTTCGGGTTTATCCTAGACATATCATTGTGGCTCCATGCGAATACATTTTTATTCTATCAAAGACACTCTTTCATTATTCGGGTCTCGTCAGAGCTGAGATGGGTGTCGATTTGGATGGTTTTTTAAGAGTTAAAATTATCTACGGTTATTTTCCTTAACTTTTTCGTAGATTTAATGGTGAAATCATCTTTGGACATGGCCCTATCACCCTCCTGTGGACTTATTCTAGCTTATCCCACACTGTTGTCCTCGGTATTTTTATTTTTCAGATCTCAACTCTTCTTAAAAATACAATGGATGGGCTTGAAAGAGGTCGTTAAACATGATCGAACTTTCTTCTGACTTTTTTGTACTATGCCAACTTTATTATCAATCCGGAATTTCAAATTTAGATAGTGAATGCTCTCTACTGCTTTGGTAGCCCGAAGAAACACTTGACCCAAAATAATAGAATATGGCATTAGTTAGTCTACTACTTAAAACTCGATCATGGTAATTTTTTTTTGGAGTTTATTTTCTATGGTTATCGACAAGGACACCATACCCAAAGGCGTGACATAGGATTCTCTAAAATCATATAAGGAAGATTTTGGATCCCATAGCCTCACGTCCTCTATTCCGAACACATCTAGGGTGTCCTTAAAAATAATGTTAATAGAACTTCTTATATCAATGAGGATTCGATTGACTTTTTTTCCTCCTACTCCCATTGTAACTATCAAGACATTGTCGTGAGAATAATGCATGCCTACCTCATTAGTATCGATAAATATTATTGGCATCGATATGACCCTTGGCTTCTTCATCTCTCGAACGTTCATGATATAAAAATTGTTACTGGGGTTTGACAGTGAGTATTTTGAATAATTTTTCCTAGATCGATTCGAATTTTCCGCCAAGATAGACCCGCCTGATATCATCATAGTCCTTTATTTTTTGGCCTGGTAGGGTTTTCTATCTTTGAGATTAGCCAGCAGTTGATCCAAGTATTGATTTTTTGCTAAAAGGTTAATTTGTCCCCTTAAATAAAAATAATTATCGATGCTATACCCATAATACCTATGATAATTACAAAATTGATCGTTTGGAATATTAGCCCTCTCGGACCTAATTAGGGTCAACTCTGCCATGTAGAGCTCGTTATCTTCTGTATAACACAGAGCTTACGAGAGGGGAACATTTAACTGAATGAAATTTTTTTCACTCACTTGAGCCACTTGATGTCGCTCTCTATCTGAGGCTAGCTTCTTTACTATGTTCTTTTGTCAGGGCTATCGGGAGTGCTTGTCATCTCTATCCTTTCAATTGGCATGTTCATATTTTCTCAAGTCTCCCCTCAAAAAAAGTTTTTTGTCATTTTGCTCGGGACAGTTCACCCTTTCCTCTTACTTTCTCAAGAATACTCAATTCTCAATGTTTATTTCATCAAACAGTTTTGAGCGGCCTTATATATGGTAACCGATCGCTTTTTAATAGCATACCATCCCCTCTTTACTTGGAGCCCTCTTTTCAATTCTTCCAATGCGAGTGAGTGATGAAAAGCCCCTAATTGTATCACCTCCTCGTAATATCTTGATATAAAACTCCAGAGACTCTCAACGGGGTCCTGTCTCAACAAGAGGAGGGCACTTGTGCTACGGATGATTTTCACGACACCTTGAAACTCTTCTATAAAGCTCCTAATAGTACCTTTTGGGAGGCTTCTGAATCATACTCTGGGCTATCCTTTCAACGTCAATGGGAATAATTGGCACATCTGAAGCTCGCTCAGTCCTTGAATATGCATTATTTTTCTAAAGGTATTCACATGCAGTATGGGATCGGCCTTTCCAGTATAAGGTGTGATTTACGGCATTTTAAATTTTCTGGGGATGGTTAGTTCTAGTATATTTCAAATAAAAGGGGAATTACCGTATTTTTTTTGTCTCAAATTTTTCGTCTCCACTCCTTAGTAAACTCGCCTTTGTTCTCCCGATCCCAATTTTCTCCAATATCCTCTTGACACAGATTTCTATCATCTGCAAGTTTGCAGGTTAAGCACTATAATCTCAAGACCTAATCTCGTTGAGTTGAGACCATAAGTCTATTGTGATATGCCTTGGTTTGATGAGGGTTCTTGGGTCTATTTTAGGGCTGTACAAAGTAACAGACATCATTGGTTTGCTACCAGCATCTATTCTTATTTCGTTATGGGCATCAGCCTTGCATTTTTCTTTCTGCAGACTGGTGAAGCGAGCATCCTTTGTTGCAAATTCCCTGGTTGAATATTGGACTTTTCGGCCCCTCTTTCCCGAAGGATAATCGGCCCTTATCTCTGAGGCTTCTAGCACGATTCAATGCCTCCCTTCGTGTTTTTGCTGCCGAACTAACGCCCTTAGCCTTGCAGCTTCCTTTTTCAGCTGTTGGTTTTTGTGTTCCAATTTAATAATCTTCCGATTATCAGTCTCCCTTACACTTCTATGCTCTGTTAGCCCCCCTTTCATCTATCAGGACTTACACCCCTCGATTTTAACAGTGGCTTGACTGGTCATACCATCAGCATGATGATCCTGTACTTTATTTTTGTCGGACGATTCTATAGTGGTCCCCTTTTTGTCAGTATTTAGAAGATCCCTGACTTTTTTCTTTGCACTTTCTTAGGGAGACGACTGCGAGTATTCCCTGTCATATTTGCACGAAATACTTTTCAAACTTCTTGTTCAGTCTTTTAGCTCGTTTCTCACAGACGACACTAACTATTGATGCCTAAATTTTTCAGGGACGAAAAACTCAGCACACCACATAGATTTTACTGTTGTGGTCGATGTAAAAGCCATATAGAACGGTGTTTAGCTTCTAACAGGGACTCTCGGAGACTACTTAAATCACAGAAAAACAAGCTAAGAGTGAAGTCAGATTACCGACAAATAAACTCTGATGCTCAAGTTAGTGAATTATCTAAGGCCAAGTTATAAGAGAGATAAATTATGAGTGTTTACCGATCCGGGAGGCTAGGCTCGAGAAATCTTTATGAGGGAATGTTGTTCATTGTCAGCAGAACTCCTTCTTTCTCTCAACTGTTGAAAATGGCCTCAAAAAAATCCTCCTCTTTTCTATATAGCAATTTTATCATTTATAAGGCCTCTGCACGTGTAAGCATCGGAGAACGGAAGCCTGATTAGACAGGATTAGGTATGATTATTTGATAGGTCTTTTCACCATTCTCTTACGTTATGTCTGGGGCAATAATGAATGCCTGCAATCTGTAAACCCCTTAACGTGCAATCTGTAAACCCCTTAACGTGATAGAACACGTGAGTTGTTTCTTAATAAATGCGCTCGTATGTCTAGTCCAAGACTTCCGTTTTTGAAATAAAAGAATTTGACAATCTCGATAATTAAGGCAAGGGTCAAGATGCCGAGGCGATACGAGCCAGGTCAAGACCTCTATTAAACAACAATTGTGATAAAAAAAATAACTGGTCAATAAAAGTCATCAGCAACAACAAAATCTTTTAAATTAAACTTCACATATTCATACACACGTCGGTTGCCATTAATCACTCAAACATTCACCCACGGCAACTCTTTAATTACTCTAACAACGTCAGATATCACGATTCATGCTACTGAGATATCATGATTCATTTTGCTGAAGAAGATTTCTTAAAAGAGAAGAGATTTTCTGCGCACAAATGGCATCTTTAACCAAAAAACATGATCCCTTTTACAGTGGTGTAGGCAACCACCACCAAGTTTATCGCATCCATGTCACAGCTTTGAGCAGACCGCATGGAGAGTCGACCGATGTGGCATTCTCAATAATAAAGACAAATCGGCTTCTACTGACACCGTCACTCATGCTTTCGTTCTGCTTGCCAAGCTGGTAGATCCCAAGTTCCATTGTTCAGCTGTGGCATCCGAGGGATACAAACTTATTGTAAAAGCATTCGAGATTCTAGAGAACCCTGAAAGTCGTCTTGCTTATCATGCTTGCGTTGGTTTATCTACACCCAGATCGCAGAAATCCACTTCTTCCAAGAAGAGTTGTTTAGACAGAAAAAGAAATATATGAACAAACGGATATCTTTTAATTTACTTTTCCGCTGTATATGTATTAAAAAAGTTCGTATAAGATTTTGTATGCCGATGGTCATTCATTCTTATATTATGGTCGCTAACCCCTTTGAACTCCTTTTACTTTGGCACCAAAGCTTTTGTAATCTATCATTTCGTTGCTGTAGTTGGTACTGTTGGTGCATCAAATTGATTTGAATGAAATTTTTTTATGAACTACTCTTAAGAACCCTAGACTATTGAACAAAAATAATATGGTATATATAAACTAATTAAGGACAATGATATATTGTCCAAACGTTCACACCATTTTTTGCATTATGAATTGATATAGCAGTTAATTTTAACTCTTCTTTGTTAAATTAAATATTGGGTTGTTAGTGATGATAATGTGGGAAGTTAATTAATTTCTTTCTGGAAAAAATAATCAAAACATTAAAAAAAAGATCATGTCATTTTATAACAAAATCAAGGGTGAACATATCTTGATAAAATCTCCAGTATTACACTAGCAATAGCATTACTAAGAGATGAAAGTGACGCAGCTGCTTCCATGAAAGAGAAGCGCCAGTGAGGCATAATACTAATACATAATCAAATATAAGCATATGTTCTTGTTAAATGATTAATTTCAATATGCTCTCATCTCAATCTTTATGACAGCATAATCATACAAAGTACATCATCTTCTGTCTTATTATTCGGAATTTGACTTGTTTTTGACAGAGTAGAATACAGCAAAAGTTGCAACTGTACCCGCAACGAGTAATGTAGACACAGATGGCTTCTGAAACTTTAACTGGACTCTACTAGCAATGTATGTCCACGACCATCTCAGTACGAAATGCAACCAACAATTTCTTTGAAATTTCTGAAACGAAAATTCCTGCATGAAGGAATGCAGAGCAATCGTGATCAGGTGAACTAAAAATAGCAGCCATCGCCATACACAATGCTCCGTCATCACATAAATCATAATGGACATTAATCGGAAGGGATATAATTGTCGCTTGGAAAAATTACTCCTTCTAAGGCTTCATAAATAAATGATTCGATATATAATTTTGGTGAAAATCAAGAGACGTAATCTAACCTAAAAGGAAGAAACATGGGTCACATCACGCAGCTTCTTCATTTTGGATCAAGTTTGCCCACCTTGCCGGAAAATACAGCAAAACTGGAATTGAAAGATTCTAAAGAGAAGCCCTGCACATAATCAAGATGAATTCCTGGAATTTGAATTTTATATTTTTGGGTGTTTTTGAAGGTTATATTCTATCATATAAAAGCAATTTCTTTCTATTATCTGCTGTCCATGTGATAGTTGTTTTGAAATTTAAAACTAATTTTAACTTGTTTCTTATGTAAATTTATAAAAAATAATCAACAAAAATGAAAGAAAGAACAAACAGCCTTATGAAATATGTCATACCTCAGAAAATGAGAACCTTGAAAAATGGTTGAATATATGCATTGTCAGATAGCATGGAATAATATAAAAACATCAAAAAGATTTACCTTTGGTAACTTGTTATGTTGTGCAAGGTGATCCACATGAAGCCTAACATTTGAGGCAGCAGGAATCCACATACGGCGATCAACCTCGGAATATACAATTGCAACTATATCAAACAATGTTTGAGCTCCATTTTCTATAGCTTTCAGGATCGCTGCCTCTCTGCTTCTTCGGTTCCTAAAAGATAAAAACAAATTCCTATTATTATTTGTTTGATTATCTTGTTGCTACCTACTGCATAAATACCATTTACTAGTGGATCAAGTAGGCATTGACGTGATTATAAGCCACATTTATTTAGTTGGTAGCTAGCAAATAAAAGTCATGTGAACCTTGAATAATTGATATGGACAAGGTTAAGATTTCAGAAAGGTTAGCATATTAAATCAAGGGTCAGGAAAAAGGTACTTGAAAAATTTCTAAAATGAAATACTATGACGGGGAATTTAATACAGAGAAATTAACTAAAAGTGGATTGCAAAAGAATGATGCTATGACAAGGAAAAAGGAAAATGGTAGTATCCATTCCATACTTGAGATATGAGCAAAGCATGTGCTTTGGCCACAAGTTGACTCTTCCATGCATGGGGATCAAAGCATGTGGAGAGAGCTCCATAAATTTGTAAGTTGATTGAAAGTAATCCTGCATAAATAAGAGTTTTCCATAACCTCAAGATGTTAAAATACGAAACAAAACAACAAAATCGATGACATTTAAAAGCATAGATGGACCAAATTAAAAAGAATGAAATAATTAACATTAAAACTTATTTTCATTGACTTCCTCAGTTATTGCCAAAAACTTTGAACTTGAATGCAACTGGAAAAGGTGCAACTCTAACCAAACTCCTGTGTAACAAGACAGAAAAAATGGAAATGCAGTATTGACGCGTAATAATGGAGCCTTGTAGATACCACAACAATATTTATGCTCATTACACAACACATATGATGTAAGAATATAGTAATTTCAGTACTTTTACATCCACTTACAGTCATATTTCCACCAGAAGTAACGTCCAATACAGCACTTCCCTGACTGAAAAAATAAAAGATGCATCAGCAGAATTGTATCGGAAATGAAAATGTTAAAATGAAAAGAAAAATTCTAAATAGGTAATCATAATCAGATAAAGAGATAAAAGAAGGTAGTGAACTGGTGAAAAGATAAACTCTTAAATAGAGGGTAAAGGGAGAGAGAGAGATAAAATCCCTATTTGATATTTAACAGAAAATTCAAAGAAAAAAATATATGACTTTGTAGTCTTGGAATCAGCTCATTTCATACTACACAACTACCACACAGACCAGCAGTTCAATTCATTAATGTAAAGATTTTAAAGAACAGGCCCATGTAACACTGCCTACATCCTCAAAGCAAGTATTTCATTTATAAATGTAAACATGAAAAAGGAAAAAGGAAATAAGGAAGAAAAATAAATTTTCCATTTGAGGCACCTAAACTGTCTGAACCGTTGTTTCATGTAAAAATCATTTAGATCCAAGTATTTACTGATCTCAATTGGAGTTATGTATGACTGTCTTCACTCCACATATTGTACACATATGATAGACATATAAACCTTAGCTGCAGTTTTTCTGGCCTGTCTCGATTTTGGATTGCTCTCCTAGTGATAGCTGAAACTCCTTTCACAAATCAGATCATGGCTTAAGATGCTCTAAAATAGAAGAGTACTATTCTACAGAATCTTAATCAGCTCTTACTGGTTTCTCTCGGTTGCATGTATTTAATATAATATTGTAGTAATTTAGAATCTTACCCCACACAATGATCGCCAACAATCAATGAGTTAGTACTGGCATGAAGCAGTGCCACATGGCCATCCGTATGTCCCTGGATTAAGTGTTGGGAACATTAGTTGACATCAAATGTCACTCGTAGAAATAGAGCATTATAGTTTCTGAATTAATAAAAGAAAATCCTCTAAGTAGTAAAAATAATTAAAAATGCACAATTGTAAGATGAGAAATACTGGTGCAAAAACAACAGTCAACCGCTGACCACCAACACAAATCTCTTCTTCTCCTGAAACCGAGGTATTGCCAAGAGACCAGTCATCTGTCATCATATAACTTCAGTTCAAAGTTCATGGATTTAATGAGGTTGACTTAAAAAGCATATGTTTGTTTAATAATAATGAAAAAGAAAAAACAGTTGCTGATAGGAAAAAAGTGATGCAATAATGATTTTTCCCTTCAGCACATTACAGAAGTGGCTAAGAATGGCCAAAATGCATAATTTCATACACCAACAATCACAACCTTTGCTAATACGGCGCATAGTGTTTTCATGAGCTAATAAAGTAGCATCAGGATTGCATTTTTGGATAATGGAAAGACCTGAAAAAAAAAAAAAACAAATATTATAACCAATAAACATCGATAGCTGTCTAAAAAAGAACACAAAATCAAAATTCATGAAAAGGATGGAAGAAAAGCACTACAGAACATAAATAAGCAACTTAACTTAAAAGTGTCTAGCTTGTAGGTAATATCATCTGCGAAGGAGATATGGAGAACGATAGATTGATGAGGAAGCATAAAAAAATCAGTCTGAGGGTCTAGTGGGTTCAACAGCCCGCTAGAAACAGCTCACTAGTTTGCCAGAAATCTAAATTGTTACTCTTTTTATTCATTAAAAAAAGAAGAAGAAAAGAAATAATCTTTGATAATTTTTGTAACGAGTCATCTAATTTTTAACAAATTTGAATACTTGAGATTTAACAGTCTTTTTAGAACTTTTGTTTGGCTCCTAGTTGTCTTTTATTAGGGCACTAAAAGAAAAGGAGAAAGGAAATTAAAATGAATGAAGAGAAAAGAGGACTGGAAATGAAAGCTTTTAACTCATTTCATTTGTTTATCAAGGGAAAATCGAAGAGAATTAAGAGAGGAAAATGTCCACATTGAATCTAAGTGCTTGTGCCATAATATAGGAAACTAGGAGAAAGAATCATGGCTCTGTCCTTGAATGTAGGAAAAAAAATATTATACAAATTATCTCTTTTTATTTTCTTGGAATTTGATATACATGTCACTTGAATCCAAAATTTTTCTGTATTTTAGAGTTCTCATAGCTTGAAAATCCATCTAATATAGCTTCTTATTTGTGTAAAATCTACATTTGTATAGAATGAACAAAATTATTCAACTGAAATCGCATAACCATAATTATAAAAAAAGAAAAAACTAGGATGAGTGGTAATACTACTAAGTAAGAACTTACCTTCAACATGATCACCATGGTGATGGGTAACAAAGACAATTAACTTTCTGGGCAAAGAAGCAATGACTTTTGAGAGCTGATCAAGAAAATGCAACGTTATCAAGTTTAGCATAGAAAACTGATGCCATAATCACAAACATTGACATAATTAAGCCATCATCTGAGTCTAGAAATCCACCAGCTTAAGTCATCTCTTTTATTTCTTATTTTTCTGGTACTTCATCATGAAAATAATTACCCTATCAAAGTACTAACATCAAACATATAACAACAATTTGAATGGTCTATATCTGTGATGAAACATTGACATCACCTGTGCTTGATTGAGCATACATAGTTTCAAAAATTGAAGAAAGGATCTCAACAATATTTTGGTAAGGAATGAACATGAGTGATGCTGAAATCAGGATAGATTTCTACTGAGCAGAGTTATGAGTTTCTCATTCTAAAGAAAATCATTCATCAGAAATAATCAATGTGAAAAAATGACAACTTTTTACCTCTTCATATGAGCTTCTTATTCTAAAGAAAATCATTCATCAGAAACAATCAATGTGACAAATTGAAAACTTTTTACCTCTTCATGGAATTCAGAGCGGCATCCAGGATCCATTATCAATGCCTCTCCACGAGCAACAAATCTATGATTCCCACAGTCATCTGAAGCACTGTCAGGTGCAAATACAATCAAGTTTGTAGTAAGAAAAGGCTTTGCCGTCCTACTCTGCATGGGCACAAGGATTACACCGGGTGGGTACTCCTGAAAATAAGAAATTACCTTAGCTCTACAGAAACCATGTCAAGAATGATCGCGTACATAAGAGTGGAAGTACTGGAAACCTAGCTGAGAATGAGAACTACGTGAACAGAATTTCAACAAAACACTGAAATATAGAAAATCAGATAGCATAGGTAGCAGTTAAGTATCACATGCATCATCTACTGGCTTGGATTGCTTATTTGCTGAACAGCACACATGGTTATGAGATTAGGGAGATATCCTATCAAACTTGAGGAAGAATACTAAAGTTATAAACTCTACCAATTACATTGTATATTGCACTGCTATATCAATTTTCATGAACCATCTCACCAATAAAATTCAAGCAATTCCAATCAGTTTCCCCCTTTCTTGGTACTCTTTAGATAAAGCTTAAAGCAATTCAAAGCAATTGAAGTAGACAAGATTTGGAACTTATTTGTGTCCAAATACTAGACTTCTGATTCTGTGATTTTCACTAGAAAGAGTAAAGAAATAGACAAATAGTATCTCAATAGGCCATCCAGAATCAACCTGGTGATTCACAAGTTCAATTACTCCGTAACTGCTTCCACATACATCCTACAGTGCATAAATCTTAACATTTACACTAGTATTTTTTCAGCCAAACATAATAATTTTGCTTCACCTTATGAAAGACCTGAAGTGAAAATGTAGCAAACCTGGTAGCGCATGGTTGGTGGTACTTTCCACTTTCTGCATTGCATCGAGTCATCCAAAAGACCAATTACAACCAAAGGGCCCACACGATCAGTACTTGGTTTCACATCCACAAGCCAATTTAAACAGCTTTGGCTAGACACCCACTTGCATCCTTCTGCTTACAAAATTACACTTTTCCAACATTATACAAAACAGAAGCATTAGTTTAGTTAATAGAAACAATAAAAAATCAGCTTCCAGTCTCAGAATTCATTAACCCATTATCAGAACAGAAAAATTTACGAAGTCCAATGACTTTACAAATTAGAACAATATCATGCAGTTAAGGGTGATTCCACCTCCTGATATTTCATATGTGCCATTTAAAATCTGATAAACACATTTCTTAAACCTGATTCTTTCCATTTTGGGTGGATGATTCAACTCAACTGACCGCTTCTGTTTAATCAAGTCAACCAAAAATCAACATTGATCCTATCATAACAAGTACCCGGCACTAGAGTTGTACAAAAAACCAACTTTGATAAAAACTAACCGTTTGATTTTAAACTAGAATGAACAAACCTTGCAAACTTCGATTCCCATCTAACAATTTGCCCATAATGTACACCGTGTGAACCGGCAATCCCGGTCCAAACTCAGGTTCTTCCACACACTTCCACAGTCTCCATTCTCCCCCATCTCTCACCTGAAACCCTACTTGCCCAAGTACCTATTTTGAAAAAAAAAAAAAAAAAAAAAAAAAAAAAAAAAAAAAAAAAAAAAAAAAAACAAAACAAAACAAAACAAAACATTGACGTTGAAAATTTAACTTGAACCACACTAACTGATAAATGACAATATCAAATATACCATAAATACATCCAAAACTTTCACCGATTAAGCTCTATAAATTCATAAAATACCTGATTAAGAGCAGTTTCAATATCGAATTTAGTCAAATTGATCTCCTCTGAGCTCTGGATGGAGATTATGCTTGTGGGTTCAGATATTTCTCCTTCTACAAAGTTCAATTTAGTAAAGGGCAAATCCCAAAGATCAGAATCTATGTAGGAATCATACTCTTCTTCGTTAAATTTTGGAGGTGGGGTTTGCTTCAAAAGTAGGAATTCGTAGTCGTTTAGCGGGTTCTTGAGAATCAAGGCTAGATTGTAAGCCGCCATTTCTTTTATTAGTCAAAACCAAAAAATAAAAATTAGGATCGAAGGGGTTCAGGAATCAGGGTTTGGGTCTCCGACAGGGAGGAGTTAAGAGTGGGTAGTTGTAAGAACTAAGAAAGTTTCATATGAAAATTGTACGAAGATTCGATGAGTTTGATAATAGCCACCAACAGCTGAGGTGGCGGGTTCGGTTGGTATTGCCGTTACAACTTGCACAAGGTTTTAAGAAGCTGTCGATCAAAGTGTTTTGTTTTGTTTTGTTTTGTTT
Source organism: Trichilia hirta (assembly GCA_035221805.1). Classification (NCBI taxonomy): domain Eukaryota; kingdom Viridiplantae; phylum Streptophyta; class Magnoliopsida; order Sapindales; family Meliaceae; genus Trichilia; species Trichilia hirta. The sequence continues at coordinate 11,803,051 of JAWDEX010000018.1, read as the reverse complement.
TGTTTTGTTTTCAAATCACAAAAGTAGGTAAATTTAATAGAAATGACTCTTACATATTTTTTAATGTTAAAGTAAACTACATGAAAATTAGAATCTCTCTTATTCTTGTAAAGAAACAAACTTATTTCATTATTCACCTCTCCTTTCTTTTAAATGTATTTGATTCTTTGACACATCAAACACATTAAAAATAGTTTTAATCATCTCCTTTTAAAGTTTCATTCTTATAAATTTAAAAAAAAAAAAAAAAATTATTCATGTATATATTTTTTTTTTTGAAAGTTAATTACTGACTGATAGTTGTACAAGATAAAGATAAAAAAATGTTGAGAAAGAGTGAGGTTATTATTGACTGAAAGTTGGATTATCATCTTACTTAATTGAACTTTGTCATAGAATTGGTATCCTATTATTATTACTACTGATTCTAAAAGTATGACATTTTTTTTACAAGAAATTGGCTTCTCGTAGAATAATAGTGATTTGGATATGCGGTCTGTGAAACCTAAGAAAATTGAGATGGGCCTATTAAGCCTAACATGCCCACTAAAACCCTAATCTCCACTTAGTCTCTATGGCTGCTACTTCAACGATGAGTCCAATTAAGTGTTCATTCCAATTTTCGAACTTACTTTCATTCTGAGTAGTGCTTAAATTTTTATTTTTATTTTTTACAAATTTTTATATATAAATTGATGTAATATTTATTATTAATTAATATAATTATTAAAAATAAATAATATAAAATATGATATAAATGATACAATTATGTCACGTTAGTTTGAATACAAAAATGTGAATTTTTATTATTTCTTTCTTATATATAAATTTATACAGGACGTTATAAACTATGTGAAAACAATCTCTTGTGAAAAGGAAAGGGATTCATGTCTCCGTTTATAAAGAAATATGCCTTCTATTAGTATTAGATGAACATATAATTTTTTGTTTAATAAATCTCAATCAAAAGAGAAAAATTTTTTAATTATTCAATGATAAAATAGAGCAAAACATTGAGTTAGAAAATATTTGTCACAAATATTTTTCACTCAAGAAGAAAAATATTGATACATATATTCCAATAATCTAAGAAAGGATTTAATATTTTCTCTTTAAGAGAAAGTTTTAAATAGGATGAATATATAACTTGTCACTTATATAGTCATCCAAATAATCTTCTCATGAATGTATAAAATGGACTAATCATGTAATTATAATAATAAAAATAAAAATTTAATACACATGTCATAATTTAATCGAGCGAACATTCTAATGAAATTTTGCCCCTTAAAACCTCCTCTATATTATAAAAATACTGTATCAATTACTTTTATGTGCGTCCATGTATAATTTAACGGGTTTCTCCTAAATTATTTGGCTTACACTTTATGGATAAATTTTTGAAGGAATCACTTAATTCTCTAGAATAGTCTTAGGAAGTGCTTTTGTGTGTTGAGTTCAATAATTCAATGTTGCTTTCACCTTGCAATTGAGGTTGAAACAGCAGATGGAGATGTAAGAATCATAAGGAATCATGGTCGTTAGAAGTGATTACCTTTTCGAAGGCCACTTGAAATTTTGGATAAAGCATCTCGCGGTGGGATAAGTCCTATTGCACCAATTAAGAAGACGGTCAAACAAGTTGACACAATTATAATGCTAGCTATACTGCTATATAGTTGCTAATGAACTACTAAATGAAAGGTCTTGAGCCTAATCATTGAGGAGCAAATTGGTGACGATTGCGTTGGAAAATGAGATAGAATGCAAAGGAAGGAGAAGGAGTAGGATCAATCTCGACATCTGGAAAGCTTGTTTGCAAATGCTTTTATCATTTTCAGAAGTCCTTCAAAATAATCAAGAGACAAATTTGTATGGGTTTCAACCAAATATACTCACAATGACGATCTAGGCACGAGTATAAAATATGGGAGCTTGCACTTCGTAAAATACAGATGATTTTGTACGAATTAGTGTTCCTTTAACCTATACAAAAAGCAAAAATAGTTTCAAGTGTATAAATGAGTGACAAATATCGACAACGAGTAGTTTAGTTATTGTGTTTTCAAAATGGAGATATGATATGGGCTCAAAGTAATTCTTAATAAGTACAATGTACCATTTCATATATTAGTAGCCTTCCAAAAGTCGATCCATTACTTGTTTAAATAAATGGGAAACCAAAAATGCAAAACTGATTAAGGGATTGAATTCATATCACGAGCCAATTTTTAGCTGCAAAGGAGTAAAGAGTGGGGATATATTACCTAATTTAGGTGCCCCATTTGGCCTGCTTGCAATTCATGAGTTTCTGGCCCTAATGGGCCACTTAATGGTTTGTGCATTACCTAGTCAACTCCATTTTCATTATTGCACGACCAATGCGTATATTCCTTCTAGAAAAATTCTGAAACCGTTGATTATGTTACAAAATTCATCTGGTTTTGCAAAGCTGAGCCATATTTGCTTGATATCCTGATCATGCTGCAGTCATATGCCAAGCTTGATTTCAATTATGATGACAGATTTTTAATTTTTTTGGCGTGCATGGTCAGCTAAATCTGTCCATTTCTTATATATAATGCCCCGTTAACATCCTCTTTAGTTTCATAGAACTTTAGGACATGAAAATGAGCCAACAACTTTGTGAAAATACATGAGAACTTCCTGGAGGAAACCCTAAGACAACTCAACAACCCTCCATGGGGGAAACTCTGATATGTAATAAAATATATTGACATTCTCTCAATGAATTAATGGAGTTCTTTATTTCATGCAGGTTTGAACGTAACTAGAGAAGGGTATTTCTAGGGAGTAGGTAGCTATATAGTAGGAGACGCATGCATTTATTTTAGCTAGAAATGGAAATTGGTTATTCACAGGCCAGTAAATTAAGATGCTAAGAACTTAAGAACCATCTGCGGCAGCAAAGCTATCTGCCCTAAAAATTCAGACGGGGATGCCATTGGAGAATTTTCTTTGTATAGATATACAATGGAATTCCGGTTAGTGGAATCAAAACTTTATGTGTTGAAAAAACAATTTTATGAAGCATTTCCCAATATTCTTTATGATTTGTAATAATCCACTATGCATAATTAATGTATATGCTCCCTAACTTATCAAATACGCGCCATTCGTTATTAATGAAATTTGAATTACCAATTAGACTAAGATTCTTAGAAGATGCCAATTAAGATCGCGTATGTTCCTGCAAAATAATGTTATACAAGCTTGCTTAGCTGAGAATTTTCTTATGATTAGAAACATTTTGAGCTCGTATATAGAGTTACGAACTTGAATGAAAAATTGGCGTAAATTTGGCTAGGATTTACTCCTTCGTGATAATTAATGCTTCGTTCAATAGGTGTACAATCATAGAAATTGGTATGCATCGTGCACCCAACGACCAAAAAAGTAATTAATGAAAGAGACATGACCCTAATCCTAAAAGAGAGTGTCAATAACTTTCACTAATGGTGGATTAAATATCCACAAAGATTGGATTAAGGATTTTTTTAATTGAAGAATGCGTGCCCAACATGTGGATAGCACACTCAGACAATTTAATTTAATGTTAATGAACACTCACCTAGTTGAACAAAAGACCCTTTTGATGTTTAATTTGTTTAGTTTTTTATATCTTATTCAATTCCCACTCAACGCAAACAAATGGCTGTATTTGTTTTTTAAATTAATCTTAGCCTTTTCTTTTTGGTGGATAAGTAGAAAACCTTTGGACGACTCTTCATCTTGGTTTTATTAGTTTTCTAAATCTACACTTTGAGTGGATACCTAACTACCACGTTGGTAGATTTCAGAAAAGATATTTGAATTTTACATTGATCTAAAGTTTTACTTGAATAAATATATAAACAATTTCTCAATATCTTGTTCATTCTTAACAATATATTTTTTTTTTGAGAAAAGGTAAAAAATACATAATTTTTTTAAAAAAATTTATTTCACTAATTGAGTCATTATCTTCTCCCTTCTATTTATCCAACAGTATCAACTTAATCTCGTTCTTTTTGTGAAATTTTTATCTCGTTTGATTCATACCACATAAAAGGTTTTTTTTTGCTTTTATTAAATATTAATTCACCAATAATTTTTGTAATTTTATTTTGGGTCTGCAATACCAAACATATTTTAAAATAATTAAGAATGATTTAGTTCAATAATTATCTGAATTCCTTGACGCATGAAGGAACATTGTTTTTATATGTTTTGTTTCAACAATTATCTCAATATTCCTTGTGCCACGAGCACTATATATTAATTTCTAAATGAATTAATTTCATGAAGAGATTCCTCTTCTCACACATACCTAATAGTATATTTAGTAATAAGTCAATCGAGACTAATAAATTCTCGTATAAATCAAGACTATTTATTAATTCATAAATGATTACAACATCAGTGACGTCAGAAGAAGATACAATTATTACAAATAAATATAATAATGCAACAAGGTATCGTTAGTATATAAAGTCCCATATAAATTTTTAATTTATATAAAAATATTATATTATTATCATTTATTATATATTTTTTATGTGATTAAATATAAATAAATCATATAAAATATGTGATAATAATATAATATTATTATATTATTTTATGTATTAAATTTTAAATATATAAAAACTTGCATTGATCAAAACATTATTGTGTATACGTATATATTTATTTGTTTGTTTATAGTAATATTAGACATGTAAACTAACATAACATAAGAATATTAGTTGGCACTTATATTAATTATATTATTTGTTTTTATTAATAATATTAATTTATTTTTATTTTAATTAATATTATCATGATATATTAATTTATACGTTATAGTTCGTAAAAATATATATATTGGAAAGTGGAATGTTTTAATTTAATATTTCATTAATATAAGAAAATAGTTCTTAAAATGATTCTTTTACTTAATAGTAAAAACTCCTATATAAAATTTTACGAACTATAGTGCATGCATGATCTTTTGCAATGGAGAATCGAATCTAAGTCTATCCACGCCGTTCAACTAACATCAATAGAAATCTGAATTTCGACTATTTCTTTTTTGTTATTTGATGCTTGATTATCAGCAAAGATGGCCTACAGTTCTCTCTAATGTCTATTAACAAACCTCTGAATTGAATCATGGTGGTAGGTATTATTGGCTTACAATTGACTATCCACCGTTCGATATTCTGTTCATATTGATATTCAGATAAACAGATTCTCCTTTCAGAAATTTATCGAAAATAAAGCATGTGTCGATGTACCTAAACGTCGTCGTTTCCCTCACCGGCTTTTGAATCTAAGCCACTTGTCAAGATCACCGAAAATCAGGGAGAGTTTGGTCCCACTCTAGTTGATGCTACTGGCAATAGACGACTAATCAGATCTCCAAATCTTTAGGGAAAGAAGGAAAAATCGAACATGAACTTGTGACAACACGGGTATGTCACGTGCCACGAAACGATGGACACACCTCCCACAACTCCGTCTCTTGTGCTCTCTTCGTGCCATCCCAGTAATTCCTTGTGCTATGCCTTTGATTTCGATAGTCGCTTTAGCCTAATTAACTTACCAATTAAAAGCTAATAACAATAAATTATGAAAAAGCTTTTAGGTCCACTACGAACACTTTTCAAAATTCCTACTTATTATAAGCATGTTGTCAAAGAAAATTATTTCATAACTCATATTTTAAATAAAAATAAACAGTATTATTTTTATAATCTTTAAAATTAAAAATATGTTACCTTACCTATTTAATACTGTTATACAATCAACGTGGCCTGTAATTAATAAATCCAAATTTCGGTTAGTGTCAATTGGTTCAATTACTCAATATTTATAAATTAATATAAGAACACATATTCTTACTCTGATAGCGACCCCTTTTTAATTTTTAATACATTGAGTTATTAATGTTCATCTATTCACATATGATTTTAGAAATTTCATTTATTTAAATATGATTTGAAAGGAAAATGATTTTATTAAATAAAAAGGAAATATTTGAGTTGGATATTTTTTTGTTTGGGACAAAGAAAACAATAAATTATATGCAATACTGAACTCTATAATAACATTATAACATATACAAACTTCTTAAATATTGTGCAAAAAAATATTATTAAATTGCTCATTGATCTAACTATTTAGTTTTTTTTTTAATACACAAATACAATAAATGATAAATAAAATTAAAATTTATCAAAATTCATTAATTTAGATTATATAAACCGACTTATATAAATTGTATTATGTTCGAATATTTCTAATTACACTAAATGAACTACAAATTGTGAAGTGTTCGACTATTGGGAAAATTTAATGGGCTTACGTGATGCATAGTTAGTGCATGCATGCGCTGCAAATCCTCCAATTTTGTTAACTATTTATTATAATTATTATTTTTTAATTTAAATTTTTTAATGCATTTTATATGTTAAAAATTATAATAAAAAATAAAAAAATTTAAGTACATTCAATTATAATGTATTCTAATCTTTAAAAATCAAAAAAGTAATACGAATTATCCCAACTTTTTTATTTTAAAATTTATTTTAAATGATGTCGCATGTATTTATTGAATAATAAAAAAATATAATAAATAACATTAAAAATTAAAAAAATTTATTATTTAATAAATATATATTCATTTACTTAAAATATAATTTTAAATAAAAATTTAAAATAAATAGTATTATTAAAATTAAAATAGTTACTTTGCTTTTACTGTGAAAAGAATATTGGACTGTCCAATTCACTATTTGATGTCATTTTTACGATCGATCAACGAATGTTCGCGATTACGCTTTAAATCATCGAAATAGCGTGATGTGCTTACCTACTTTGTTGACCAGTGAAATGACTAAAAGGCCCTTCGAGTTTTTCTTGTCGCTTTTCTCATTCTGTTTGTCTCTGTACACGTCACTACCCTGAATCTAGACTCTGTCCACGATCGGCGATGCTTAAGTGGCAGTTCGACACGATTGTCCGTGGTTACTGGCTATTTAGGCACGCTCATGTGTTGACCACACGTGTTTGCAGCTTTTTCTGATATTACCTGGCACCTTCCAGCCCTTTCTTCTCTTCTAAACTCTCCAATAAAAACAAACAAACAAATTCTTTATTTCTTAAAAGTAAATTTATTTACGTTAATAGTGTATAATTAATCCAACGTCTTAATGTTATTTACAAATTATTCATATGAAATAAGTCTATAGCTCTTATTTAAATAATAAATTAATTTAATACATTCAAAGAAAATTGTAAAGATGCACGGTATATCTGAATGCACCGTAGCATGACCGTAACCAAATATTCTATTGTATGAAAGGGTGGGAGCGTTACTGATCGTGGATAAAACAGTGGGTGATGTGTGCCACGTGGACTACCTATAAAACTGTCATTTCCAGATCTACATTCCACCGTATTAATTCGTCTTTGTACTTTAGCCGTTCTCGTTCTCTCCATTTTCCCCTCTACGAGGCGATAAAAGGAGACAAATAGAAGAGAAAATATCGCACCAAAGACTAAATAATAAAATTACAGTTCGTCGTACACAGATAATGAGAAAATGAACGACTTCATGGATAAAACCTAAACCTCAGAATCGCAATCAACAGATCTTTTAACGAACTGTTTCACAAATGGCGGCGCCATTTGCCGACGGAGGCGGAGGCGGAGGAGGCGTGGCTGTAATGGCAGGTCCGGTGACTCCAATCGACGCTTCAACACAATCGAAAACTTGTTTGAAAAACTCGGCGTTGAAGTCGCCGATTCTCATCTTCTTGTTTTTCCATAAAGCTATTAAGTCGGAGCTCGATGCTCTCCACCGCGCTGCCATGGCTTTGGCTACGAATTCGGATGGCGGTGGTGATATTAGTGGCTTGTTGGAGCGGTGTCACTTTTTTCGCGCTATATATAAGCACCACTGTAATGCCGAGGACGAGGTTAGTTGTTTTCGAGTGCAGGTTATTAGTTTCCGAACTGATTACGATTTTTGCATTTTTATTGGAATTTGCAGGTTTTCTTTGTGTTGATTAGTTTGTTGTTCATTTTTATTTCTGCTATGAATTTTCTTCCTCTCTGGAATAGTTGATTCTTTGGTGACTCAATTTCTGTGTTTTCCTCTCTTGTTTGGCTTATTTGAAGAGAAGTTAGATTAGTTTGATTCATGAATTGTGATCTCCTTGCAAATTCCGTAGACTAAAATGTTACCGGCTTCTGCGGGTGTTAAAAGTTTCTAGGTGAAGGTTACTTGATAAAGTTTCTAAGCATATAGAAAAAAAAATAATTTCATTTTTTTGTGGATATGTGTCAATAGTTGTTTGTAATTTAAAATTCTGCAGTGGCAATACATTGTCTTTTTGAAGTATAGTCTGGTGGAATACTCATATATCATTTTCCTTTGCCCCATGGCATATAGATGTATCATTTTAAATTATAGTGTAGCTAATGGCATCCTTCTAATTACCTTAAACTAGCATTTGTCACGTTTGAATATAGTTGCATTTGCCGGAGGTCTGCAAAGACTTAATCTACAATGTGCCACTGCACCATGTGCCACTGACTTGCGATGCAGATTCTTACTCTGCATGGTATTTGAGACATCATTTAAGACTTCCGAAGCTGGTGACGTAGTTAAAGAATTTACAAATTTACCATTTGTTGGACCTTACTTTCTATACTGTTACTCAAAATCTGCCCATCTTGTTAGAGGATTTTGTTGGATTTGAAACTAGTGCATCATTGGAATTTGTTTTGACTCCAATTACTTTAAAGTGTTAGATTGACCCTCATGATTTCTATCATTTATTTATATTTTTTAAGTCACAAGATATCTGTGAACAAAGAAGATTGGTGGGAAACTAATGAAGAAGATATATTAGATATACATGGTTCTTCCTGTTTGTTTTCTGCCAAAATAAATAAATTGTCATCGTACTTTTAAAACCTAAATCAGCGATGAATGCTCTAAATTTATTCATGATATCATCATTTGATTCTTGTAAGTTAATTGGTCTTTCTTAAATGATGTCAATAGCATTCATAGTTATATGCTGCATAAGGTCTGTTCCTCTTCTGGTTCAATTTAAGATTAAAAAAAAGGAAATGATCCTCTTACATAGTATTAAAGGTCTGACTACCAGCAAAAGGGGGATTAAATATAAAACGAGAAACGTATACTATTTTTGTTAAATCCATCTCTGATGGCACTTCTAGAGCAAGGGGGTGCTGAAGGCCAGTGAAATCAAACCTTTACATGTTTTTCTTGAATTTTCATGGCATTCAATCTCAGGCTATCAGATTAGATCATCTGAACAAATGATTTTCTTGTGATGTTCCCATCCTGATTCAATAATCAAAGACATATTGTTTCCTTCTGTTTGGTTCAAATAAATATGCAATTGATAGAATTAGTCACAATATGTTATTTCAAAATTGAAGGTCATCTTTCCAGCTCTTGACATACGGGTGAAGAATGTGGCACGAACTTACTCCCTTGAGCACGAGGGGGAGAGTGTTCTTTTTGATCAATTGTTCAAGTTGCTGAATTCAAGTTTCCAAAACGAAGAAAGTTATTGGAGGGAATTAGCCTCTTGTACAGGAGCCCTTCAAACATCCATCAGCCAGCATATGTCCAAGGAAGAGGAACAGGTACTTTTTATTTAAGTTCTTCTCGCAGTGATAACTTGATATTTTTCTATAATATTTTGGGATCTGCTGCACATCCTCAAGGATAAACTTAATTGTAGCTTATGAGTGAGTACCCTTTGTTGACTTAAAAGAATCTTGTATTAGTTCATTTTTCAAGGAGCTGGTTCATTGCAGGACCTCTCCTTCCCACTGCCATGGGATAGCAAGATTGCAATAGTTAATGCTAGGCATCCTCTGGAGCAAATGTTCTTTGAAGAAAGTTAGCATGTGATGTGGGTGGCCTATTTATATGCCCTGATTGTAAAATCTCAGCCAGCTTTTTTGCAAATTTAAATTCAATGTTTATCTAGACCAAGATAGTTGTAAAAGTTCTAGAAAACGAGGAGACTCTCCATAAAAATGAGTTGGGACACTAGGAGTCTTTCAAGAGTTTATACAGGATAACACGTTTACTTAATGAGTTGTGTAGTTTACATTATTAAGGTATTGCTTCTTGACACCATGAGTGCGCATTTCTATCTATAATGCCAGAGGTAAAACTCTCAAGTTATTATAAAACCTAAGATGGACTTGCTCATTTAGAGAATTTTCTTATTTCTTTTATTTGTTGTTAATTTAAATGAGAAATGATGCTGTTCAGTGTTGAATTTATAATCTGTGATATGTTATATCTATATGATGAGTGGGGAGCATTTTTGTCTCACCACCCTTTTAATTGGATGTTACAGGTATTTCCATTGCTTATTGAGAAGTTCTCATTTGAAGAGCAGGCATCATTAGTATGGCAGTTTCTATGCAGCATTCCTGTTAATATGATGGCAGAGTTTCTTCCATGGCTTTCCTCCTCAATATCATCCGACGAGCATCAGGATATGCGCAAGTGCTTGTGCAAGGTAATTCCGAAAGAGAAGCTCCTTCAGCAGGTTATCTTTGCCTGGATGGAAGGTGTAAAAGTGTCCAATAGAAGTTGTAAAGATAATCAAAAAGTCCTATGTCAAAATCCTGGGACTAGTACCTTAACCTTTCAAACCAATACAGGTTCCTGTGCTTGTGAATTTTCCAAATCTGGTAAAAGAAAATATGCAGAGCTAGGTTGTGATCACACCAATTCTTCTATCTCCTGCCCTATAGATGAAATTTTGCTTTGGCATAATGCCATAAAAATAGAGTTGAATGATATAGCTGAGGCAGCTAGAAAGATACAACTTTCTGGAGATTTTTCTGACTTATCTGCATTCAACAAGAGGCTGCAGTTCATTGCAGAAGTCTGTATATTCCATAGGTGTGTGCTTGTCTCCTTGTTGATTCACTTCTTTGTTATCTTCACATGCTCTTGCCGTGAGTTTTATGCTGGTATATCAAATTAATTTTTGTAAACCAGACAAATCATTTTAAAATGACATTTTTTATCTCTCTAACTAGGAATTGCTCCCCTGTCAAGTTTGTGAAGTATAAAAAGCTACAAATAAATGTCTCTTTGTTCTTTTCACTTTCATTGGCTCTTTATCTTCTCTTATATTAATTGTCTCCTTTCGTGGGTTAAAATTTATTGGTTACTCATTTCAAAAAAAGAGAAACTGAAAAGGAAAAGTAATTAGTAGAAGAGAGGCATAAGATAATTATGCCCGTCTTTCTACCTAATAATTGCCTCCATGTTATGAAATAAACTTCTATTCTTCTGACTGCAGTATTGCTGAGGACAAAGTTATATTCCCTGCCGTAGATGCTGAAATCTCATTCGCTCAGGAGCACGCAGAAGAGGAAATTCAGTTTGACAAGCTGAGTAGCCTAATTGAAAATATTCAAAGTGCTGGAGCCAATTCTTCTTCCGGCGAATTCTATACAAAATTGTGCTCACAGGCTGATTTAATAATGGCCAGCATACAGAAGCACTTCCACAATGAGGAAGTTCAGGTGAGCATTTTGCTAACTTGCTCAGCCTTCGTATAATGGGGGGGTACTTGATAACTATGCTTCCTCATTTCTTGCATTAGTATGCTTATATGCTTGGGATGTTTCTTCATTGTACCCTTGGTTATGATGGTTACATATAAAAGCTATCTAACAAGTTCACTGCATTTTTGCAGGTTCTTCCACTTGCTCGAAAACATTTCAGCCCCAAAAGACAGAGAGAACTTCTGTATCAAAGTCTATGTGTGATGCCATTGAAATTAATCGAGTCTGTCTTACCATGGTTGGTTGGATCCCTTATTGAAGAAGATGCAAGGTCTTTTCTTCAAAATATGTATATGGCAGGTTCAGTTCTGATTGTCACTTGTTATTTTCTGTTGGTGTCTATTACAATTTCTGTTATGCAGCATCCTGCGTTTTCATTTTGTGTCACTTTCTAACTTCCTGAGTTATCTGATGCAGCTCCAGCATCAGATGCAGCCTTAGTTACACTTTTTTCTGGTTGGGCATGCAAAGGCCATTCTAGTAATGTGTGTTTGTCTTCAAGTGCAATTGGTTGTTGTCCTGTGAAAACCCTGGCCACAATCAGCGAAGATATTGAGCAATCATCCTGTGAGTGCATCCGTAAGTCATCTGCTGATGAAAAACCTGTGTTAATTGAAGATGATGGAGCAAATGATGACAGAAGGCGAGCCAAACACGGAAATGCAATGCAGTCGGTAGATTGTGATGCTTTTTCTGTTGCAAGATCTGTAAATACTCATGGATTGCCTTGTAGTAACCAATCTTGCTGTGTCCCTGGCTTAGGAGTGAATAGTAGTAATCTTGGAAGTTCTCTTGCTACTGCAAAATCTCTTCGTTCATTGTCTTTCAATTCTGCTCCATCCCTCAACTCCAGCCTTTTTAACTGGGAAACAGATTTAAACTCAACTGACATTGGATGTGCATCTCGACCTATTGACACTATATTTAAATTTCACAAGGCCATCCGTAAAGACTTGGAGTATTTGGATGTTGAATCTGGTAAACTTAACGATTGCAATGAGAATTTTCTTCGGCAGTTCACGGGTAGATTTCGTCTTTTGTGGGGTTTGTATAGAGCTCACAGTAATGCAGAGGATGATATAGTATTTCCAGCATTAGAATCCAAAGAGACTCTTCATAATGTTAGTCACTCTTACACTCTGGACCATAAGCAGGAAGAGAAATTATTTGAAGATATTTCATCTGCGCTTTCTGAGCTTACAGAACTTCATGAATGCTTGGGTATCAGTCTCTCTGAAGAATTA
>JAWDEX010000018.1:11748790-11790079 GCA_035221805.1 Trichilia hirta | reverse complement strand
ACACTTGAATAAACTACAACAAATTCAAATTCCAGAGTAGCACAAACTACCCCCTCCCCCCCCCCCCCCCCACCACCACACAAAATAGAATCATTTGGCTACACTAAGACCCCTAGCAACAACACACACACCCCAAAAAAAAAAAAAAAACATGTTCGCTTTGAGTATATAATCTATTAGGGTTATATTTATAATAAGTCTTAGGCTCGTATTTATCATCGATATGAAATGTGATAAAATAAAAGTTTTTAAATATAAGTGTAATTTTTTATATTGTTACTAAAAATATAAATTTTTTTATTTCATCAATTATTAATTGATGATTAAAGAAATTTATGTTAATAAATAAATTCTAGCAAATTTTGTCTTTATTTACGAATAAATGATTGAGAGTAAGAATTCCTACTATTATTTACATAAATGTTTTGATTTTACAGAATTAAAATTTTTTTCATAATTTATATATCTTCAAAGGACTAAAGCTTAAATTACATTTGATTTCAATACACGAAATCAGGCAGAGAATGTGACGGGAAGATTGCTTTAACTCGAAAAATGAAAATATTATTTAAAACAAGCAACTTAATTAAGAGGATTATGTTTATACCGACTAGAAAATAGAAAAAAAATTTGCTACGAGTGCTTTTAAAAAATTTATTGAAATTTTTATATTTATTATTTATAATAATTTTTGATATTTAAAAAATAATTAACTTAACAAATATAAAAATTTTAATAAGTGTCTAATAACACTACTTAGCAAAATCTAAAAAAATATTCTAGTATTAAAATAATTACAGATAATTAAATACGTCTCATAGTCCAAATATTTAACATGATTTAATAATATTAATAATTGGTTAGTTGCGGTGGTCCTTTCTCAAATACATTTAAGCATTAAAACCTTATTTTTATTTAAAATTAAAAAAAAAAAAATTGATTGATATGTTGGATCCCTAAAGTCAATCGCCAACTTGACGAAATGAATGATTTTTGTGGAGCAATGAATCCTCAATTTGATAATAGGCATGCCCATGTCACGTGAAAGAAGGTGAGGTGAAGCGAGTTAAACTATAGTTAGTATAACTCTCTTAATTTTCTTTATTTTTTGAGATCTGAACATGTTTGAGTTCAATTGACATCTGAATAAGTTTACGTATACATATTTATGTTTATTTTATATTTTTTACTGTTTGATTATAAGTATTAATTGTTTATTTATAAATTTATAATATCTAAAAACGAGTATTTTAAAATATATGATCTTTTAACTATAAATAATATTAAAAATATTTATAAATTAAAAAAAATATTATTTGAATTATGTTAATATTTTAATTAAAAACTAAAATTAAAAAATATATATTTTACTTTTACTTGCAAAATATTTGAAGTTTTCTTTACATTTTTCCTTTATTATTGTCAAAAAATATAGAAACAATTATATACATATATATAATGTTACATTGTTTTAAAATTATAAATATTAAAATATTTAATAGAAAGTCAATAGATTTAGTTTTATACATTAGGAAATAGATGAAGCCAACGAGAATATACTTGAGGCAAAAAACTTAGGTAATTATTCAGCCCTTTTTGCATTGAGATAAAAATTAAAAAATTTAATTTTTTTCTATTAAGACATAAATGTTTAACAATCAAATTTAAATTATAAAAATAAATAATTTAAATCATATGAATATCTTAGTAAACTAAGTTAAGACTTCAAACAAAAAAATAAATGATCCCCTAGCGTTTATTTTTAATCTAAAATACGAATAAATTTGAATTTAACTGAAATTTAAATAGATTTGAATATACACATGAAAATAAAACGTGTAATATTTAATTTTTATATTTTAAAGAAAACGGAGTAATTTTAATATGACAAAGTAAAATAAAAAAAATTATAATTTAAATAAAATGGTGAAATTTTATTTGATAATTCATTCGCGTACTTTGTAACCTTTTCAAATAAATGTGTTTTGTTACCCGTTGCCAACAGAATAAATTAACTAAAATAAATTATTTAAAAATAATATAAATTAATTATTAATTATTAAGATATAATTAAATTCAAATCAGAAAAAGATCCTAATTTGCATGTTTCTACCACTACTACTACGCAAAGAGTGCTCCATTTTTTGAAAATCTGGAGCTTCAAAGTTTATAGTCATAGTTAATTTTTTATAATGATACAGACTAAATTATGTAATTTTTTCAAGGCGTAGAACCCCACAGTATATCAGCAACAGTGGAAGCAGACTCAACTTCAGAAACGGAAGATTCTCTCACTCTGTTCAGTATTACCAATTTTAGTTCTTCCTTCTCTTTTGAACTCAACCCTTCTCCCACTTCTACTTGAATTGCAAATCTAGCAACACAATTTGCAAATGGGTGATCATCCATGACTTTTTCCTCTTCTTCTTTCTCCATTTTATTGTCAGATTCTGAATCTTCTTCGCAAACCACTACATTATCAGAACTATTATCAGTTGATCGATCTGTTTCAATCAAATTGTCTCCATGTTTTGATCTTTGCAGTTCCATGAGTTGACTGATCAACCCTTCTTCTAACATAGCTTCAATCACTTCTCTTCTCCCAAAATATGCAATTTGGCAAATGCAATCCGTTGCCACAACTTGAATCGACAAGTCTTTTGAGCTCAAGAGGCTGAGAATTTTCAGGATTTCCCCCCTTGAATGAAGTTCATCAATCAAAGGACTTCTGACTAAATTGATGAGTGAGCACAGGACTTCAATCGAAATGACCGAATCAATTGATATTAAAGCTTCAATTGTTTGACCCATTAGCACAAGGCCCACAAATACATTTCTGTTGAAACTAGCCAAACCAGAAACAGCAAGGGCAACATATTCTCTAACTCTCTTAGAACAATTTTGATCACAGAGCAACATTTCAAGAATCGAGAATACCTTTGCCTTCAAAATCAAATCTTGGAAATCTAAATCGAAACCCTTTGATAATCTCTTTATGAATTCAATCAAGACTTTCGCTTTCTCCTCTTCGTTCTTTGATTCTTCTTTCAGTGTCTTCACTAGATTTTCAACACTCTCTCGATCAATACAAGCTTGAATCTCAGCCTCGATTGAATATGCAAGTTTCGAAATCTTGTAGCTGGTGATTTGGCGGAGGAGGAGGGATTTCAGGTCGTAATTTTGAAACTTTTCGAGCTTTTCCAGTAGGGTTTTGAGGTTGCAAAGAAGCTGTGACAGCTTGCAAAGGCTGGGGATTTTAGACAGAACAGAGTCCGGTTTCGTTTCAAGTTCTAACAGAGATTTGATGTCTGAATATGACCTGTTAAATGAAAAAATGGGATTGTTTTGTAAATCTCTCAAAGCTTTTCTGAGATTTTCTAGCAGCTTTACCCCATGTTCTCGGTCCATGACCGCATAGATCAAGATGAAGAATGCGTGTTTGACGAGAGAAAGAGACAAGATTAGAGATCAATCGAACCACCAGTCGTGACAAACAAGTAGGACCGGATACAATCAACTCCTGTCATTCAAGAATTCTCCTGCAAAACCCGTAAGTAAAATCTTGATTTGTACTAATTCTAACTGGAATAGCCATAACATTTTGCTTGGATTCTCAGTGAAGTTAGGGGTTCACGTCAAAACCAAACCATGACCAAATGGTCATTTATGAACCGGACCAATCAGGCTCTTTTTATGGACTGGGTCTTTTGGCGAATTAGGCTATCGAAGGGGAAGAAATTTTACGGTAGACAGAAAATCTAGGAGCTGATTTGGGCTGAGCAGGCACTGAAACTGAATTGGTTCAGTGTTTGCAGAGTATCTGTCGGGAAATAAAACATAAGGGTATTCATAATAGGCAAACTACAAGAGGGTAAGTGTCACTGATCCTAAATTCTTCACAGCCCAATTATTTAATTGTACCCCTACTCCTAATTTAAGGTCAAATCAAATCATAAATCATACTATTTAATTTTTTAAAAATATAATTAAATAGAATCAATTAAATCTGATCAATTTCTTTTAAGAATTATTATTACTTACTTATTTTAAAATTTAATAATGTTTTATTTAAATAATAAAAAAGCAAAAATAGATCTTTTCTCTCTTTTTTTTGAAGTATAAAATATAAAATTATATAAAATTATTTATTTTAATTACTAATTATGTAATTACTTCTAATTACATGTAAATATGTATATTAATAATATGAGATAAATATATAATTATATTTAATTTAATTATTATATCTACGAATATAACGATAATTATAAATAATATTTTTAAAGATTAAGAAAATGAAATGGTTATTTTTGTATTTTATCTAAGTGAAATATTTGTTAAATCTCAAGGAATGGGATAATAATTCCTTTTTAATTTAAAAAAATATTTTTTTATTAAAATTATTAAAGATTAAAATAATTTATATATTTTAGTTTTAACTATACGAATGAAAACCGAAACAAAGACACCATTCTGTACTTTTTGCCCACACGTCAGCCTGCCTAGCTGGGTCTGTCTAGAATTCCCAATTCTGTTGGACTCATTATTAACAGCACGACGAACTACGTCCTGCAGTCTCATGCTTTCTGAGCATTAGTAGTTCATATTTAAACCGTCATACTGTCAACCATCGATCTCAACTCCTCACCAAACCCACCCCATTCTCTCTGTGATAATTGCATTTCTTTTTGGTAGATCTCTGCGGTCAATCGTAATTTATGGTCGTTTGATGGGGTGCACCCGAACAAAAACGGCAATGCCAATGTCATTCGGGAAGCGGATTTCGTTGTTTCAAATCATACTTTCTGCAATAATTATCTCAAAGGCTGAATTCGGAATCGCGAAGATCACAAGTACTTTTGTCCGTTCCGAGTGGCCGTCAGTTGATATTCCCCCTGACAATGAAGTTTTCGTCGTTCCAAAAGGTCACAATGCACCGCAACGAGTAAGCCTTCATTTTCACCAACTTAATTAAGTTCTATGAAACCATGGTGAACAGCGTTTGATTTCCAATTGACATGATAGAATAGCTTGAATGAAAGACGATTTCTCTTTTCGTCTCTGGGGTGTTTAGCAGATTGTATATAGTCAATGCAATCTGAGTTTCCTTGCTATTTGTATTAACTTCTTTGATTTGATGCAGTAGTTGCGAATTACTTAAGGGGACTATGATGGAAAAGCTGTAACAATCTCGTGTGTTACACCTGATGACCCGGTTCCACTAAAGTACAATGGGGAAAAGTCAGACAAGAAATTTGATTTTAGTGCTGAGAGCATGATGACTAACTACACTTTTTATAAATACAAGTCTGGTTACATTCATCACTGTCGCGTTGATAACCTTGAGGTAATCCTTTGTGACGTTAATCTGTTCCCTTTCATCCTCGAATGGAACATTATTAGACTACAAGTAATATAAGCAGGGTAGCTGGAAGTACAAGTAAGGTATTTCTTGCAAATCATACATATGCAGAAATTTCTCGTTCTTATTTGCTTTTGTATATTTTAGGTGATTTGGGTCAAACATATAATTCTCTTTCCTCTCTCAAGCATTACATGCAGAGTGGGGGACAGACTGTCTTATTTGTTGGCGATCTCTCTTATGCTGATAGATATCAGTACAATGATGTTGGTATTAGATGGGATTCATGGGGCCGCTTTATTGAACGAAGTGCTGCATATCAGCCATGGATTTGGTCAGCTGGAAACCATGAGATAGAGTACATGCCATACATGGTAGATGCTGAATTTTCTTCTCTATTACCTACATGAACTCTCTTGTATTTATAATTCTAAAATGAATTCAAATTTCTTCTTTTAGGAAAAAGGAAAAACTTCTCCTAATATACTGTGCCAAAAATATAATGTTCGTTCATGATTATTCTACTCACGTGCCAGAGCTTATTTTTCCAGGGGGAGATTCTTCCATTTAAATAATATCTTTATAGAATTGCTATAACTTATATGGCCTCCAAAAGCAGCAATCTACAATGGTATGCTGTTAGACGTGCATCTGCACATATCATAGTCCTGTCCAGCTATTCCCTGTATGGTAATCTGTGTTTTATGTGCATATTAGCATCAACTAGTTAAAATTGCCTGTTTAAATCAATATCCACTATTTGTCACATTTATTTTCATTCGTTTCTTGTACTTTAGAGTGTTTGGAAGTAGATACAGGCCACCATAAATCACTGGGCCACTGAGTCAATGTTGAATTACCTGTATTACCAAGGAAAGAAAATAAATCTTTTTTTTTTTTGGCTAGTGAAATATACACCTCAACGGCGGTGGCTGCGTGAAGAGTTAAAAAAGTGGACTGGGAGAAGACACCATGGTTAATTGTTCTCATGCATGCTCCTATTTACAATAGTAACTCAGCCCACTACATGGAAGGGGAAAGTATGCGAGCTGTTTTTGAGAGCTGGTTCAGGGTTGAGTTAATCTTTGCTGGCCATGTTCATGCCTATGAAAGATCAGTATGAATGTCTTTTCCTTTTCCTTTTCTATAAAGGACAAGATCATTTTAAATCAATAACACAAATATATATATATATAAAACAAAGAGTAGCTATGTGCATGCTAATCTGTACATAGCTGTTTCTTCAGTTGGTCATAGGTCATTATTGAATTCTAAAACTCTTGAACTTTTGACATTGACGCTGACATATAATGGTAGTAGCCTTGGAGCAGCAAATCAACTGTTTCCCATCATTATTTTTTTCTGATTAAAATAATATTTTCCTGTCAAGCATAGCTTGATCCCAGAAAGACTAAGTTTTTTTATTTGCAGTATCGCGTATCAAGTATGCACTACAATGTCTCAAGTGGTGACTGTAATCCTGTACCTGACAAATCAGCTCCAGTGTATATAACAGTAGGAGATGGAGGAAATCAGGAAGGTCTTGCTGGGAAGTAAGGAAAATCTTACTCTCTGAATCTTTCTGCATTTGAATTTGAGTTGAGTTGGAAAAGACTTTTTTTTGTTTTTTTTGAAATACTCAAGTTTCTAATTTGTTTCCTTGGCTTAACTTTAGTCTACTACTAGAAAATTACTGGGTATCCTCACATTTTTAATTCATCATTAGGTTTTGGATCCACAACCAGAATATTCTGCGTTCCGTGAAGCCAGATATGGTCATTCTGTATTGGAGATTAAGAATAGAACCCATGCATTCTACCACTGGAACCGAAATGATGATGGAAAGAAAGTACCAACCGATTCTGTAGTATTCCGCAACCATTACTGGTAAGTGTGGTCTCTCTTTGCTTCTCTTTCTCGTAAGTAGTATGATCTCTTTTCCCTTGGTCCCCGAGGCAATGTGGCTATTCCTCAAAACCAGTCCGAAAGGGTTGAAAAATTGGAAAACTCAATCAAAATGCATTAACATAGTGATATTAATACGTGTTCAACAATTCTAAAACAGAAGCCTTACATGGAAACTATCGTGAGGTTTATGATAAGGACCTGCATTCACTGCCATGTGCTGGAATTTATTTTCAAATAAATAAAAAAATTTCTAACTCAAAGCATGTGATTTGCTGGAAAATGGAACTGAGTTATGTACTTATACTTTTCTGTTTGATCCAATTATTAGTTGCTTACACTGTTACACAATCCTGAAATTGTCTAACCAAACTGGGATGTTGTACAGGGCCAGCAATCTGCGGAGGAGGAGACTCATGAAGTATATCTTAAGGCTGAAAGTTGAAGATTGTTGGAATTATCTTTAAATTCTTGCGGCCATTTTCACTTATATCCTCAGATCTCTTCGGATATGCTTAGGCTATGAAAATATTTTTTCACTTGGGGGAATTCCTTCTTATATCGCTGGGGATGGAAGTATGATATATTGTTTAGCTAAAGAATAAATTCAAGATTTGGATGTCCAAGGAAATGGCCTTCTTATTTTCCGAGAATGTCTACCTAACCAAGGAGTTTTTAGTATAAGACAATTTTGTTCCCCATGGTTTCCCATATTAGTTGTCGGTTTTCACATGTAACATGTAAGTTGTACCATTGTGATGACGTCATATGCTCAATAATCATGAATGGAATAATTTCGATTTCATGGAATGTCCGCTTGTTTTCTGTGTTATAGGCTTCTAAAAATAAACAAAAAAATATATGATCAAATATGTTCAGAGTCTACAACAGCAGGTGGTCTGCCTTCTGCAGTGCCATGTAGAACAATTCCAACTCCGCATAAAATGTTGCTTAAACATTCAGTATGCTATCTAAAATAAACAAGGACTGGCCTGGGATATTTGTTATTTTCCAGTTTGTCCTTTTGTATGAAATTATGAATTCTGGTAACGAGACATCAGACCATTCTATAAACTGCTTTCTTCTTCTAAATCTTTCCAGCTTGCATTCTGGTAAAATTTATTGAGACTGACGAAGGATGACCAATGGATATTGGTATAAAAGGGTGTTTGATACTTTCTTTGATGATCAAGATTCACGGAATACTAGCTGAGGAGTCCACTTGAGATTCAAAAAAAGCTTTCCTGATTTGGTGCCGTCGATAGGATAAGATTCTTGAATCTCACCTTCCATCATGACCCTGGTGAGTGTCATGATGCATCTCCCGATTTTATCCTGAATGATTCATACAATGAAATAACAAATAAAAGACTTAATAATGTGATTTTGAATCAAACAGTAAGATTTGAAAATTGGATAATTATAAAAATAGGTACAGCTATGACAGAGTTCTTAAAGCTCATTTGAACTCAATTTCAAGGAAGTCACAAAATTCAAAATATGATAAAATTATTATCAAAAGTTACCTTTCCAAATGGGTCATGGTCATAGACTTCCAGAATTAGCATCTCATGTTGGCCATCCTCCACAACAAAGTCAAATGTCTGATTCCAAACTGGATTCAGGGTGTCGTGCGCCACCTGAGAAAGAAAAATCACAGAAGAAAAAAAATTTAAATGTTTTTGACCCTGCCGGATCACCACCCCGTTATGATCTCGCTAAAGAGATGAATATAAAGCACAGATAGCACATAGGGATGTGTTAACCTTCCAAGTTTAATGAATGAAGCTGAAGTTCAGTATGCCAAAAAAGAACAAGGTGGAACAAATAACTGCCTTGAAACGGGTTATACAGCAACCAAACAAAAGTAAATCTTAACATAAACTTAGTTGGCTGGAGTATCAGGAATCTGTAACTCACCCTAGTTTTTGATTTGTTTCCAGATTTCTTTAGTGCAAGGACAACAAAGGGGTCAGCCTTTCCCATCATATCTACTTTTGGCAAATTTTCAGCAGCTATTACTGTCACAGATAATACTCCTCTCACAATGACATCCTTTTTCTTTTGAGTTACTGTCTTTCCAAGTTGAGCGGTTTCCATTCCTTCTGATCCACTCTTAAGGCTTTTCTCCAACGTGGTCAATGCGAAATCTGAGTTGAACGGGTTCTTAAGGCTGCTCTCTACGCCATAAGGACAGTATAACAGCTCCAAATGCACCTAATGCCAAGGAAATTTGTACAAGTCGGTGATAATTTCAGTGAAAAATGGTCACTCGCATTTCTTGCACAGGTAGTATATGGATGCACAATCGTAAGACATTCGCACCTGACCCCTGTTTTTGGTATCTCTTTGAACCTCCAAATCCTTCACCAGTTTCAACCATATATCCTTCACCTTACCGGGCTCAAGTTCCTTCAACGGCATGTGAGCAAACCCGATTATTTCAGGAGCGCGAACTGGTCCTTCGTCATCAAACACTCTAACCGTCAAGTATTGAGTCGATGGATCTTCAACTGTGAACTCAAAATGCTCATTCCAGATTGGATTCAGTTCATTATTCTGAATATTCACAAAGAATATTATTCAATCTGAGATTGAAAAGAAAAAATGGTAATTGTAGGCATCGAAGGTAAGTTTCCATACAACTATTTTGCTGGTTTTCATTCTGTCGCGCACTGGACGCACAAATAACACGGCAAAAGGATCAGATTTCCCAATTAAGTCTTTATTTGTCAACTCTTTGGCTTGCACAAGCTTCACATCTAATGAGCCAACAGGCTTCAACTCCATGTCACTAAACATATGACAATCATCAATGGCGACAGTTTGAATCACCGAGACTCTAATTCAGGAGTTAAAGAACTTCCTGCAAAAGAAATTACCTGTAATCTCCAGGTAATATGGGTACAATTTGCCGAACAGGCCATGTTATTGAATCTTCGATAGCGTCGAGTATTGTTTCCTGTACAAAGTTGTATGAAAAAATCAATCAAGTTGCATATTAGGAAATTAACATAATAACCGAAACAGAGTTTGCCCAAACCTCAATTGCATCAGAGATCCCCGGAATTGATGATATATCCCCACCAATAATTTTAAGCGTGAAATCCAGATCTTTCTGTACGTAGAACAAAATGAAGATTAAGGACTACGGCTGACAGAAAATTTCCTGCTGATTTAGGAAATGTCAACATAATTGCAATTAACCTTTTCTCTCAAGGAATAAGCAACAGCTCCAAAACAGGGGAATTCATCCACTAGTGGTCTGAAGATCAACCTGAAAACCCCAGTGAATCCAATATTCTTCACCTAAATGAAGAAGTTCAAACCAAGTACAATGAAAAGGAATAGAAAGTTAACTCAAACAGCTCTTGTAAATGTTCAAAGTTTCCATAAGATAATAAACTTGGATATCACAAAGAAATAAAACAATATTCAAAACTTCTTGCTCACAAAGTGCATTAATGCAAAAGTAACCTGTACAGGTAGTCCTACACCAACTCTGGTTCGAATATCAAGTACAATACTTGGGTTACCATCCCACTGTATCTCCAATTCCATTGTAATTCCCTGGTCTTCGCTTTCTCTTTCAACAATGGCAACTCCTAAACAACAAATCCATCGTTTAATAAACAAAATTATCATATAAATTATCTGTTCTCTTTTCAAGTATCAAAGTCGTAAATATTAAACTAACCTGTGAATTGTGGAGCCACAGTACCAAGGGTCAACTTTGAAAACGTGAGGGAGGCTAAGATAGCTGGTCTATACTGTTCAAGAACGGGCTCAACATTACTCCTTATCAGCTCTGATGCAGCCTACAGCAAAATTTTCACCATATAATTATAAGAATCGGTCACAGGATTCGGGATTTAAGAAGAAACAGGCTTTATTTGGGATTAAGATGTTATGGTTTTAAAGTTATAGACGTTGTGGGATGAAATCATCAGACAAGGAAAAGTAAGTGATCCCACTAAAAACTATTATTTTTCAAACATTTTACGTGTACTTTCAACTCACCCAATTCCAAATGGAAGCCATGAGTAACATACCTCATTAATATATGGCCAGAGTTTGTCAAGTTGATGATTAAGCCAATTTAACTGCAAATCAACAAGAATTCAATATGAATAGTGGGATAAATAGCAATATATGTGAGAGATGAATGTAGGATGTGATGTGATTTTAACTTTACCTTCTGTCTCTGTGAGAACACAACCCATGGAGGATAGAATTCTGGAGGAATTACTTTTCTTGAATCATGCACCGTCATCCGGGCAAATGCAGCCACTATTGTTGCCTGAAAACATGTTAACAAATCAAATAACAACCGACAAGTTGTCAAATATAAATAACCATCAGTGACAAATCCTTCGTTTCGAAATATTTCCCAACAATTACAAAATAAAGAAAAACCGATGACCATCCATGAATGGAAATAACAAGTAAAATGTTAAAACGACATCGTAAATTTAAAGATTTCTTCAAATGCATGCATGAATGTTTGTTAAATGTTGAACGATATGTCTACAATAAAATCAAACATGAATCCAAATACCAGTTCAGAGCGATTCCGTGATCTAATCTTCTCATAACGAGCAAACGCGACGACCAAACCAAAGCCGAAGGATATTCCAAACAGCAACCCGTAGAAGAACGACATTTTCCCGGAAAATTTTAGATTTACCCTCCTTCTGAGTCCGAAAGCTAAGTCTCGGATTCTTATATACACGTACTTTTCAGCTCGGAAAGAAAATTTCCGGCATTGTGCGAGAAGATTTTCTTGGACGAGGGATTTAAATCAGCGATGAGAGAAAGCAAAAATCAAATAAGCGATGTGTCTGATTATGAACGAGATGAGACAATGGAAAATAATTTGGATCAAGGAAAGGTAATTGGCTATGGTTTGAGAGTATGAACGTGAGCGGTAAGCCTATGCATGAAGAGAATCAGAAGATTGCGTGCTTTACAATAATAATGATAATAATAAATATTATTATTTACATTAATATGAGATTAATTAAATTATGAGAAGTTTGATGTGTGAAAAAAAAAAAAAAAAGAACCGTAATATGTCCATTTCGTTTGGTTTGCCATCTGCCATACTTTTACCCTTGGTTTGTTTTCATATTTTCTCTTTTCAGTCTGGCCTCCTTGTTTGTCCAATGTTCGAAAAATGCCCCTAAATTTCTTCCTATCTATCCATCTATCTATATTAATGCATTACAACAATATTTGCAGATTCATTTTTCAACACAAAGAAGATATGTATCTACAGAAGTAATCGTATCCGCCATTAAATGAGAATTATATATTCGTTAAAATTCTTCGTCTTAATCTCAAGGTTTTACAAGGTATCGGTATAATCTACTTGGTCTTGCTACGGTACATATGCATATACTAGACATTTTTTTCTAAAATTTTCAATTTTTTTTTTTATTATGTAAATTTTAGTCACAACGGAAAGTCAGGAATTATTAAAAAATAAAATTAAAAATTAAAATATTTTACAACACATGTATTAGTACTGTAATACCATACGATTAACGATAGATTTTCATTATAACACGTGACATTTTTATTATAAAAAAATATTATATTAAATAATTGTACAAAAAATATAATTTTTTATATTTTGATACGATAACGTTATATTGTTACTGTATCATTTTTTTTTAATTTTATTAATTTTTAATGTTGACTTGGAACATATCATGTCACAAATTAGTTTGTGAACATACGGGTACGGAAAAGAAAAATGGTGAAACTGAAAGGGTTCTAAATGAAAAAAATTAAAACCTTTGCGTCGCAGTGTTCGGAAAAAAACGTACGTCAATTAACGGCCAAAGAAAAATATAAGATTTAAATCGTATCTGAGTCTGTCCGTGAGTGGGTTGTAGTAATCATTAATTAATCAATTATTTGTACCTTTCATTTGGTCAGTTGTCACCTGTAACGTGACGGAGACATGCTACCATCTACTTCCATGAGTGCCACCACTTGGCTGCCAACGATAGGAATGGTATAAAAACATAAAACAACCTTCATTTTAGAATCAAACACGTAACTACCGCTATAATATACCAAGCTAATTTACACATAATTTCTCATAATAATAATAATAATAATAATAATAATAATAATATAATTAGAGTAACACAAACAATTAAAAATGTTAGATTTAAATCATATAATCAAAATCCAACTACAGTTGATTTAATTTAGTTTAAATTATATAATAATTTGAGATAAATTGTGTTGAAATATATAATAAAGTCGACCAATAATAAGTGGTAGATTAATTCTATCTGAAATTTAACATATACAATTCACTAAGAGTCATGCTATAATTCAGCTGCAATACAATATGGCCTGTAAATTAGTAATATACATTAATTCCATCTCAAACTTTACATACCAAAAGGCCATGTTATAATGCAGTATGGTCCTAATTTTTTTAATTGTGTTTTTTAAAATTTTTTATTACAATTTTTTAATTTCTGAGTTATAATTTTAACTTATAAAACATTCAATTGTAAAACTTGCTATGATTGGAAATTAATAGCCCACCTAAAAAAATGAGTACCAGAAAAAATAGTTGAGACTGCCCATTTTCCCTGCCACCCAATCCAAGTTATCACTTCAACTTGAAGCTACGTCGTTTCAATCAGTAAGTGTTCTTAGATTTTTTGGGTTGTAATACAAATTCTACTTGTTAAGAGTAGATAAGGGTGTGGCTAATTTTGCAGATCATAATGCTGCAAAACTACCCCGAAAATGTCAAATGGATGTGATTTAGAAGAAAAGTCATCCTCATAGAATCCTAAACCAATCTTGTCTACTCTTCTATTTGGAATATAAATCTATATCAGTTGTTTAGGTAATGTATTCTCTTGTATAAAAATGACAATCAATAGGGCTTGGTATAATTTCCTTGGCATGCATCTTTCCTTGTGTAATATTCAAGTACTATTAATAAATTAAGGAGAACTTGGAGGAATTTGATTAGACAATTAAATTCTAAAAAATTAGAAAATTATAAAGATTGAAAATAGAATATTGAAGGAAACAGACAGCCCATGCTTGTTCAGCAGTGTCTTTATGTATCATATTTTTTGAACATTCACATGTGTAAATAAAAAGAACCAATCGCTCTTCAGTACAAAATTGTTTTCTTTCTTTCTTTCTTTTTATCTCCAATCCTTCAAAATTTATTCTGTTTATTGATTTGATAGTAGAAAGTACTTATCCCATTTAATTTCTTAGGATTCTATATGTTTAGTGTCATGTTCAAGAATTATCAATTTTAATTCTTTTTAAATATTATAATATAGTAATATAGTAATTTATAATATAGTTAACAATGTGATTAAGATATTGAATCAAACTCCTCATCAATTACTCGGACTTAACTCAGTATATATTTAAATTTGGCTTAACCATAATACTCAAGATCAAGTTCGAATAATTTGAATGACTTTTGGAATTGAGCTCAAATATAATAATATTCAAATTAGTAGATTCTCAAGTTAATTGAATATCTATTATAAGTGTAATTGAATTAAGTTCAATCAAATAATTTTTTAATTTTATAGTAATAATTTAGAAAAGGATATTCGAATTTAATCGAGTATTTATTAAGTCGAGTTAAATATAAAAAAAAAATAAATTTAACTGAGTTTGAATTTTAAATTTTTAAGTCAACTCTAATTCGAGTAATTTATTCTATTGGCCCTACTTAACTCTGTCATATCCTTAAATGTGACTGAAATATTATTTTTACATCATCAATAACATCAAATTTATCAAATAATTTTATTGGTTGAATTTGAAATTGCAATAATTAAAAGTCAAAACATTTTATTAAGTTAATGTGAATTGGAACGCCCTCCCATGTGTTTCTTCTATTCTTTGTTGTGTAGTTGTTGCTCACCATTTCAACGTGCATTTCACTTAAAAAAAAAATTGATGGTCTTCAAAAGAATTGCCATACCCGTAAGCCAATGCACGGTAGTCAATCCCTCGTACTTTTACGTTTGGTAGACAAATAACAAAAATAATCAATATTAGAATTAGAATTAGGAAAAAAAAAAAAATTTGAGCTTATTCCTTAACCATTTGAGAAACTTTTCTTTACTCGGCTAATTAAATGTTTTATCACAAATTCATCTAATGGTTTATCTTTAATTTTACTTGATTATTTATATTTTAGTTATTTGATCAAAATACCAAGAAAAAGAAAAAAAAAAATACTTGTCCATGACTTTATATCCGAAATTTAAAGTCAATCAATTCCATTTGATTTCTTGAGAAACATAAAATGAGAATATATAGGTATATACAGAACAATTGTTTATTGATTGTTCTAAAATTATTTCAATTACTGTTCTACTATTAGAGAATTAATAAATTTAAAAAAAATGATATTTCAATCTTTAAAATTTGGTCAAAAGAAAATTTTAATTTTACGAAGTTAAAATATAATTATTTTTATTTGTAATTTTAATATTTTTTAGTAGTTTATTATAAATTTAATGTTATTATTGCATAAATTGCTAAATTTAAAATTCGTTGATATTGATAAGATATAAACTAGTTATAATAAAAAATATAGAAAAAATAAGAAATTTTTATTTTAAAGAGATTAAATTATCCTTATTGATAAGGGTCTAAATATTTTCTACTCTAGATTTAATTTTAGAGATTACATTGTAATGAAGTAAAATTATTATTAGGTTTATTTGTTATAGTTTAGAAATTAATTAGATGAAGTGAAATGTATTAAATCAATAGGGATTAAAATGAAATTATCGCTCAATAAGACAAAGTTACGAAGTCTTTTTCCGGAGAAATCGAAAAGTCGAAAAATACTATAAATACTAGCACGAGCCAAGACAACTCCAATTCTTAGCACTCACGTCTTGGCCCGCATCATTTTTAATTTATTTCTACAACATTCTGGCCTCACAGAGACAATCAACTACTACAGAACAGCTTCCTTCTCCCTTCGAACATACAAACATATTATAAGTTTTCGAATGTTCATTTTTCTTCGTTTTGTTTGTTAATTTTTCATAAGTTTCTGTAGAGAGGGAGGAAAATGGCGGGAAACGACTGGGTTAACAGTTACTTAGTAGTGATCCTGGACATAGATCGAGGAATCGACGCCGCAAAATCATCGTTGTTGTTTGAGTCGAGCAGGTTATCACCGGCTTCGATGAAACCGATCTCCACCGCTCCTGGATTTGAGTACGATTATCAACCGTTCATAATTGTGTCGCTCGTTCTAACTTTTAGTTTTTTTTGTTAATTTCCTATTAATTATTCGAATTTTGATTGTGGGCTACGGCTACGAGAAGTCCGCAAGAGAGAAACACCAGATTGGAGAACATGTGCTGGAGGATTTGGAATTTGGCTCGCAACAAGAAGTAGATTTTCCTTTCTTTTCTATTTTTTCTCTCTTATTTTTTTATTTATTGAGATTCAGATTTTCTGTCTTGAACTACACGAGTAGATATACAGGAAATTGGTACTAACGTTGAAGCGGGATTTTGTGAACTCTATTGGTTTTGGAGGTACAATTCGTAATCCACATGAAATTTTTTGGGATATTTATTTTTTGGATCATGATGGTGTAAGGGTTTATCTTGCAGTCTCTAGAAAAGTTAAATTCATAGCCAGAGCGACGGTGAACTCCGTACCAAGTACCAGTTCTCTTTACTCTGCAATGTATATCCTCTGTAAATGGGTTTGCTTAATCTCTTCCTTCACCTTTACATGTTAGTGCGAATAGACCACATACTTTCACTACTCGTGATATTGCAACTCTAATTATATTTTAAATGTACAAATATGTGTTTTTTGGTATGTATGGAGCCATTGCTTTTATTTAACTTCGAAATATTTAGTAAACACTAACTTTTAGTGGAAATTGACCTACAACTGGTTTCAACTAATGCAGCTTGAGGGAGAGGAAGCTCAGTGCATGGATAAACGTCATCTTGAGCGTGAAAGAGGGTGCAAAGAGGTGACAGCGGATATGTCTGAAGACCTATCAGAAGGAGAGAAAGGAGACGTGCCAGGGGAACTTTCTGTTCATGTTGATAGCACTAGAGGAGGAATGCCGCCAATCAGTTCAGTTGATGTGATGGATAATTGGGCTAGTCAATATAAGGAAAAGAAACTCTGCATTGTGTTGATAAGGCATGAACAGCATTTCATTGTGACTTCATGAGAGTGAGGTTATTTGGAGGTTTATTTTGATGCATTTTTTATAACTATAAATACAAATATAGGTTCTTTTAATACAGAGCTTGTCAAAACTCCAATTTTTAAGATGGTTTTTAGCTATTCTCAGCATTAAATATTTGTGTAGTCTTCATGGCTTGATACGTGGTGAAAACATGGAGTTAGGTCGTGATTCTGATACAGGTGGTCAGGTATTTTATTTAATACTTTCTTTGATGCTGTTATCCATCCAATTAGTGGGTAATTTACTCAAACAATCTTCCCAAGAAATTTATTTACTCTACTTCTCATGGGCAAGTTTGGAATATGGTGTTTCAAACAGGTTAAGTATGTTGTAGAACTTACAAGGCCCTTGGGTTCAATGCAATGAGTTTATCGAGTTGATTTACTGAAGAGACAAGTATCAGCTCTTGATGTAGATTGGACTTATGCTGAATCCAAGCAAGAACTCAATGCTGGAGCTTGGGGAGAGCAGTGGTGCTCATATCATTATCATTCGTATACCATTTGGCCTAAAGGATAAATATATACCAAAAGAACTTCTTTGGCCCCATATTCCTGAATTTGTTGATGCTGCACTGAGCCACATTATTCAGATGTCCAAAGTTCTGGGAGAGCAAATTTGTGGTGGACAACCAGTCTGGCCAATTGCAATACATGGACATTATGCAGATGCAGGTGACTCTACTGCTCTGCTTTCTGGAGCACTAAATGTGCCAATGGTTTTTACAGGCCACTCCCTGGGGTGAGATAAGCTTGAACAACTTTTAAAGCAAGGATGTCAATCAAGGGATGAAATAACTGTGACATACAAAATAGGCTGAAGAGTTATCTCTTGATGCCTCTGAAATCATTATAACTAGCACCAGACAGGAAATAGAAGACCAGTGGCGTCTTTATGATGGATTTGATCCGGTACTGGAGTGCAAGCTGAGAGCAAGGATTAAAAGGGGTGTCAGCTGTCATGACAGGTGTATACCTTTTATGGCTGTAAGTATTTCTACTGCATTTCTAAAGCAAGTTTAGTTGGTTACTACAATGCCCTCCTTTGGGTGGTGTCTTTAATGATCTCTATATGAGTTCTTAATGTTCATAATAATGTCCAGGTAATTCCTCCTGGAATGGAATTTCACCATATTGTTCTGCATGATGAGACATGGATGGAGAAGTGGTAAAAGATGAAGATTATCTGCCTCTGTGGATCCATCGATACATCTGAGGTTGTAATAATTGTTTCTTGTTCATCGTTTGGTTTATCCTTTGTATCTATATACTACTATTTTAGTTCCAAATGGAAATTGCAATTTGTTGATGATTTTTTCCCTGGTGTAGTAGAGATTACAGTACACTGACCTTGGAACTTTTGGAATTGGCAGATAATGCGTTTCTTTTCCAATCCATTCAAGCCTGTGGTCCTTGCCCTTGCTCGACCAGACCCTAAAAAGAATATTACGACTTTGGTCAAAGCATTCGGAGAATGTCCCCCCTTGAAAGAGCTTGCTAACATTGTAAGCTAAAGTCTGCATCTGTTCGATCACTGTGCACATATTTTTGTGATTGTTTCTAACCAAAACTTCTCTTTTTAATCCTTTTTTGCATTGTCGAAAGTTTTTTGGGAAACAAGTTTCCTAGTGATAATTTGTCTTTTGTTGTTGCAGACACTAATAATGGGTAACCGAGAACTAATAATGAGTAACTGAGATGATATTGATGAAATGTCAGTCACAAATGCATCAGTGCTTCTTTCCATTCTAAGGTTGGTTGACAGATATGATCTGTATGGCCAAGTGACATATCCTAAACACCATAAGCAATCTGATGTCCCTGACATTTATCGTGTAGCTGCAAAAACGAAGGTAAAGTTTCTGATGTATTTTCCTGACTTGAGTCATATTCTTTCTGCTGTTATATAAGGTTTATGGTACTAGCGATACACCATTGCCAATTTGCCATATTTTAGTTAATTGATTTCTTGTGTAACATGTCCTTTAAATTGTTGCTTCTCATTTTAATTCCAATTATTTTTGCCGAAAGGAAAGATCTTGATTTGCATTAAGTTGCTCTAGTTCATATATTGATCATCTTTTACATCATTGAAATTTATTTATCATTTTTTGGTGATTGATGTAGGGTGTTTTCATCAATCCAGCTTTCATCGAGCCATTTGGGCTTACTTTAGTTGAGGTTACACTTCTTGTCTAGTGTTTAGAGTGTTAATGCTTCCAATTTGAAAGCTTAGACAATGTACTATAATCTTTTTGCTTAACAGGCAGCAGCTTGTGGTTTGCCCACAGTATCCACAAAAATGGGGGCCCTGTTGACATTCTTCGGGTTTGTCCACCCCTAGAAACTTCCTAGCTTGTCTGTGTAGTTTCATGATGGCTTGTAGATAATAAGAACAAACCGTTTGCAGGTTCTTGACAATGGTCTGCTGGTAGATCCTCCTGATCAGCAGTCTATTGCTGATGCTCTTCTTAAACTTGTATCTGATAAGCAGCTTTGGGCCAGATGCAGGGAGAACGGACTGAAAAATGTCCATTTGTTTTCATGGCTTGAGCACTGTAAAACATACTTATCTCGTATAGCCAATTGCAGACCAAGGCAGCCACACTGGCAGAGAACTGATGGAGGTCTTGATAATCTGGAATCTGATTCACCTAGTGATTCCTTGAGAGACATACAGGATTTATCTTTGAATTTAAAGCCGTCACTTGATGGTGACAAAAATGAAGAGGATAGCACCCTTGATGATGCTTTGGATACAGAAGAAAATGCTGTTACTGGGAAGAACAAGTTAGAGAATGCTGTATTGACATGGTCCAAGGGTACCATTGGAGGAACACAGAGGGCAGAGTACAATATTGGCGCTAGCAAATTCCCATCATTGAGGAGGCGAAAGTATATTGTTGTGATTGCACTGGACTGTCAGACTTCTTCAGATTTTCTTGAAATCATTGAGTCAGCAGGAAAGGACAATTCAACAGGATTTATTTCATTTTGTCAACAGTATTGACCATCTCAGAGATTCACTCTCTATTGGTGTCAGGAGGTTTGAGCTCATCAGATTTTGATGCTTTTATCTGCAAAAACGGTAGTAAGCTCTACTATCCATTGTTGAGCATAGAAGATTCTCCTGGACTTCCCTTTGTGGTAGATCTTGATTATAATTCTCATACTGAATAATGTTGGGGTGGAGAAGGTATGAGGAAGACTTTAGAGTTCATTGGGCTGCTTCTGTCAACGATAAAAGGGCAGGAGGAGGAAAAATTGTCGATGAGGATGAATCGAGATCCATTGCACTTTGCTATGCGTTCAAAGTGCAAAATCTACAAATGTTATTTTTTAATTAAAATTACAACGCTCTTATTTTGATTTGACAGCAGAAGTAAATGTCTATTCTGGTCTTCACAGATTCGTCCCATCAAGGAACTCAGGAAGCTGATGAGAATTCAGGCACATTTATTGTCAAAATGGTCCCAAGCTTCATGTGATCCCTGTATTGGCTTCTCAATCCCAAGCGCTCAGGTACATATATTTTAATGGCATGTAGCTATGATTGTGACAAAAATTAGAATGTTCGCTTAACTTTGGTGGTCACATGATCCACTGTCTCAAATGTTTTTACATACTACTATATGAATTGTATACTGAAATTGATTGAATTTTCCTTTTTAGTTTCTGTGGAAATTGCTATTAAGCACTTGGACATACTTTCAGGTATCTCCGTGTCCACTGGGGCGTGGTTATGTCAAACGTGGTGGTCTTTGCAGGAGAACGTGGGGACACTGCCTACGAAGGCGTGCTTGGCGGGGTCCATAAAACTGTAATATTGAAGGGAGGATGTTTTTTATTTTTCTTCTTCTAAATTAATAACAAAATCATGATCGAAAGTTGCATCCTGTTCGGGTCGATAGTCAATTGTCAGGTGAATTCTTTAATCTTCCCATCATCTCGTCCAAATGCGAGAGTTATACTAGTATAATTAAACCATCAAATTTTTGTCTTCCACAAATTAATACTGCAAGTGCAATGGTCTGTTTATACTACTATGTTGTGACTTTTGACGGTCACCTATTGATTCAATACTAAAACGTTGACAGAGATTTTTAACTGTTTGAAGAACCTGGAAAGGATGCAAAATCGTGGAGAAAGTGTTCTAAGCGGTCTATCTGATTTGGTTATAACCATATGTGTAATGCACCTAGCCGGGCATTCAACTAAGAATATAGACAGCGTGTCATGCATGCTCCGTTTGGGACGATTTTGTCTATTAGAGTATCAATTATCCAATTTCTACGTTTTTATTTTCAGATTACCTCAGTTAGCAGATTAACATAACTGAATACTAGATCGATTGAATAGGCGGAACCATCTAGCCTTTCAGGTTTAGAACTGTCGAGGCCATTAGACGTGTGAAACTCCAAACAAGTATACATGAGATACCGTACAGTAGGAGAGAGGGAATCCAAAATGGGGAGGGTAAAAACGAGTCCTAATATTATCGGCAAGTACTAACACTTGAATGAATTCTTATTTCACTTCGAAGTAAATCCCATCTTTCTTCACCGTCAAGGACTCTTCTAAATGATAGACTAAAGCTTCTACTTCTTCTCTACTAAAAACGCCAAAACGACTTTAAACAGGAACACTCACGACCCTGGAAATGACAAGTGATTTCACATGCAGTTCTCCAATGTTCCTCTACCCTGTAATCATTCTCATTCGCCTTTTCTCTTCCATCAATCTTCACTCTCCTTTTCTCTCTTGTTCTGATCATTCTCTTTACAGTCACACTGAAAACGTTCAAGCCTATGTATCTTCTTCTCAGCCAACTAAAGTCGTTTATAATGGAAGCGTGGATTGCGACAGAGTAAATCATACAAAATACTAAGATGAAACTTACTATAATTTTGATGATTTCCTCATATATATATATATATATATCGTTATTAGGTTCAGAATAAGAGCTCGCTTGGGAGAAAAGGAGTATGGGCTGGCAAGAGCATGAGCAGCAATATGGAAGGCGTCTCGATCGCATTGGTATATATCAAATAAGGAGGAAGGTTTTGTTCCTAGGGGATTCCTTTACCTAAATCCTCATGCTTTTCATCAGTAATTATTTCTTCTTCTTCTTTTCGTATTCGTGTTCACTCGATCTAGCATAGTTTTGAGAAGCTGGAAATTCTTAGCAAAAATCTTATCATCGGATAACCAGAACAGTATGTAATTTTGTTTCAATAAATTTTCAACTTCATAATTTTCTTCTCAATTTTGACCTCGGAAAGAGTCCACTGTCCCATTTTTTCCGAACTAAAATCAAATTAGAATCGTCTTAAAAGATCTTTTGGAGAAAATATCGTCAATTTTACTAATATTACATTGCATGCCATTATAATAATTCGTAAATACCGTTACTGTCACGATTGTACCAATGATTATTTGTTGTGTGCTACCAGAAAGTCAAAATCACTCGAGTCTACCATTAATTATATATCCAGTCTGGTTTAATTATTAAGGCCAATGATGAGATAGATAACATCGATCATGAAGATGAAGTGTGTCGTAACTCAGAGTTAGTTGTTTTGCCAAGCATGATGCAACTGTTCAACATTAATTTACTGAACCATAAAATTTAAAATTTTTTGCAAATTACTTATTCTTTGCGTAACCTATTAACTATCACAATCTTTGTATTTATGCCATTACTAAAGAATTTGAATTTGGCTTCATTGAGATGGTCCCCATAAACACTTCAATGAAAAACCCTACTTCAAGGAATAAATCCCTATAGCATATTGCTACATATCCATCTGTTTACTGATTCCTATGCATTAACAGGAGTCATATAGAAATGGAGAAGCGATTTAGAGTATGGACATACAAAGAAGGAGAGCAGCCCATTTTTCACAGAGGTCCAATGAATGATACCTATTCCATTGAGGGACAATTGATCGATGAACTAGAAAGCGGCAAAAGTCCTTTTTCGGCTCGCAGTCCCGGCGAAGCCCTTGCGTATTTCTTGCCTGTTAGCATCGTCAATATCATAAAATTCGTCTACAGACCTTGCACTAATTACTCTCGTGATAGCTTGCAAAACGTTGTCAAGGATTACACTGACACCATATCTAGCCGTGACTATTTACTAATTTCAAGCCGTGGAGCTGACCATTTTCTAATTTCAAGCCGTGACTGGGTTTGATTTTCCTACATTCTCTTCAATATTTTCTTCCACCAATCATTGATACTAGAAATACAAATTATTTATATTAGCTTATTCATTAAAATTGATGCGGTACAATCTATTTGCACGATTTTGTACAGATAATTCGCATAAATAAGTTGTTTCTCTAGTATGATTAATCGTTTAATTGTGTTGCCAATCTTTTCATAATCTAATGTTAGAATATTAGAGTTGAATTTCTATAAATATATAGTTTAGATCTCTAGTATTATTTATCGTTATATTGTTTCGCCGATCTTTCCTTCATAAATTAAAATTTACAGGCGCCGGAAGTTTCGGCTACTCATCCTGAGCTTTATAAGTATTTCATTAGAGTTCTTTGCAATACAAACTCATCTGAAGGGTTCCGACCAGTGAGAGATGTCTCCTTGCCGGAAATTTACCTCAATGTATTTAAGATCACCACAACTCAGCCAAGCCTCTACTAACCGTTCCATCCTTGCATTTTTCCCTCGCGGGACTCATGTTGATGTAAGAAAGCTACTATTTAGTCACTGGAAAGATAAAGATGATGATATTCAAGTTCACAAATACCTTCCCCAAACCCTAAACCACAGTCAACTAATGGGTCAAAGCAAATTCTGCCTGTGCCCTAGTGGATAGGAAGTTGCAAGTCCTAGAGTGGTGGAATCTATATATGCTGGTTGTGTGCCGGCAATAATCTCCGATCATTACGTTCTCCCGTTTAGTAATGTCCTCGGTTGGAGCCAGTTTTCCATTTACATTCCGGGGTGTAAAGATACCAGAAATTAAGTCAATTTTACAAGGAATTTCTGAGGAAGTATACTTAGAGAAACAGAAGCGAGTAGTTCAAGTGCAAAAACATTTTGTGATCAATCGACCGACTAAACTCTATGATTTAATGCATATGGTCATGCATTCAGTGTGACTGAGACGGCTTAATCTTAGGCTTCGACGTCTATAATTCATATGACTTCAATCAGAATTTACGCATGTAATTAATGCTTTGAATAGGATTAATTTTTTATGAGAGGTTTCTTTTTACTTAACATTAGATGTATAATGAAAAAGTAGGGTGAAAATTACAATTTTTTTTTTACACATTTTTATTAACAGAGTTAGGTAACATTCTATTGTTCTTTAATTAAATAAAAAAATCAATGCAATTACTATTAATAAATAATATAGACCCCAATCCTATCATGCCACTGAATTTGTACAACAAAAAGTTTATATCTTTAGCTAATAATATAATTCTCTGATGGTGTCCACCGAACTTTATTTGATGTGTTTGTGTTTGTGTGTTGTAGAATTTTAATCAGCCGTATAAATCCATGCTTTGTTTGAGACAAATATCACTTTGGCTAAAATTTGATGGAAAATTTTAGAAAAATTAGTGTGATTAATTTATCTCGTCATATTTGATTTATATTGTGTTATTTATGATGATTTCTCATCTTTTATCATGTAGATTTAGTAAAATATGATATCATATTTTATATTATTCCAATTTCACCATTAACTTCAGCAGCAAATGCCATACCATATAAAATTGGGCTTGTATCTTCAATATATAATAGCAATGAAGTGTGCACAATATGTGTGAAGTGCGAGATAATTAACAACATGTGTGAAGATTATTTTTTGAATTTTGTTGTATTAACAACGTGAATATTGTATCTATTAATAAGTTGTAACTTTATGTGTTATATCTCAAATTTATCTTCATGTATTATGTGGTAACAAATTTTTTTTTAATTTAGACTTCGTTTAATATTGAGATGTAATTAACACCTAGAAATCGTGACTTATTAATTTAATTACACATCCCATTTGTATTTTACTTGCTAGTTTAAATTTAAATCTCTCACAGTAAGAAGTCGAGCATTAAATTAAAAAATAAATAAAATTGTTATTGAGATGTAGTAATGTTATTGCCATATTTGTCATGAGTTAAAGGTATTAGGTATCAAATATTAATAAAAAAATATTAGTAAATGTCAGATCTTAGGTGGCAAAAGGTGTCCACATGGCTGGAGAAAGTAAAGGAAATGTTGAACATAAGTTTTGGATTCTTTTGAGATCACAACAAGGATTTCTGGGTGAGTAATGGATTACGATTGGCCCGTTTCTCCCCACACAAGCAAATATCATTGTGGTCCTAGAACTTAGGACTTTGATAAAAGCTGTGACGATATCTTTGTAGTGCAGGACCCAAGGCTCTGATAATTGGTATGAAAGCCAAATTTGACTTACTTAATTTCAGAAAGCAATTATGCCTCCAGGTCCTTTTCTTGTTCCCCCAACCCAAGCAATTCAAAGACTTTATTCATGTTGCTTTCTCTGCCCCTAAAGGACGGGGCTCAGCAATTCAATTTGTTGGTTGGTGGCAATCCAAGACCTTTTGCTTTCTTCTCGTGGTGATTCCTATGGATACCCTCCAAGAAGGGGACTCTTTCTTTTTCTATTCTGAGGACATCAGCGATTACCCTTTCCATACTCGTGAAAGAAGAAAAAAGGCAGTAGAGTAGAGATGGCTCTCGGATTGGGAGGTTTAGCTGCATTCATTCATCTTCTTCATATTTGACAAGGGGAGCACCCCATTACTCAAAAAGACGAAGCCCATCGGATAAAAACTTTATGCAGAGAGAGTCAGGACTCAGCTGATACTGATCCCCTGAAAGATCTGTTGCCAGTTTCGGGATAGGCGTGAAGGACAATTATTCCGGTTATCTGAGTTTCCCTCGCCAATGTCGAAGAGGTTCTCAGATGCTCTTAGATCGGAGAAGCCAAATTTGGCTCGTGACAATATTAGAGCCAAACCTAACGCCATGGCTCCGCGTAAGGAGATCCATACGCTGAGATATGTGTTTTCGAAAAGAGTGGTGAACGGAAAGCCCTGGGTGATAAATGTCCTATGTCGCCAAGGAAAGTAAAAAAAAAGATTGTATATAAAACCGGGCTTCCTAGTGGGGCCTTTTGAGGTGAGGGAAGGGCTGTAAATGGCCCATCCTAAAAGCAAACAGCATTGTGATTGTAGAGTAGAACTCGAGTTAAACCTACCTAAATTGACCATATTGACTACGATCAAATTAAAGAACCATTAAATAATTCTAGGTTTAACTACATTGACTGCGCTCAAATTGAAGAAGCACGAAATATCTGACTTAACAAATACCACCTTTTTAATACCCCTTTTTTGATGACTTTGTAATAAAAATTTTTTTATAATTTTTTAAAATGACAAATATCTCTTTATTAATAACATTATTATAAATACCTCCTATATTATAAAAAAATATATTTTTTTAATTAAAAATAAAAAATATATTTTTATCACATAAATCTTTAATTTTTATTATATGAATCTCCACTTTTAACTTATAAACTCCTAAATTAAAATAATTAAATTTTTTATTAAAAAAATTTAAATTTAATTTATAATTTTAATACTTTAATTTATAATACTTATATCAAAAAATAAATAAAATATTTAAAAATTAAAGTTAAAATATTTTTATTTATGTTCACAAAAAAATTATGAATTTATTTTTATTTTGTAATTTAAACTTATAAAAATTTTATTTTATTATTACTTTTAAAAACTAAATAAAAATAATTTAAATATTTTATTGAAATTATTGAACGGTTATAATATTTTATATTATAAAATAATTTAATTTATAATATTATATTCATAAGTACTTTTAAAAAAGTTTATTAAATATAAATATAAAATTATAAATTTTATAAATTTAAATTATAAAATAAAAATAAATTCATGCATTTTGTGAATATAAAGTAAATAGATTTTAAATTTAATTTTCAGAAAATTAAAATGGATACTTAAATATATGTAATCTTTAATATGCTGTAAATTAAATTTTGGATTAATAACTAATATGGACATTATACTACATACATATATATACTAAAAACTAATAGGTCTAATCATTCTCTAAATTTGTTATATGCAAAACTCTCACAATCGGCTATTGAAAGTAATTATTTTATCACTCTATAAAATAGTTATATTCTAAATACTTAAAATCAATTATATATCAATAATTTTTGAAAACATTTATATTATCAATTCTCAAAAATAATTATGCAATAAACTTTCAAAAATAATTATATTTTAAAATCTTGAAATCAGTAATATACTAAACTCTCAAAAGCAATTATAATATTATTTTTAAAAATAAAATTTATTAAACTGTTAAAATCAATTATAATATTACTCTTAAAATCAGTCTTACCTATATATTAATTTAATTTTTAGCATGAATTCAATTCTTAAAAACGATTTAACTATTTTTTTTAAAAATAATTATATTATTACTCTCGAAATCAAATTCTAACTACGTACTTGTTTAAAAATTTATAAAATAAAAATTAAGAATTCATACGATAAAATTTAAAAATTAATGTGATAAAAATATATATTTTTGTTTTTAATAAAAGAGATTTCTATTATTTTCTTAAAATATAGGAGAGATTGGGACATACACTTGAACTATTAAATCAAAATTCTCTCGTGATCTAAAATTAAGTATGTTAATAAGTCCTGATCTATGAAACTTGAATAGGACCCACATAAACCATTATTATTATTTTCATATCTAATTAAATCCTTTAATTGGGAATTTGTCAAAGAAAAGCGGCACTAATTTTGCCCTGACGAGCCCGTTTCACACACACGCCCAAAAAGAAGTAACGCTAGAAAAATCCAAAATTATTGCTTTAAATACGCTAAAAAATTGTACAATACGACCAAAATGCACCGTTCCTCACGCTGCGTGTTGTTCCATCTCCTGAAAAATTGACTTCTCTTTCCATATTTCATACGACTACATAGTAATCTCGGGATATTACAAAGCCACCCTTCTGAGGTTTCTCCAAGACCAAAGTGATATAAAAAATTGAAAGAACACCAATTTGGTTAAAATATTTCCAAAAAATTATTTTTTATAAAATTCTGGACTTTACTACAAATTTAGAAATTATTATTTCTTAGATTTATTTTATTTAAAGTAGACTCCAACCATATTTTAAACAAGCTGTTCATATTCCTTCCTCTTAGTAAATATCACTTGCATTTTTTGTTTTATCTCACGTTCTTCAGTGTTTGTATTAATTTTAAATTTTAATTAATAAATACTATCATATCACATCATTTTATATACAATAAATTATAAAAAAATTTATATATTAACATTATTTTTTTTAATTGCTCCCTCCCTCCCTCTCTCTCTCTCTCTCTCTCTATCTATCTATCTATCTATATATATATATATATATATATATATATTTCAAAAAATAAAAATAAAAACTCTCGTCCAATTTTTATATGAATATCTCACTAATAATATATATATATATATATATATATATATATATATAATTTGACTTATTTTTTTTGTAAATTTAGTTAAAAATATAAGTAGGAAGAAAAAACACGGAGTAAATATAGTAAATGAACTACATATTCATTAGAATAAGTTAATTTTAGTCAACATAGACGAATTTTCTTCGGTCAAACACAAGTTTTAAAATGTTTAGATTCAATATATATTTTTAATTTTTTAATATTATATAAAATAGATTTTCCAGTACTAAAAACAATAAGAATAAAATTCAGGATAAAAAAATAAAAAAAATAAAAATAAATACAATTCAAAATTTTAAAAACTAATTATAAAAATTACAACAAGATATAAATAAAAAATTTTAAAAATCAAAAATTTTTGATGGCCAATCAAAACGACAATAAGTTTTGAATACGAATTTCCCAATTTGAGGGGAAACGGAAGAACTCCGGATGGATCATACTTAAATTATAAAAATACCCTTACCATAATTTCAAATTTAGGGTTAAATGAGTAATTCTACATTCGTCTTTCCTTACATTTTAAAAAGAGATTCTCTCCGTCTGCCTCCAACCTTCGTAATTCATCAATCCCCGCCTTTTCAAGTTCTCTACGAAAACAGTCTTCTCTCTAGTTTCCCGAGAAACCAAATTCTCACCAAACAAACTCAGCTCCAATTTCTTTACAATGGATAATTCTCGTGGATATATTATACCAGCAATCTCCTTGCTTTGTACTACTTCGATCGTCTTCGTTTTGATAGTTTCCACTGGTTAT
This sequence comes from Trichilia hirta, assembly GCA_035221805.1. NCBI lineage: Eukaryota > Viridiplantae > Streptophyta > Magnoliopsida > Sapindales > Meliaceae > Trichilia > Trichilia hirta. The sequence continues at coordinate 11,760,216 of JAWDEX010000018.1, read as the reverse complement.
TTCAGCTCCTTCTTCATGAACTTCTCAAGTATTTCAAAAGTTAAATTCGCAATACCTACGGCTGAAATGAATTGGATCAGAAACTCAGTCGATGTTACAGTAAGTTCCGTCAAAAACATTAAAGCAAGCTTTTGATGATTTATGTTTCATTCATTCATAGCAATCAGAGCTAACGATGAACTCCTTTTTCTTCACAAGTTTATTTGAATTTCTTTTAACATGTAATTTATTTCTAATATTGCTGCAGAGAAAATCATCAGGAGTCTTGAAGAAAAAACAACAGCTGAACCAAGGACTTGCAAGAGCACGAGCTTCAATTCGCAAGGCAGCATTGAATGGATTAAACGTATCGTCAATCGTAAAATACGGTGACGCTTTTGTCCTTAATGCGGCCACCTATCGTAACCCTAGCGCGTTTTTTCAGTAAGCTTTCATTTTTTTTTCGTTTCAAATTCATATAATATTATTAATTAATTAATTACAATCAAACTTTAAAAGAATTTTGAACTGCGTTACTTCTAAATTATATATATATAATCTTTACATAAATCTCAAATAACCTAGATGAATAAAAGAAAGAAAAGAAAAATAACATAGGGGAAAATTATTTATATTTTTCCGTTTCAGGAAGCTAAAAAAAGTCTCTTTTTTTTTCTTTTTTTTTTTTTTTCCTGTGTAATAGAAGAATTTTGTGACTCAGGCGTGTTATTAGTGTATGCATATATTTCACGCGTACTTATTCCTCGTTCTCCTTTGATCAGTTTCACAATTGATCACGCGTAGCTATGGATCATAGCTACTGCAAAAAGTCGACGTTTTATACTCGTTATATTGCTCAGTGTTAATACTCTGGAAAAATGGTATTTTCGTCTCAAAAGTGGCTCTATTGTTAGTGGCTGAGTGAATTTTTGTTTTATTTTTTTGCTAAAGGAGATAACCAGATGTTGATGAACCCACCAAAAAATTGTGGTCCTCCCAATCAAATTCGTTAGCTATAAATATGTGTGTGTTTTGATAGAATTTAATCAAAATGTACTTGATTTTGGGGTGCTACGACTTCAAAATTAAGTAGGTTTAACCCTTTTCTAAAGAGGAGTAATTTTATGTTTTTAATTCTAGATTCCCCGCTGCATATATGAACCTAAATTACTTGAGCTATAGAGTTTATTATCGATATTAATGATCATATCATAATTATTGCTTTGATCCGTTATCATCACAACATGTAATGATTTAATATCGGGAGATGTAATCAATAAGCAATTAATAGTATCATCACTTTTTTAACTTAAAATGAAAATATTGCAGGAGTTATACGGAAATGGAGAAAAGATTCAAGGTTTATGTATATAAAGAAGGGGAACTACCTATAACACACAGCGGGCCCTGCAAGGACTTGTACTCAATAGAAGGAAGATTCATATCAGAGGTTGAACATGGTGCTAAGAGGTTCAAGACAAATGATCCTGAACGAGCTCATGTTTTTTATTTGCCTTTCAGTGTGACCTGGATGGTCGAATACCTCTATAAACCTCTAAGCTATGACATAACTCCACTGAAGCAATTTGTGGCTGACTATGTGAATGTGATCTCCACCAAACACCCGTATTGGAATAGAACTGGTGGGGCAGATCACTTCATGCTTGCCTGTCATGATTGGGTGAGTTTATTAATTACCCCTTCTCTATTCATACAGGCTAATTTCCTTTTGGGGTTTCTCTTTTGTCTTAAGGAAGAAGACTTTGCACAGAATTCATGATGTTGTCTACTTTTATGTTTACCTCCATTTAGAATATATATGTAGCCTTAATGAATACTGTAGGTTGAGTCTCAATTTAAAAAGTTTAAAGAATTGTATTTTATATAAATAATTGAGAGGATTTTAATGATGGATTGAATAACAAAGAAATATTATGTGATTTGAACTTTACGCAAGGCAATGTAAGTTAGCTTCCAAGCTAAAATTAAAGTCCAAAATGATTAGTTTTGAATTATGAAATCATAATCTTAAAGAAGTTTGCATTATTAACCTAGCTTTTGAATGCAGAAAGACAAACTGGGAACTTTGTACCACAATTTATTAACGACTCATCATACTGAACTGAGTTTTAGTTTCGGCTCCAGGGTCCTCTTGCATCACGAGGCAGCTCTCAGCTCTACGACTTATCAATCCGAGTCCTCTGCAACGCCAACAGTTCCGAAGGCTTCAACCCACAAAAAGATGCAACACTTCCAGAAATTCACCTATACAGCGGCGTCGTTTCGCCCAAGCTCCTCTCCCCACCACCATTCTACAAACAAAGACCTTATCTAGGATTCTTTGCCGGCGGACTGCATGGCCAAATCCGTAGATTCCTCCTCCAACGTTGGAAGGACTGTGACAAAGATCTCAAAGTTTATGAATACCTTCCCAAAGACCTAGACTACTACTCCTTTATGCTCCAATCCAAGTTTTGTTTATGTCCAAGTGGGTACGAAGTAGCTAGCCCCAGAATTGTGGAGTCCATTTATTCTGAATGTGTTCCTGTAATTTTATCAGAAAATTATGTGCTGCCTTTCAGTGATGTGTTGAGGTGGGAGGCATTTTCGATACAAGTTAAGGTTTCAGAAATACCGCGGTTGAAGGATATCTTAATGGAAGTTCCTGAAGAGAAGTACAAGAAGCTTAAGGAAAATTTGAAAGCTGTGAGGAGACATTTTGAGTTGAACCAGCCGGCTAAAAGATTTGATGTCTTTCACATGATATTGCATTCTATATGGCTTAGGAGGTTAAATATGAGACTCGGGTAGATTAGGTTCGAGGAAGAAAGAGATTGACGTAGTGTTGCTAAATTTTACGAGATTGACGTAGTATTGCTAAATTTTACTTAGTATCCGAAATTTTTGATTAACATGATAGGGGAAAATCGTTTTCATCAGGAAAATACGCGTTTTTTTTAATATTTCAAAAAGTCTAATCCGGTTCCCTTGGTAAATTCCACGACCGCGAGAACATAGAAGGGTCTATTTTGTTTCTCTGACCTATAACACCAAGAATATTTAATAGTACAGTGCCAAAAGAGAAGCTTAGCTTCATGAAAAAAAAAATATATTTTAATGCAACCCAAATTCTACAGTAATACTAGGGAATCTACAATTAAGAAAACTCCATGGAGCTTTGGGAAGAATATTTTGAATTAAAAGGGGAGGAGCATCGAACAAAATAAAGCTAGAACAGATCAAACCTAAATAGTCATAGTATCAGCTATTATATTTCCTTCCCAATATAAATGTGGGTGTAGTAGAAATAAATATAAAAATAACAGCTTGACAGTTTTAACTTTCTATATGCCAAGAAGACTCAAAACCTAATTTTGTAAGATAAAAAACGGCAACAGAAGAATCACCTCCTAACCAAATAAGCTTTCAAGTACAGTTAGATGCACGAAGGATAACTTGAACAATAGTCTTAATCCGTATAAATAAAGAAGTTTAGTAATCCAAATTCATGACAAAGGCTCCTAGAAATGAACCTTAATGATCTCTAGACTCTTAATTTTTACCACACGATAGAATTTTCTTTAGAGACACTCTCCGTATTATTTATTTTACTGAAAGGTTAATAAGAGGGTACCAAAAAATAGTATTGACATTTGGAGTTGAATGACAAGAAACCCAACTCGTGGTACTTATAAGACCAAGAACGTAAAAAGAACTTGCAAGATGCAATAATTTGGGAAGCCGTTGAATTTTGTTCTTGAAAAATAATTTTATGAATGACGTGCTTCTCAATGGAATACAAAATAAGGACACATTAGCCAACTTGGCAGTAAAATTTCTGGAAACAGTTGACGACCATAAAAAATTATTCATAAATTTCTAGGTTTTGATCCATTGAACTAATTAATTCAAGTGGTTTTAAAAGTAATCACTAAATTCTTGTTTGTTAGTATAAACGCTCTTTATAACGCAACGCTATACAATATTGTTTTTTTTTTGGTAAATCAAATTCTACACCACCCTATACACACCTTAATTTGAACTCAAAAATGGGTAGACACGGAAAAAGGTTGTTTATTTATACTAATAGAAATCACTCAATCAAGCTCTCAATCACACTTTATACAATATTATTTAGATATATATAATATAATTATAATACGATTTTTTTAGCAACATTATAATACTTATACTAATACCAATAATAGATCATATTGATATATAATATCTATTAATATATCATAAATAAAATAAAATATTTATGTTTATTTTTGAAACTATGACTAATCAGTCTAATTATAAGCCAAATAATTTTAAATAGCTGAATAAATTTAGCTACATATAAATATCTAAGTAAGTTTATTTAATTTTAAAAATAATCCGAAAATTTTATATGCTTATAAGTTAAATCACTAATCTTTAAATATTTATATTAAGATATTATTAAACTCTTACATAAACTGCTATGAAAGTCACATGTTCTAAAATCACAAGAACAAAAGGAAATAAATTATTAAATATATGACAATATAATATAATTAATCGTATTCAACATGTTTACTAAAATAAAAAGTCAAGAAAAAATCATTAGAGTAAAAATAAATAGATTCTATTATAAATATGGCAACAATATATTCAAATTTCAAATGCATTTGAATTTCATATCACAAGAATAATTTTTTTTTATTTTTATATATACAATCATAGCATCCAAACAAATATTTTTTATGTTAGCCTTTCCATGCAGGATGCTTGAAGCGACTCTCTCAGCAAATACTTCAGTGTGTTGGATCCTTCTTATTTACAAATTATAAATCTACCAAGTGTAAACTAAGCACGATCTGTACAAGGACTGATCTTATTTCTGTACAAGAAATCATTATTGACTCATCGATCACATCACAGTAATTGATATCACTTGATGGGTATAAAATTATGAGAGAAACTTTCAAGTTTTGATCGAAGCAAGTCTCCAATAGACGCACGAGGTGACCTCACCGGCGAACTCTGTGTAGTGTTTGGTTTTTTGCTATCATTCTTCACTGCAACATCTATCAGACCCATTTCTTTCTTGATCGATTCAACGAAATCCGTGTCTACTTCATTCCCAGAAATATCTCTCAAATAAAACGCGGTCACTGATTTCTCTCCCTGCGTTGCTACATCTGCTCGGACAACTGCTAGACCATTTTCTCTAAGAACTCGGGTGATATCCGAGAGCAATCCCACTCTGTTGGCTGCACATAACTCTAGTCTCACCCCCTAAATTACAATTCAAGGAAATAGTAATTGGTAAAAGATAAGATGATCATACATGAAATTGGTAATGATTAGGTTGTTTTATTCTCACCTTACAAACCCTGCGTTCAATGGCAGCGTTTAAGCATTTTATAACTCGTTCTTTTTCCCCTTCAGTATTTAAGGTATAACCGTCTATATGCCGTATAAAGTACTCCTGTAAAATTAATAAATAATGTAATTGGAATCATATTCAAATTTGGGCAAAATGATATGATATATACTGAATCTGACAATATTTCATACTATAAAAGTTCTCTTGTGAGAACATATATAGCTTCTTTTAAAATTCAAAGGGACAATTTTGCTGATAAAAACAAGCACACACCTTAATTTTAATACATATATATAATTATTTTAAGTAAACTATCATTTTTTTCTTATTTTTTGATCTAACACTTCATTATCCCAACCTTTTTTAAAAATTTATTCCATACTCCCTATTTTACAGTTATGCCTTCATAAATTATAAGATTTATTTTGATTTAATTTTATTTTCAAAAAATAAAACTAATAAGCAGGGTCATCGGATAATAGTTGAAAAATATAAGTGAATAATAAAATATTAGATAAAAAAATAATGAACAAAAATAGTTATTTACCCTATTATATATTTTCGTAAAGTTAATAAAATGCACCTGAAATGCATAATCTCCGCGAGAATCGACCGATGCGTGAAAAATGACGTACTGCATATCCGTCAGTGTGCACACCGTATCAAACATAAGCCTTGGCCTATCCTTACACTTGACGCTTATAATTGAGTACCCTTTCTGATCACAGCTCTCAATATAAACCACAGCTCTATTTCCATCCTCATCACAACATAACGCCGTTGCCGTCGAACTCGCCGGACCACACGAACCATCAAAATCCCGTACAGAAAGCATCAGCTGGTGCAATCTTCTCTCCACGTTAGTTTCAATCACATCTCCCACAGGAAATCCTCTGATTTTCTTTACTTCCAAAGGATTGATGTGAGCCCCGCTAGGACTCAGATCTGAGGTGAAGCCTAGCACAGTGGCAATGTGATCCTCAATGGCTTTGAGACGGAGAGGATCGTCAATTGGAGTATCAGTGGATTGATCGGAAACGTAGGCGACGCATGCCAGGCGATCGTTGTGACTCCAGGCGTGTGCTTCTACGATGTTGCAATGGAGGTCGGCTAGAGCGGCTGAGATTTCAGAAAAAAGACCGGGCCTGTCAGTTGCCGTCATTTCGATGGCGGTATGCTCGCTGGGATGTTCGGATCCGAATACGGCTTTGTTAGCGTATGTTTTTGCAACGGCGGAGCTTGGAATCTCTCCTGTTGTACCTATAGCCTGCATGCATGAGTGTATACATTTTCATGCATTTGTATTCAATAATTATTAAAAACAATTGTAAAATTAAATTAATATTTTAGATACCTGTTGGATATAATTGATGACTTTCTGGTCCGTAAGTTTGTGGCCATGCTCATCTTTCACATGAAAAACTGCAAAATTAATGAAATTAAAGGTCAATTAAGTCATTTAATTGATAAAGAAAAGGTCTTAATCAATTATCGGTTATGTTTCGTTAATTATAAACTTACCATCCATAAACCAGCCTGCATCAGAGGCAATATAGCCTTTCGAGATGGAGAGATTCAAGTCCGTCAAAACCTGCACCAATTCTAGGACGATGCCTTGCTTGTTCATACTGTCTACCTTTATTAATGTACAATCTTCCATGCTTTCATTGTCTATGCAAACTCTACACCTGCATAACAAAACGATGGTTTGTTATTGGCTTTCATCAAATGGCCAAGTGTCGTATGGGACCTATCACCTATGCCATTGATCATGAGCACAACTTACATGGGACCATAGATCCTCTCCGGTAGACTATGAAAATCGGGATCAAAGTATGGCCAACAAACTTTCTTCATGCTGCTACATAAATTAACAAAACAGAGATCCATTATTAAGAATGAAAAGCTTTATTTAATCCAAGTAAAAAAAGAAAGTAATCAGAAGAATCGGTTAAATAGTCTTTAGGAACATCATCCTTTGTGCATTTAAATTTACATGCAGCAAAACTAGGGCTAACATTAAATATGCCTCAATATCCATAACAATTTTTTAAAGCAAAATGACCCATTAATTGGAATTTGGGTTGCATTTGTTTGGGGAAAGATATTAGATTTAAAACCCTAGATTCGTTACATTTCTTCCTTATCAACCATTTACAATAAAATTGTAATGCAGTCATTTAGGTAAAAATTTCTACCTAGCTATTAACCATTGCAAATGTAGAATAATGATAAGCAAATTCATCGTCTTCAATGTTTTTCTTCATTAATTATATGATTATCCTTTTCTTTATTTCAGATTTTACATAAAAAGAAATAAGAACAAAGAAGAGAGAAATACAGCTTACTCAGATATGAAGAAACAGGAAAATGACTATTATTAAGTAGATTTATTTGTAGAAGGAGAACCAAATTAGCAATGTTTAAATTGTAGCTAAAGAGAGATAAGAAGATTAAGTCAGTCTCTCTGCGCCTTTCTCTTGAAGAAGAAGATGATCAAAGTTAAAAGAAATTAGAACATAATTTAATGGAAGAGATAATGAGAAGAGGGAATCTATCAATATTTTAAGGTTGCTAATTGTGATTGAGAATATGATTAGCTAATAATTGATTAAATAGATTTGACAAATTAAAATTACGTGTGGAGGAGATAAATTGGAAGAAAAGTCATGGGTAGGAAGAGTATTTGTTGTCTTAGAAAGTTAAAAGAACACGTATAAAATTAGTCAAATAATATATATCGACCACGTTTGTATTAGATTGATTTTTATCCCTGTTCTTAGTCATACCATTGCACACATTTACGAATCATACCCATGTTTCTCTCCATAGTTTTTGGCTTCTTCATATGGAGGATGGAATGTAGGGGCATTATTATTTCATAAGATCAAACAAATTAAAAAATATTTTCTTTATTCTTTTCCTCTCTATTTAAGCAATGCATAGGAGGAAATTGTCTCTAAAATGAATGTGGACATTTGCATTTTGAATACGTAAAACAAGAAATTTATATTACTTGGAACTTAAATTTTGTTAAGATAATGAAATTGTCGACTATAATCCGGCAATATCCAAATAAAACTTCGATTATATAACCATTAAGCTCCTAATATTATTAGCATTTCCATTTTTCACCTATCAAAATAAATATAACTTACTAAGAAAATAATTTGTAGTACAAATGAGTGAGTCTATTTGCACTCTGAATACTCATTTATTTTGCTAAACCGTTGAAATTAAATTAAAAAATAATCTTTATTTCATCCACCTTTTTAAATGTCCAAAAAACCTAAATCAAACTTTTTTGTTATGTATATTATTTTTTCTTTCTATATCTATAAAATATTTAACCTACCGTACTTTTAAGTTGACATAAAATTTTAATTGATTTTTTTTAATGTATCAATTAATCCAACAAATTACATTTTAAAATAACATTATTAATACTATACTAATTATTGCAAGTAAATATGAATATCTGCACAAATGAAATAAATTAATAACATCTATTAGAAAATACAAACTAAGAATTATTAAAATATAATTGAATAAATTGAAATAAAATATGTTATAATTAGAGATCATGAACTCGACCAATATAATTTATAGGCTATAGAGAATTTATAAAATCAGCATTAAAGAAAACACTTGGATTTAATCTTTAAAACTTAATTTTTTTTTATTTGTTGATTATAAAAATTTATGATAGCTTATTTTGATATTAAAAAATTTTTAAGATTTAAATGAAAATATATATAAGTTAATGTATTTTGATGGATGTCAAAATATATTTTTATATTTTTTTTAATAATAATTTATATTCAGAAGATTTTTTCAATAGATTTTTATTCTTAATATTTATTATTAAAATATAAATATTAACAATAAAAGTTAAAATACAATCAACCTGCCCAATACAAATACAACGAACCCTTTCATACATAAAAATAACAATTTAAATTAGATTATTCAACACGAATTAGATATAATTAAACAAAATTAAATTTAAAAATTTTAACATAAATATTAATTAAATTATATCCATATCACAAAATTAAAAATTATGTCAAATTCAATTTTTACTTTTTGAATTTATCTATTCATTTAAGACATCAAATACGATTAATTAAATAAATAATTATATTTATTTATTTATAATTAATTAATTAATTAATTTTTATATTAAATAAATTTAATAATAAATTATACAATATTACACCGTCTGTCCGTTTAATAAACGAATAATATTATTAATAAAAAGATTGCATTCAAATTAAATTTAAAGACGGCTTAAAATTTCAAATCAACACAAAAAAAAAATAATGGAAACTTATTAATTCAAAATCTGAAATTTCACACGTCCCTATCAACAAAATTGGTCAAGCTGGCTATCTTTATCCAACCGCGCCATGCTTAAGAAATGCTTTAAAGATTTCACAAATCCCTGTCAACACAATCGGTCAAGATGGCTTTCCTTATCCGACGGCGCCATGACAGCCTCATCCTACATAACGTCTGCTCCGCAGAAGGTTTGTACACAATGAGTTGGCAAAACGAAGTGAGTGAAGTGAATCAATTATCATCACGACATCACGTTTTACAATTAACATGTAGCACAAATCATTCTAATTGGGGAAGAGCCTCGACAACGTTTCTAACACATTCAGCCATCACTTTAATTTACATCATGGGATGAATAAAAATTCATAAGAAGTTTTAAACTAAAATTTCCTTGGCGAGAATTCTAGTTGATAATTTAATCCCAACTACACCATAGAATTTACCTATTAACGAACAAAAAAAGTTTTCAAGAAGAAATGAATGGACAGAAAAGAACTGCCAATGGAAAAGAGGATCAACACAGCAAAACTTTTCAAAGCCCTATAATTAATTTTATGAAAAAAAAAAAAAAAAGCAATTAGGCCATTTTGCAACTGTCAGTTCTATTGGACACATTCCGCAATACAAATAATAAAATGCTACCTACCCATTCCTTTTCCCAGCATCGTGCACCAACAGTTTACCAGTCAAAATGCCATCAAGTAATTCTATATAAATGTCACCCAGCTCAATTAGGCGAATCAAATTCCTTGATAAATAGGAACCACTGATCCCTAATTTAAGTATGGTTGAACCATGGTCCAACTGCACCATTCACATGTCCATTACTATGAATCCCAACACCGTTTGGGATTACAGATGGAGGCAATCCAACAGCCATAGGAAGAGGTGCGGTTGGGTATAGCCCATGATTATGCGGAAGAGAGTGAGGGCTCACAAGGGGACTGGCAGCAGGACTACCTTTACACTGCTGGAGAGTGTGGATTTGTCTAAGCCCGTCCTCATGAATACGTGCCAGTGTTTCCAACTCCTTCATTGATAGAGCTTCCAAACCAGCTCCGTATAGAGGGGCATGTCTTGACATTTCTTCTTGAAGTTGAGCCTCAAGGGTGTGAATATATTGCTGCAAAAGACAAAAACAAAATGCAAATGCTTAATCTCAGTGCAAATGAGAAAGTAATGTAAGCCACACGAAGTAATTTTGAAAATGGATTTAAGAAATGCTTATCACCAAACCACCACAGGCTAACTGAAAGCATATTATATCCAATTTCAATATTTTAAATCAATGCTACCCAGGCAGACAGAACCCCCGCACCAAAAAAAATTTGCTGCTATATGGTAAGTTCAGTGACATAATTCTCTTTCAGACATTACAGGTAAGAGCTACTGACTAAATGAGCCAATTCAAGGTCACCTATCAGGTAACCATGGAACCAATCGATCAACTAGGAAAAATTAAACATCAGTTAAAGGAATGTTAGCAGATTATGAACGTTAGGCTCTGACTGCTTTCATTAGACAATGACATAATGCATTGGAAGCTAGTCAACGTGACAAAAAAAAGATGAGACCAAGATATGTAGGAATGAAAATGAGGAGATTAATTGATATGAAAAAGGGCACAAGGTTTGTTGACAGAAACCTGGCAGGCCTGCAATTTTGATTCCATGCCGTCAATGTATGCTTCACATCGAGCAACCTGCTCTTCCTTCTCCCTCTTTTCTCCTTCAGTTTGTCCAACTGTTTGTGT
>JAWDEX010000018.1:11721297-11742545 GCA_035221805.1 Trichilia hirta | reverse complement strand
TTCTTCAACAGATCTTTCAACCTCGTGAAATTCTCAATCCTCCAAGTAAACTTCCCCATATGTCCATCAGACTTCCTTGGCCCACTCCCATTCCTCCATCCAATTAACCCTCCATTCTTTGAGAAGCTATTCATCTCCTTGATCACATGAAAAGACGTACTAAACACAGCAGTATCATCCACCAAGAACCCCGACTCAGGCCCAACAAAATCAGCCATCTTCGTGTAATCATTCCATCCTAAACTTGTGTTATCCCCGCTCTTGTTATCTGCCGCAAACCTCCCGTAGGAGTCCCTGTGCACGTGATTAGACCCTGGCTTCTGATTCAACACTGACATTCTAAACAAACACCAGCAGCTCCTATCGGAGACCACTGTCTTCTCCATGTCCTTACTCTCCAAACACATTGACAAGTACTCCATCCCATTAACTGAACTTTGATACACACTAATTCTCAAATTACATTCTCCAGCTGGAAAAACTGGGCTCATTATCTTCTGCGTCTTAATCATTTCCTTAAAAAGACTGAAATTATGCACTTTCCATGTGAATTTCCCGCTCAATACATCTGATACCGGGGCCGCAACGACCGAAGATGATACCATCGATGGTGATTGTAACTCACTATTATCTCGCGTAAAACTAACAGATTCATTTAAAATTAAAATATCGGCAGTGATTAAAACGGAGTCGTTATTAAATAAATAACCTAATTTGGGATCCAAAACAGTAGAGGAAGGGGTGAAATCGCACCAACCATGTGATTTCTTTTTGCTTGAAAATCGGTGCCACGAATCACGATGTATTGTTTTTGAGTCTTCCGATAAGTTGACGATAGCTAACCGATAACTCGCGAAACAGTCCCATTTCGAAGATGAAGTGCCGCGAGGGTCCATGATTTGGAGATAAATGGAGATGTAGCCAGGCAAAGCTTGAGAATCTCCTTTTGGATACACTAATAAACGGCAATCGTAACCGCCTACCTCGAAGTACTTGCTCCACAGTGCCCTAGCTCTGATTCGCGGAAAATTATGAACCGTCCATCGGCACACAGCGGAATACTCTCCACGCCGATCGATGGTCACGGTTTCCTGAGCCCCGCCGCTACCGTCCCTCGGCCCCAGCGATAAGTCCTCCACTCCTCCTGCAGCAGCTGACAATGATTGAGGTTTTTCGGATGAAGTGGCAGCCTGTGATTGGTCCGATAAAGACGACGACGACGATGATGAAACTGCCTCGGATGAACTCTTCATTTGCTCTATTAGGGTTTCGTAATTTTCCTCCTCCCCCGGTTTTATTTTTGCTTTCGATCAGAAAAATTAGAGAGAGAGAGAGAGAGAGTAAGCTAGAGAGAGAAACAAAGGGTGATATTATGTTGGGTGATATTATGTTGTGGGAGGGTAAGAGAGTCTGCTTGGACAATGAGATGCACGTGATAGTTAACCTACGCCACCCCTTTTTTTTCATTTAAATTTTGGGGATGGTTGAAGGTTCTGATACACTACAGGTGGGACGTGATTTCGTTACGCGAGGCAGGTAATACGTCCGCCGTTGTTTTGGGGGATTGCTAGTGTGCACGTCTGCATGGGCCCACGAGTGATGGGACCTTGTTATGATGTACGTGCGAGGGTTTATATACAGCGTACACTGTACTATCTTCATCCTTGCTCTCAAAGTTGGGGAGAATTTATATTCACTCTCTGACTTTTTGTGAAACTGTACTGTAGGCTACGAGTTTGAATATATATCATATAAGTCCCAAATGTTTCATAATTGTCTCACTTTAATCTCTAAAACTAAAATTAGTAAAATTTCTCTAACATAAAAGGTTAACAAAATAATTTTATAAGATTAAGTGAACAGTATATATTTGCCTAAAATGTATTGACTAAAATAGGGTTAATTTTTATGTTATGAGACATCTCTTACGTGTGTTTGCATGATGATAGTTCTTTTCACAATATTTTACACGTTCTTCTCGTTTATAAGTCATTTTGTTTACTAAGGATGAAAAGGTAATTTTCTCTTTTATTTAATTTAACTAGTTTTAAAAAATGATACTAAAAGTTAAAAAGCACTCTGTTCAATTGACAAATGCTGCTCGTAAAAGTTAAAAATTATAAGATTGTATAAATTAACTTATATTATAACAAAAATACTCTATTATAAGTTAAAATAATCTTTTATGTTTTATAATTTACATCATTTTTAAATAAAATTTAAATTATCAATGATTTTATATAATTAATATTTGTTAATGTATTTCGTGTTTAAATATTTATTAATAATTTTTTTTATAAAAATTATAAAAATAACATAAAATTTACTTTTTAAAAATATTTTAATTTTATATATTTTCATTGTAACTTTAACATATTATATGTTGTAAGAAATATATCTTAATTTAAGAACGTATTTAAGGTATAAAAAAATAAAGTATAAAAGGTTTGTTTAAATTAATATAGATAATAATTTAATTAATATTATTTATTTTTAATTGTTTTATTGAGGAAAAATTTTAATTAATAAAAAATTTAATAGGTGTGATGCAATTGTAAAAGTAAAAGAAAAATATCACCACACAATATTTGACAAAATAAAGTAATTTTTATATTATTTTTATAATTTATTTTAAAAAATTATGATAGATATTTAAATAAGATGAATTATTAAAAAAATGTCTATCATATGTGATTATTATTAATTTTATTTTATTTAAAAATTATATAATAAAAAAATAAATATATGTATATATATTATTTTAATTTATAATAAAATTATTTCAGATATTATGAGAATTATTTTATAAAAATTATAATTTAAAAAATTTATCTAACTTTATAAATTGAGTGGGGTGCTATTAAAAAAAAGATGGTAAAAACATTATCACTCTTTGTTGTGTAAAAAATTTTACTTTTCAACTGTCGAATTTAATAGGCGGAAATCAAATAGTAATTATATTTAAAAAAATAATTAAATTCCATAACAACAAAAATAGACAGACACCTAGGCCCTTAATAATATATATTTTTTATTTTAATAGTGATATTTTTATTAAAATTTTATTATAGAAGCCTATTGGTTATTTCAATTTGGATACATTTTAAATTTTTATATTCATAATTGACAAATTTGCTCGGATTAAATAAATAATAATTCTGAATTATAATAAAATTCAACAGATTAACCTCCAAGTAGCATAAATTTACCTCGAATGGAATGATATTGACATTATTCAGGCTTTGATCATTATTAATATCCCTAATTATCAAATTTGTGTTGTATGAATATTGACCTTAGGCTTATTCATGCAATGTATTAAAATTTTATTTTTTTAACTCAATTGTTGTTGAAATTGACAGGGAAATAAAAAATTAAATAATTTTCCTTTGTTGCTTGTTTTATCCCATCTTTTTCATTTTCTTTATTCCTATTTTCAACGTTGACACTTTGTTTCATGTCTCCTCCATAACCACAGGTACGTGAGCCTCTCTCTCTCTCTCTCTGCGCGCACGCGCGGTATAACTATTAAAATGAAAATGTAAGTTTTGAAACAATATACAAAATTATATAAAATGAGCAAATTTTATTTTCTTTTATTTTGCCATCTTATTTTCATTTTTCAGTTATAAATTCTCTATTTTTTACTTTTTATTTATTTTTTATTACTGTCAATTTATAAAAAAAATATAATTTATAAAAAAAAAATAAACGATTCATAGAGTTAGAATTACGATAAAAAAAATTGGAACCATTTGTACCCACAGTTGAAAGTACTTTAGCCCAGCCCTTTCATAATATTAGTTTTCCGATCGCACCCAGCAATAAAAAAACACAGTAATCTCATGTTAGTCTAATAGGCTATACACGTGTCAGCACGCCAAGTCGAAAGATATACGAAAGCTTCGTAAACCCCACTGTGATGCTCACACTTTCCTTCAAGAATGTTAGCAGCGTCTCGGTCCATCGGACCTTCATCTCATCCAAGATTCCTACGTCGACTCGGCAAATCTATGTAAGATTGTCCAAATTTCCCACTCTGTTGACTCTAAATTTTAACTCCAATTATGGAATTTAATTTAACTTAGGGTTTCCATTGCGACCGTAAAGTAATGTTTGCAATTAATAATTATTGAAGTTTTTCAATTTCAGGATCTGAATGAAATTCCTTGACTAGTCTCGTCACTTATGGAAACGAACTGTAATTTGGTTTCTTGTTTTGGTAATGAATTATGTCAATGCATTCATGAATGAGCGTTACTGGACCAGGTTGTTTTGTTGGTGTGTTTGGAAAAGAGTTGGAGATGAAATTTTACAAAGATTAGTGGAGTGTTCTAAGCTTGTTTAAGTGCGTAAACTATGCCAAGCGTTCAACTTGACGAAGAAGATTAAGGTGAACTCTTGAACATGATCAAACGGAGATCGAGTTTGTTGTGGGGTACTATTTCCGTTACTATCTATCTTTTTCTTTTTTCATTATTTTTTAGTTTAAGTTTGATTTATCAAATATACATGAGACGTGTGCTTAGCTGTTGAGGTGTAAGTTTTGATGAGTGCAACGCTGGAAACATCAAAAAGACATTTTCGTCCGGATGAAAGATTAAACTTAACCGTGCTATGGCCCTTGTCCTCATAGTTATTGTCATGCTTTATTTGCAAAAACAAAACAAGCTATCGAAGAAACACCTGGTTATACGTGTATAGGCTCTGCATTTTTAAAGTATTTATTGATGACATCTATTGGAGAATGGCAAATTGTTCTTGAATAATAAACATTTAAGTTTTGCAATTAATACATTTTTTCATACATTGGTTGCATATCAGACCAAAATATGAAGCATAGAAGCGCATGAAAGATACTAATGGTAATTAGTTGTAGCTTATATACTTACCAAATTTACTGATTCTACAATTTTTACTCTCTTTGGATTAAGATGTCAACTTTTAGATTTTCTCTAAGTATCATAGTTCAAAAATTTTCAGTAAAAGTGATTCACATACACGCATTGCTGCACCCTGTCTGCTACAATATTTTTTAAGGGAAAGATTTGCACTGCAGTTTAATCTTACAAGAAAAACAAAGAAAAAGAAAACATTGTTGGATTTGACTTCTTTTTCCAGCTGTTCATTCACAATGAAATATTATGTAAGAGCTTGTCTTGGTCTTGGCTACTGTTTCCTTGGTGTTTTTTTGCATAATAGTTAGTGTAAATAGAGAAATTGCCTTTTGGCTCTGCAATTGAATTTTCATTCCAATTTGAGTTTCAGATGGAAGAAGTTTGCCTCAGTAGCGAGCCAGTGTTTGATGATGGTGATGAGTATGAAGCTGATGGAAACTTTAGAGTGGAGCAAAATGATAGAGCCAGCAAAACTCATTCAAAGAAATAACCCGCCCAACCCACGGTGGGTTTGGAATTTGATTCTTTTGATCAAGCTTATGATTTTTATAATGTTTATGTGAGGAACGGGGTTTTGGCATCAGAGTTAGCAATTCGTGGTTTAGGTCAAGGAGAAAAGAGCGTTATAGAGCCAAAATTAGCTGCAGCAGTGCCAGTTTCAAGAAAAGCCAAACTTAGCTGCAGCAGTGCCGGTTTCAAGAAAAGAGCGAAGCAAACAATCCAAGACCAGAGACAAGAACTGGTTGTCCTGCAATGATAGTCATTAGATTCATGGACTCCAAAAGGTTGATAATAGTTGAAGTTGAGCTAGAACACAATCATACTGTGAGTCTACAAATCAACCGGTTTTTATAAGTCCCATAAAAAAAATGATTCTTGCTGCAAAGAGCACACTCACCAGTACAGTCATTTACTGAAATACATACTGTCAAGTTTTATCAAATAACTGTTGTGGACTCTGGGCGTAGTTGGCTCACAAATGTTGATGAAAGAGAGGGTTTGATTCCTGTTGATCACTCCAAACATTTGGAACTTAAAGAAGGAGATGCACATGTAGTATATAATCGCTTCTGTTGAATGAAATTAACAAATCTGAACTTCTTTTACTTGATGGACATTGATGATGATGGTCACTTGAGGAATGTGTTCTGGGCTGATGCAAAGTCCAGGGCTGCATGTGCCTTCTTAATGACACAGTTGCAATCGACACAACATGCCTTCCAAATATGAAATCCCGCTGATCTCATCGTTGGTGTGAACCATGATGGACAGCACGTGATGTTAGGCTGTGCCTTCCTTGGACATGAGTCAGAAGAGTATTATGTTTGTATCTTCAGGGCATTTCTTAATTGCATTCTAGGCCAGCCTCCACAAAGTTATTATCACTGACCAGGGAAACCCTGCAGAGTGCTGTCTCTGAGGTTTTCCCAAAAGCTTGTCATTTCTATTATACATGGTATAAAATGCAGAGAGTTCCTGAGAAGTTGGGAGGATTGAAAGGATACGAGGCAATTAAAAGGCAACTGAACAAAGCTGTCTACGGTTCTTTAAAGATGGCCGAGTTTGAAGCCGCTTGGGCAGGTATAATCAAGTCGCCTGGGCTAGGGGACAATAAATGGCTTCAAATACTGTATGACGACAGGCAAAGATGGGTTCCAGTTTACTTGAAAGACACATTATTTGCAGGTAGGATCCCTGTCCAAGAAAATGAAAGCTTCAATGCATTTTTTGATGGCTATGTACATAAACATATGTCTTTTAAGGAATTTGTTGGCGAGTACGATCTAGCTTTACACAGGAAACACATGAAAGAAGCCTTGGCCAAACAGGAGTCAAGAAATTCATACTTTGCATTGAAAACAAGATGTGGTTTTGAGGTACAGCTCTCTAAAGTGTATACAAAAGAAATTTTTAAGAGCTTTCAATCCAAAGTGGAGGGAATGCTCTCTTGCTTTAGTACGAGACAGGTGACTGCAAGTGGACCAATAATAACGTACATTGTAATTTGGCACCTCCTCATTTCCCTCAACTTCAACTCGTTCTTTTACTATGTACGAGTTGAAGTTGAGGGAAATGAGGAGGTGCCAAATTACAAAGTCTTGTATGAGACAAATCAGGTTGATATCCGATGCATTTGCAGTTTGTTCAATTACAAAGGCTATTTATGCAGGCACATGCTTTAAATGTTCTTAATTGTAATGGTGTTGAAGAAAGCCCATCTCGCTACATCTTGCCGCGTTGATGTAAGGATTTTAAGCAGAGAGGTCCTCTTGATCACGGCCTTAATAATGTTGATGAATGTGACCCAATTACTGGTACCATAATTTGTATAAACGTGCCATTCCAGTTTTGGAACAAGGGCCACAATCTCAAGATCATTATAAGGTTGCATTGCATGAATTGGAGGAGTTATTGAACAGATTTAATCTTATGGAGGAAGTGTAACAAGAGGTTAGAAGATGTCAAATCTAATGTTTTTAACTAGCAGGAAGTGCAAAGGTCTTTTATATGCTTACAGGATTTTTTCCATTGTACATTCCATGTTTATATACACTTTCTTTCATACATGTGCACGACGCGGGGAATGTAGACGAAAAAAAAATTATTCTGGATTCTATTTGTCTATTTTATCCTGAGCTTGACTTCTCAGCTAAACAGCTAAAAGTAATTCATAGAAACGCTGATATACTTATTACTCACAGTTGGAGGTTATTAATGATTTCGTACCCTTTCGAGTAATATGTTATAAGTTTAACTATTTTAAGTGATTTGTCGTATATTAAAGTGTGATTTCTCAGGATTTTGGCAGACAAAGCAAGATAAAGTTAGGTATGAGAGATGGGATAATTTGTAATTGATCTATCTTTTATTATGCCATTATATCTAGCGAAGACGGCAATAAATCTCTTTCCTCTTCAAAGTCACTATAATGCTTATTGAAAAAAATTTTGTGGGCATTTCTTGGCAGTAAATATGTTGAAAATGCCTATAATAGGCAAAAAGAAATCCAGGCGTACAGGAACAATCGAGGTATCATACCTCATGCAAAATGGTTTTGCACCATTGTTATTGCAAATAACTTCATTTTTACCATTAGGTCTCTCATAAGGTTCATCAATCACGATGTTCAAAATTTTTAGGCTTGCATTAATCATATGATTTATATTCAGCAAATAATGTGAATACTTCCTTGGCCTCTATGTTATTATTTCAAATTTTCCCACACTGCTATTATTTCAAATTAAATTAAAGCTAGAATCCACGAAAATTAGAATGGATAAACTCTATATTAAGCCTTCTATCATTACACGAATGGACATGCAGCGGGTAACAGGCAGACGTGGGTCAAATGCTGTATGCTGACCCATTGTGTAAGGAAGATAAGTATCTTTGGATGAATAATGCAAATATATATTAGAAGAAACTAAATGGAGACAACAGCGAGAAAGGTTTTACGTCAAAGATTTAGTCCTTAATAAATATGAAGTCACCAAACCATACAACATTAATCAGTTTGTATCACCATTGAGACAGTAACACAAGCAAGCACACTCGAGATTTCGAGTACTTCACAATTCACATTACAGAAGAAAACCTAACACAAGTTACGGTAGAAAAAGCAGAAAATCACAAAATCCATATCCCAAAAAGCAGGGGGGAAACAAATGAAGAAAAAAAGGCATAACTCAAATCTCACTCAACACTAACCCTCATTTCAGGCAGGAAGGCAGGGTAACCCCATGGCAAACAAAAGCCAGGACAACATAGACAATAACCAGGATAAGGATAATAAGTGCAGCCCTGCAAGAAACAAAGCAAGTTAATGGGCAACAGAGTCATCAGTCTTCTAGACTCTCTTCTGGTCTCACAATTAGGTAATATTGTTTTACATGGCAATGAATCTGTTTCAAACATTATAATGACTTAAGGATACAGCAATTACACATTTCTATCATGGCTAAATGCTTCTAATATTGCTCATCATGTGCAAAATGTTATTATTATAATGAAGTATTAGTTGAAAGAACATACGTAAGCTTGACATTTCTCCACCATACAGTGCTTCTGAAGCGCCGAGCTTGCTTTCTGAAGCGGAATGTATTTCCTTGCATATTTGCAGTTTTATCAACCAACAATTCCAAGCGATCACCTCTATCTAAAACTTTGTCAATATTCTCTATCATGACATTTCGTACCTATCAAAACACAATTAACGTACTTACATCATTACCACTGTAGTATAAAGAAAGATTTAAGCAGAATACCCTCTGTTTTAATTTTGTTACACATTACATTCACATTGAAGGCAACATTTGCAGGAAAAATTAAATGTAACATACTACAAGCTGTTAATGTGGCTGACAATATATGGAAGGACATAACCAAAATCATCATTAAATATCAAGCAGAGAATTCCTTCTCAATAGATCACAAATTTGAATTTGACCCTATAACTCGTTAGAATCCATGGTAGGTCTAAATGAACGAAACTTCAGGAAACTTGTTTGACTAAAGCCATCAAACCTACCTGGCTCATTTCACCTTTTATTCGATTGATCCTATCAGCATTCGGGTTGTTGGTATAGTACTCCATTTGCTGGCTCAAGACCCTTGAAAACTCATCATTCATAGCATAAGCTTGGGCAGAAAGAACCGCACGGCCATAAGTCCGCACAAATCTCTGATGAATGTCTTCAAGAAATGCAAATGGAATTCTCCCTGGACGTAACATATGAAAAAAATGTACCAAAAAGAAGACAACAAAGTTCTGTAAGTGACAAGCAGTTAAGAGAAATAATGAAGCCAGAAATTTCAAATTTTAGTAGACAACCTGAGGTAATTCCATTTATAAATGTCAAGGAGAAATTTTACTCCAATTTATCTAATTGACTCCCAACATGAAATGATAAAGGACATTAACTCAAATTACAAAGTTAGAATTCCGGATCACACTTCCCATGTAAAATGACCCGCTCTTTCTGCAATTTCCCGCCACCCTTTGATCCATCTCAGAGAACAGTGTTCAATTAGTTTAGTTCATTTGAAAATATTTTAAATAGGCCTCATCGGTAAGCCATTCCATATCATTTCAAAATATGACAATAATTCATGAACTTATATTCAACATTACTTCAAAGCTTTAATCCGTTCGTATTGCTAGGATTTCAAAGCACATAAACTAACTTCTTGAGGAACTAATTCATTCTTTAGGTTTGAACCATTAGTCAATATTTTGAGATAGCCAGCAACATTCGCAGAAATATTTAAACTCGAGAAGGACTGAAAAATTCACTCCTACAAGCAGGCACCAAAATAGAACAATCTACCAAAAAATAAAATTAAAATTACGAGATCCATCAAGAACAACAGTTCACAGTTAAACAATAAAACAAATAAAAACAAATCGACAATTGGCTTACTTCCAGCGGTATCGTCAGCCATACAGAGAACGGTGAGGCCATCGGTGCGTTTGACGTGGAAAATGTAACGATCTTGAGAATACGACACGTGGCTGTCCTGATCTCCCGGAATTTTCTCCAGTATCTGTCTGGCGATTGCGCTAGCGTTCGTGGCGGTGGCACTGTACTCCGCTAGCACCACCGATCCCCGAGCCACTAAAGCGTAAAGTATCGCCATCTCCCTCTTTCTCTCTTCCTCTCCAATTGAACGCCGATCCGCGTTGATTGTTTCAAGCTTTTCCCGGTTCTCTTTGATTCGGCGATCAAATCGGTTAAAACCGTAAATAACGGTAACTGACTTGGTTTTCGCAGAAACGCGAGTTAGAAATTGAGAAGGAAGGGACTGTTTGGGAGAAAGGATATAAGGGTATGAGCTCGTAACTACGAACGCGTTTATTTTACTGTTTTTTTATTCGGAGACAAACAAAAACATCTGGATTTTTATAAATTAGCGTTTGTTTGTTTCATTCGCTTTGTTGGATAATTATAATTATTAATTTTGTTTAAGCAATAATATTATCGCTGAAATCATGGGGTATGTGGTTTAATAATTTCAATTTGAAAGTGGTAAAAAGGCATTGATGATTAATTTACATACAAAAAATGAATGCCAGAATTTCGAATTTCAAATTTCAAATTTTTCTTCATCTTCGCTGAGTTGTAAAATTGAAAATACTTTATAACTTACGGGCCCAAGATAAAAGGGAATGATTCGTTGTAACTTTGGGGGTCAAGTTCTTTCAATCTGGCCCAAGACAATCAAGCTCTATATAAAATGCTTGATATATAACATAGTAGCCTCTAGGCTAAAATTGCTGTGACATGCAAGTACAGAAACACTTGTCCAGAGGGTGGATGGGCCGAGTTTATCCAACGATTTTCCCTTGGTCAAGTGGCAATCAACTCTTCAACTCAGCGTAAAGGTTTGAAACTCAAAAACTTCTTCTTCATATATATATATATATATTTTTTTCTGTGTACATTAAAGTTGAATTTTCCAAATATTTAGACTATAACTTTCCCACTTTCAGAGTAAGCATTTGAGTAGGACTTTAGTTGACTTTACAAGATTTTTTGATAAATATTAAACTTATTTTATATTTTAATTTACTGGAATTTATTTAAGGAAAATTAAGGCATTATAATTTTTAATTCACGCATATAATATGAAAGTTGTGAGCTCCTGTATATATTTATTAACATGTGAGTATTTGATAAATTTTAATTGTGAAATAAAAGTGAATATTTAACAAACACTTGAACTAATTTACTTATAGCATAATAATTATTTTTTCATCTTTATAATAATGTTGATGGGGAGCCCTATTCTTTTGTGTATGTCATTTTCTTTTTATTAATAAAAAGAGAGCTTCTTTCTTTGCGGACTTCATCTTGATCTTTATTTCCTTTAAATATAAGATACCATTTTGGTATTTTAAATAAATACTGGTGCAGCACTTTCAGTTTTCCAGACCAAAGTTGTCATGATGGAACAACATGCCACCTGGATTTCAGATATGTCTTTCAACAAAATTCGGGCCACACAAATTTTTTGAGCCTAAATTTTAAAAATCCAAATTATTAATTTTGTATAAAAAATTTCTAATTGGATGGGTTTCATTTAAAATTTAAAATTTAAATAAAATTTTTTGTTCTTAAAAATAGGGATACATAAAGTTTGAAGAATCTTTTTTGGTCGAAATATTTTTTGATTTTTTTCAGTATACTTATAAAAGTTAATATAAATTTAAAAAATAATAAAATATCAATTTATTTATGTCGTCTTTCCATTTAAATTGAGTTCCAACTCTATTCAAGTTAGATTTAGAAAAAGGGTTTTGATATTACATCATATATATTTTTGGATTAAAAAAATCAACTCAAAATTTATTTTAAAATTTAGAAGTCATCTATAAATAGTGAATTAAACTGGTCAAAAAGATTTTTCTAAAAAAATATAAAATTTTAGTGTTGATTATTTAACTTTTTATATAAAAAATTAGAAACAATTTTTTATTTTCTAATAATTTGTTTAAAAAATAGGAATATAAAAATTTTAAAATATAATCATTACAAAAAAAAATATATTTTTTTGGTATCTTGTGCATCTACAATCACAGTCAAGTGATTACAAATTATATAATTGAAAAGTATTTGAGTAGAAAAGAAAGTTAATTTATTCCCTTGTAATTTGAGTATATGTATAGAATCTATAGATGATAATCAATGATAAGAATTTATCGAATACATTCTTGCATGACCGTTGGAGCAATATATATATATTTATATATTGTGGATTATAAAAAATAAATATGGAAAATAAAATACTAAGTCAATTATATGTGCCAGCCTCACCTTTGCATTAAGAGTATTGATTACTTTCATTCTAAAATTCATCTTGTACTCGAACACTTCTTCTCTTGCCTTCTTTGTGGTATTTGACCTGATTCTATTAATGATCCTGCTTGCTGTGAATGATTCATATCTTTGACATCCCCCTCAAACTAAGTCGTTGGGTAGTTCAAAAGCCGAGTTTGGTATATAAATTTTGAAAAGCTATATGTGTGATTGCGGTTTAGTAAAGATGTCATTTTTGGAGCTTATAAATCAAGTTTCTAGTTGTCTAAGAGCAAGTTTTTTCTCTTATGAAATTATAATCAATCTCAATATGTTTCGTTATCGCATAAAACACAGGACTGATTGTGAGATGAAGGAAGGAGATGCCTATCACTGAAGAGCTGATATTGTAAATAAGTTGAACTTGGTGCCTCTTAATAAATATGTAATCCAAGTGAGTTCAGTTGCTGCAGATGCAAGGGCTCTATATTCAGCTTTAGTGCTTGACTTTGCTTTTGCGGGTTACTTTTTGGCTGCCCAAAATATGCAATTTGGTCCAAAAAGGTGCAAAAACCTATCGTAGATGGTCTTGTTATTGTGCATCCTCCCCAATCAGATCTGAAAAACATAAAGATTAAATACGGGATAAGCCAATAATCTTATTCCATATTCTAAGTTTTGGTGGTATTGTATATATTTGGATACTGTCATTTAGTCCTAGTAACAAGATTAAGTTTTTTAGCTGATACAGTTCATAAAATAAGGACTTTCTTATTTTTCAGATTTCCCTGATATTCCTTCTGGACAGGAACGTAAAGATACTTTGACCTACTTATTAGATGGAAGAATGTCTTTAGATCCTTTGACTGAAGCATCAAAGAACTTATCTTTGCTGCTAAAGAAAGGGAAGCTAAACCAAAGGTGACATTTCGAAACATTTATTGGAAAAATAATGAATTAGTTAAAAAAAATTAAAATTTTCTCTATCAAGTGTCCATCAAAATAAAAGCCATATTTATTTATTATTTAATACGCAATTTGGCTACCCCACCTTTACATGTATGCAATGCAATGCGAATGCATGATGTCTATTAGTGGTTGTTAATCTTATAATTATTTAAAAAAATTTTCTTGAGAAAATAATTTATAGGCGGATTGCAGATATTTGGTCTTATGGAATGACGTTGTATCTGATGTTGATCTGGGCTTCCCTTTGAAGATCTAGAAGATTCAATAATTAAAAAAATAAATAAAAAAATTCAGCTTAGTTATAAAATTAATTATATTTATAATTCATCTGTTACTTTGATTTGATGTGGTTTAATTAGATAGTTACTTTTAGCACATTGTTTTCAGTTTATTCTAATTTCCTTTTTTTGGCTTTTCAGAATTTGAGAAGAATAGATGAGTGAGACTACCACAATTTCTCGGTAATAAGTCATTATGCTCTTTATATATCATGTAAACAAAATATATGATTCAAGTAGAGCATTTTCTGGACTTAATCATGCCAATGTAAAAACAGCTAGAAATAATAGTAACCTAATTAATAAGAAGTTTTATTGGAATTTTTATTCAATTAATAATTATGCCTGCTGTACCCCTTTTTTTTTTTTTTCAGCCAATTATTTATTTGTTGGTTGGAATTTTCAAAGTAACATAAGCTATGATTAAATGTTTGTAGTATAATTTAACCATTTGCTGGAGGTCTATTGCATTGTGGGCGAATATATACAATCCTTGATAATTAAAATAAGTGGATATATTTGCTATGTATGCATTGTTATGCAGGACTAGTGATTAAATGTCTATTATTGTTGTTATAAATTATTTAACCTCTTGTGTATGTTTTACATCTAATATTTTTTATACATAGTGACAAAAAAAATATTTTTTGTATTTTATAGTCTTTTATATCTAATTAAATGTAGTTGATGAAAAACGAGACCAACAAAATTTTTATCAAAAGACTAAAATAAAATTTAATACTAAAAGAGAGAAACTACGGAACGTTAAGAAACATATATGAGATACGCGACACTTGTTCACATTAGTGTTTATTTCTATTATCGTTGGAGTTAAGAAATAGTAATAATTAATAAATTGAACATTTAGTAAATATTTTAATTTAAATTAAAAATATAACACTCTATTTTTAACGTAGATGATGATATTAGGTTTATGACGTGGGTTAAATATTATTGGCGCCCAGTGTGGGTTTCTTTCAGTACTTGTCTTGTCGTATTAAATGACGTGGTGAAGGACGATTGGTAAGACGGGCCAGAAATTTATTGAACTTCTCTTATTAATGCCCAGCATTTTCAGTTCATAAGTCCATCCAATTTCCCATTTCTCATCTCTTGTTCTAAAGATTTCTTTCTCGCTCTCTAAAACACAAACAACAAAGATCAAAAAGAATGCTATTGCTTCTTGTTATTACTATAATCACTAGGGTTGAGAAGAAGAATTTTATTTCTGCATGGGTTTCAGTACACAATCGGTTCTCTTTGTGATCTTCCACGGCTTTCTTGAACTGTTTCTAAGTTTCCAATAACTGTGCATGATTCCCGCGCAGTAAAAGTTTATGACACAATTCAAGAGAGCTGCGGAAAATTACCATGAGGATCTGACAAAAGCAATTATATAAACTCTCTCTTTCTCTCGGTAGCTATGTAAATATCAAGAATCAAGATTCATCGATAAATTAGATTTAAGTTCTAAACACTGTACAGAGATCTGATAATTTGCTGGTTTATTTTTTTCGAAGAACTTTCCTCTTCCATCTTAGCTGTTTTTGTTTTCTGTGCCTTAATCACAGATGGGGTTTAGATTTTGAAGGCTTATCCTCGATCGAAGGAGGTTTTCAATGATCGGGATTTACTGTTCCTCACCAAACTAATACTAGGCAATTGGGATGGTATCTGATTTTATTTTTCGATTTTCTTCTTAATTCTAGCTAGATGTAGCATTTTCTCGTAAGCTATATTTTCAGTTGGGTCCTTTTGCTTATCAGTAGATCATCCGGGAATTATTAATAATGATAATATAGCGCATGCATCATTGTTTTTGTTTTCTTACAGGTGAAGTGTGAAGTGCATGCACATCATCATTGATTATATGAAAACAAAGAAAAAAGAATAAATTAGCAGACTGCATCAAATAGATTGTCGTTGATGTTGGATGTAGATTCATATAATACATGGTTGTGTATTGCAGAAATATTGGGTTGATCTTTGTTATGAGAAAGGAAGAGCAATGTAACGATATAATATTGTAAGCACATCTTAATAATATTATATTATTTTTATTCAGTTTTAAAGATACTTTAATTTGAATATTTGTTAACTAATAATACTAAGCATACAAATTTATTGCGTAAGAATACTAATAATGCAAGCTCTTTTTATAATTTTTAAAATTAATGTGATAAAATTATATTATTAAATTATGTTGTATATCATTTAATTTTTTTATTTCTATAAAATTTGACTTATTTATCTTAAGATATAAAATAAATGATAATCAATCATATTCTATTTTATATCTTTATGATAATAAAAAGAAATCACTAGAGTGGACATTGTATAATGAATTTGTATTTCTAGTATTACTAATTTAAAAATGAGTCCATGATTTTATAATTTCACACTTTGATAGTAAATATACTCAAATATTTAAATTCCCAGGTCAATAAGCGTTAACATAAATTAGCAAGCTTGTCTATTTGCAATGTCAAGGTTCTAGACGACGATATACAGTACATATTTGTAATTACTAGCTCCATATATATACATGAATCCATTCGACTAACTTCTATTTAGGCAAACGCATCGAAAGCAAAACAGGCAGCAGTACGTCTTCGAACATGACGATAATTAAATATTTCAGAGAGTGAATGAAGAATCCTTTTTTGTGGCACATAATATATGAATTTGTGCCCGCTTAATGCAATTTTAGAGCATTTCTTGTTCCGTTTTGAAGAAAACTGTCCCCCGATTCCTATTCTAGACCGCGGTTGACACAGGAGTCATGAGCTGTAATTAAGTAAGAGGTTGAAAAGTCCTTTCGGCTCAAGTTTTGTAGACAGAAGGTTTTGTCTCATTAAAACTGAAAAGAAATGGCTCCCTCGGACGGCTGTGTCTCTTGTCTCCCTTGCTAGATTCATTAGTGTATTTGTGGAGATTTTAATTTTCTTGTTTTTACAACGAACTAATACTGTTTCCCTGCTCGTTTATACAAAAATATATTTACTTCGATAAAAACTTAAAGAAGCATAAAACCCTAAAACTTAACTTTATGTTACATTAAAATTTCTAATTTAATTACCAAATTACTGTGACGAGTTTAATTAACTTTAATTGTTTTACGCAATTCTCTCTTGGTAACCGTAAAATTTTGATTGCTAAATATTAGAAGAGATAATTAATAAAAGAAAATGCATTTAATATCTTAAAGTTGAACTCTCAATAATTTCACATTAGTTTAAGTGAACGTAATTTTTACTTTCTCACACGATATGGCTGTATCTCAGCAAGGCCATGAGTGCATTAGTTTGCTAACAACTCAATTCATTTATACGTTTGATTTTCGACGATGAATTAATACAAAGTATTTAGAAGAGGACACGAAATAGAGATTACAGCATTTTTTGGCCTCAGAGATTGTAGTTTTGCAATAAACTTTTGATTTTATGGAGAAATATCATGACCAGAAAATAGGGAAAAAAGAAAAACTACAAACAGTACTGCTTTATACTTACAAAGTTGTCTTCGGTATTCAAATCTGCTGGGTATGAGAAAGCCGATGGAATCCAACAATACTTCCTTTTTTTCAGTGGAAGATGATTGTACATCAAAATTATAGGTCAAAATCACTCTCTTAGAGATATTTTGACACGAGGAATTGAAACATTGAAAAAGGAATTTCAATAGAAGAATCGTAAAAGTTGGCAAGCCTTTGAATTATCCATAAGAATTACAATGATCTATTTTAATCGAAATTTATAAAAAATTTTGATCAGGCCGGTTCTATCGGGGAGTCCAATAAATCAGTCTCTTATAAAATCTGAATATTAAAAAAAATACTAATTAAAGATATATAAATAGATGAACCGACTGATAAATAAATTTTCTCTGATACGGTTTTTCGGATATTGTTAATATTCAGCCCAATTGCTTTTAAGTGATGGACAAACTCAATGGTTAATAGCATTCCCTTAATTTTAATAAAAAAAAAAAAATTTTGCTTGCAGTCTGCTGCATTCGAATCTATCGTCGCTTCGTAAACATCAAGCTGTAACTCTTTATCTATTTTTTTTTTGTCTCTCTACTCTCTCAGCCAATTTGTAGCACGAAAGTATGGAGAGGAATATCTGATTTCCTAAATGCAGAAGATGAAGCTACAGGCGAAGCGCGCATTAATCAGTGATTATCATCTTGACAGATTGATGAGGAGGCGACAATGGCGGTGGAAGCAATAGTGTTATTCTGAACAAGAGTTGTAAATTTTGTGAAATTTCTTATTTGATGTTCGATGATACGACCATTGACAATCCCCTTGAACGGATGAGAGTGAAAGCTTCGGCTCATAAGATAATTTTTTTAAAAAGCTTTCTTATCTTCCAAAAATACGTCAAATTCAATTGTGCCTTCAATTTTAAGGGTTGGTGATTCCTCTACTGTGCTTCTCCTTCGTATCTCCTCCTCCTTTCTCTCGTTCTCCGAACGTCGCCTCCATTCCCGGCTCTGTTGCAATCCTGTACAATTGAGCTCAGATCTTTCTCTCTTGCCATACTTATCTTGGTTTATTAGTTGTTAATCAATTGATGAGGGTATGCTGAATTTTATGAGAAGATCTCTAGTTTCTAAAACCAATTCTTCTTCAATCACCGTCATCAAGAAACTGATTCTTTTCGATGTCTTCTGGGTTTTGCAGTTTTTCTTCTGGTTCTTCTTTCAATTGGGTTTTGATTCATTCCACGAAAGTGGCAAGTCGGTTTGGTTGATTGCCGTTCTTTAGATGTGAGGATTTCTTGAGGAAAGTCGATGAAGTAAGTGCTATTGTGTTGCTAGACTGTATTTCTTTTTTTGATAAATATGACTCTCAAAGCGCAGATTTTGAAAGTTTTGGTTAAAAAATAACATTAATAGAAATTTGATTTACCAATGCAAGTTCGTATAATATGAAATTTTGTTTAAAAACTAATATTAAAAAAGGAGTTGGATGAAATATACCTCTCTTGACAGTTGACCACACAATACAATTGTCCAACCAGATTCCAAAGCAACGAATCTATTCCGTAAATTCTAAGACCCGCTTCCTTAAACCTAATGCTCAACGTGGGCTTCATTAGCAATAATGAATGGTCTGTTCAGATAGAATCCCAAATATAGGCCCATATTTCCAACCGACCCGTCGCCAACGACCAACGGGAAGGGACCGAAGGGACTATTTACCTGTTGTCGCGGTACTCATCTCCGCTAGCCGTGAAAAAGCATATTGTTGAAGGGATGAAGACAGTCAGGTAAAGCATTTTTATTATTTTTATTATTTATTTTTTATTTTAACGAAAGCAAAAGGATATTAAATTAGAAAAAGAGAAGAAGAAAAAAAAGGTGAGAATATTTTTTTTGCTTACCCGTCCTTTCCCTCTGCGTACGGAGTGAAGAGGAAGCGATGAGTGAAAAACGAAAGAGATCAAAGGGATAAAACCGAAGCAGACGCTGATACCACGTCTCACACGCTGCTTCATATCGGCAATGTTTTAATTTCTGCGACATCGTTTTGCGCTCAGAAATGAAATTCTGCGTTTCCGACTTGTAGTCTTGCGCTATTCCGATCCGATCATGAGCAAATACTCAATTTGCGTTATTAGATAATTTATAGTATACATAGATTGTTTGTCGGAAAGACTAAAGTGAAAGTGATAGCATAGGAAAACGACGAAGACGCAAAGACGGAGTCCTCCGAAGCACAGACACGATGGGACTTCGCCGCTGCCTTTTGGGATGGATTGGAGTCCATCGCCTCGAAAATGGGTGCGTTTTCATTGGATTCTTCATTTGCCTTGGAAATTTGGATTTATTTTATTTTTTTAGTTTGACTTTTGACTTCGACCTGTCTATAGATAATAGATTATTTGAGTTTTTGTTACGTTGAGAGAGATCTAATGTTATTTTTGTGACATCTAAATATTATGTGTAATGAATAATTGAACAATATTTTGGAGTTTCGGGCCATTCTTTGTGTGTTTGTGATTCAAGACGTGTTTGGCATTAATCGGCAATAATCCATCGTAAATATGTCCAAATCCAATTTGATTCTGGTAGAAAATGAGATTTAAATTTATAGAAATTTGTTGAAGTTAAGAAATTTCCTTTTCAAAATATTTAAAATGAATTTATTGCACACAGATAGATGGCTTGCTTTTCAATTAACAAATTTTAGTAAGGTAAAAGTTTTTGTGTTAATTGTTTCTTGCTTGACATTCCGGATTCATGATTTCCTCTGTAGCTGTGTACTACTAAACTTACGTGTACCTTACGCACCTAATGTACAAACAGTTCAAAGAATTTGAGTTCTTCCATTTACATGCTGTCAATCTTTTATCTGCCTTAACCCTGCTGTAGCTAATACTTTAATACGAGTTATTAGTAGTGTTCACAGTTTTTAGCATGCATTTTACTGGCTTCATAATAGCAATATAAGCTTTCTAGTTGTCTCATAATAGCAGTATTTTCGGCTGAAATGAGACTGTCATGATGGTTTGTTCTATTAATAATCCAGAGGTTTATACCTTAATAAGCTTAGAAGATAAAAGTGCCTCACGATTGTTAAAAAATCTTATTTTCTTTATGCAGAATGGCTGGCACACTGTTTGGCCTTGTGATCCTCGCACAGGATGGAGTTACTGTGTCACAATACCTTCCTGGGTTGTATTACCAAAATCGCGAGATTTGGATCCTGTAGTGGTACTCAAATTAAATGACTCTTCTTTTTTTGTCTATACAGAGGTTTAGATGTTGTTTTTAATCTATCTTCTGGGTTGAATGATATTCTGATTTTGTTTTTAGTTGGTTGGATTTGTTTTTCTTATCAGCAATATCTTCTGGTGTATGATATATAAAACTTTCTGTATTGTTCAAAAGTAATTTTTTCCCAAATAAATGTGAAATTAATGTCCATGCCCAAGCTTTATACTGTAGAAACTTTACCTATCTTATGGTCCCTGGAGTTTTCCATTGTGTTGAAAGAGCTAATTACTGTTGTGGATTTCTATTTTCTAGAACTCATAGCATAACCTGTTATAACTATTTTTGCATAAATTGTGTGTTACTATCATGGCTGTGATGGTCCTTTTTAAAT
Source organism: Trichilia hirta (assembly GCA_035221805.1). Taxonomy (NCBI): domain Eukaryota; kingdom Viridiplantae; phylum Streptophyta; class Magnoliopsida; order Sapindales; family Meliaceae; genus Trichilia; species Trichilia hirta. The sequence goes on along the minus strand of JAWDEX010000018.1, from coordinate 11,721,487 downwards.
TACGACAAGAAAATGAAATACAATTGTGTGGTGTAAAAACCTGCAGAATTGAAATTGTAATTTGTTAAATTGTGTTTATACTAAGTTTGTTGGTTATGAGTGTTCCTTGTTAATGTATTTTATGTTAGTGTAGTATGCACTTAAAATTTTATTCAATTTTATATGTCTCTATTTTTTGCCCCCTCAAATA
>JAWDEX010000018.1:11693644-11721197 GCA_035221805.1 Trichilia hirta | reverse complement strand
ATAATTCACTGAATTAGTATTTTTAAGAACTTGTTGTGTTATTCAGACAGTGTTTATGGATTTGTAAAAGAGATTTGTGACGATGAATTTTATTGTGAATGATTTGACCTCACTGTTTATTATTTTGGATGGATATTTTATAAATGAATGGAGATATATATATTTTTAAGTGTCTTGTGATTACTTCAGAAATAAATTTGAAGTTTGGGTGTTTAGACGAATTTATTTTGGAAGTATTTCATAATTATTATTGAAATAGATTTTATAAAGGTCTTACAAGCTCATAGGGTGTATTTCTGGATGATTGAATACATCTTGGGGATGTGTAACGATTATTAAGTGTGAAACCCACGGATTAGAGAGTGATAATAAAATTGTATATTTAATTTTATTTTTAAAATTATCAGCAACAAATAAAAGTAATTAATTATTTAAATAATAATTTAATTAAATTAATTTTCAATAAAAATAATTGACTATTAAAATAATAACTAATGTTTATATTTTAAAATATATATTTAAATTTATGAAAATAATGGAAACAAAAATAACTAAATAAATTATGAAAATTATATTAATAAAAAATTATATATATAACTTAGAAAGATTATATCAATAAAAATTAAATTATTAAATCTTTTATTATATTTGTACAATTTTTATTTTATTATCTAAAAATATCTTTATTATAAATTATAATATATATTTTATTTTTATAAAATTATTAAATAGTTTTATCATTAAAATATTTAATCCAACATAACTATTATAATCAAAATTTATTTATAATTACAGTCGTTTATATATTTTTGGTAATATAAGAAACATATATTATATTATTATTAACTAAAAATTGATATTATTAATCACTTAAATTACTATGAATAAGCTTTCAAAAGCAATAATACGAATAAAAGTTAATTAATTGTAAACTGTAATTTAAATTATTTATAAAATAATTCATTAAAAATGTATGTTTGACTATTTATTAAATACTTTTATAATTTATAAATATATTTTATAATTTGTTAAATATATAATGTTATTTATAATTTATGTTAAATAAGGATATAAAGATTATCCCAAGGTTCCTATTGGAATAAAAATACTTGCTTCATACGTGAAACCAGGATTGACATTGTGACGGAAATCATTTATCCTAACAGTAGCATACCATACTCCAAACATGCACTAAAAGTAAGATTGGAATTAAGATGATTCCAATCCTATCCTTCAAACGAAACGTGACCTTAGGGAAGCGATCGCACCAATAGAAAACACAGTAGTCTTATGTCACTCTACAGACTAACACAAACCACACGTGTCAGCACGGCAAGTCGAAAGATATACGAAACCTTCGTAAGCTCCAGTGTGATGCGCACACTTTCCTTCAACGACTCGGAGCAGTGACTCAGTTCAGCTGACTTTCATCTCATCTTCAGATTCCTACCTCGACTCAGTAAATCAATGTAAGATCGTCCAAAATCTAATGTTTTTCATTCTTTCAGCTCTAAATTTTAACTTCAATTATGGAATTTAATTTAATTTAGGGTTCATATTTTGATTAAGGAATCTTAGCAAGTAGAAATGTTAGTAGAAGCCTTTGCATATAGTTTATTTGACTTGTATTGAGGTAATACTTATTAGGTTTTTCAATCTTAGAATCTAAATTAAATTCCTTGATTTGTCTCGTCACTTACGGAAATGAAATGTAATTTGGTTTCTTGTTTTGGTTATGAATTATGTGAATGCATTTATTAATTAGCTTTGCTGGACCACCCAGGTTGTTTTGTTGGTGTATTTGGAAACGTGCTGGAGATGAAATTTTACAAGATTAGTGGAGTGTTCTAAGCTTGTTTAGGTGCTCAAACTATGCCAAGTGTTTAGCTTGACGAAGAAGCTAACAAGGTGAATTCTTAAACATGATCAAACAGTGATGGAGTTTCTATTACCGGTTACGTTGTATCCTTTTTTTGTTATTTTTTAGTTTAAGATTGATTTGTCAAATCTACATGGGACGTGTGTTTAGCTGTTGAGTTGTAAATTTTGATGGGCGCATGCTGGAACCATCAAAAAGTCATTTTCACGTGGATGAAAGATTAAAACTTAACCGTGCCTTAACACTTGTCTTCATAGTGAATGTTGTTATATGCAAAACCAAAATTGTATAAGCTATCAAAGAAACACCTGGTTATACATGTATAGGTTCTGAATTTTTAAAGTATTTATTGATGACACCAATTGAAGAATGGCAAATTGTTTCTGAGTAATAATCATTTAAGTTTTGCAATTTCTACATATTTTAGTTCATGCATTGATTGCATATGAGAACAAAATATGAAACGGATAAGCGCGTGAAAGATGCCAATGGTAATTAGTTGCAGCTGATATACTTACCAAATTTACTGATTCTACAATGTTCCCTCTGTTCAGATTAAGTTGTCACCTTTTAGATTTTCTTTAAGTGCCATAGTTCAAAATTTTCAGTAAAACATTTGCTATACCTGTCTGCTAATTTTTTTTTAAGAGAAAGATTTGCACTGCAGTCTAATCTTTAGAAAAAAAGAAAAAAACATTGTTGGATTTGACTTCTTTCTGCAGCTGTTCGTCCACAATGGAACATGATATAAGAGCTTGTATTGGTCTTGGTTCCTGACTCCTTAGTGTGTTTTTTTTTCTTTTTTCTTTTTTTCTTTTTTTTAATGTTTTTGCATAATAGTTAGTTTTATTAGGGAAATTGTCTTTTTGCTTCACAATTGAATTTTCCTTCCAATTTAAGTCTCAGATGGAAGAAGTTTGCCTCAATAGTGAGCCAGTGTTTGATGACGGTGATGAGTATGAAACTGGTGGAAACTTTAGAGCTGAACAAGATGATGGAGCTGGTGAAACTCTTTTAAAGAAGCGACCCCCCCAACCCACGGTCGGTTTGGAATTTGATTCCTTTGATCAAGCTTATGATTTTTATAATGTTTATGCAAAGGAACAGGGATTTGGCATCAGAGTAAGCAATTCATGGTTTAGGTCAAAGAGAAAAGAGCGTTATAGAGCCAAACTTAGCTGCAGCAGTGCCGGTTTCAAGAAAAAGAGCGAAGCAAACAATCCAAGACCAGAGACAAGAACTGGTTGTCCTGCAATGATAGTCATTAGACTCATGGACTCCAAAAGGTGGAGAATAGTTGAGGTTGAGCTAGAACACAATCATACCGTTAGTCCACAAATCAAACGGTTTTATAAGTCCCATAAAAAAATGATTCTTGCAGCAAGAAGAGCACAGCCACCTGCACTGCCTGTTACTGAAATCCATACCATCAAGTTGTATCAAACAACCGTTGTGGATACTGGGTTTAGTGGGCTCACAAATGTCAATGAAAGAGAGGGTTTGACTCCTGTCGATCACTCTAAACATTTGGAACTTAGAGAAGGAGATGCACATGCAGTTTATAACTACTTCTGTCGAATGAAATTAACAAATCCAAACTTCTTTTACTTGATGGACATTGATGACGATGGCCGCTTGAGGAATGTGTTCTGGGCTGATGCAAGGTCGAGGGCTGCATGTGGCCTTTTTAATGACACGGTTGCAATCGACACAACATGCCTTACTAACAAATATGAAATCCCGCTGATCTCGTTCCTTGGTGTGAACCATCATGGACATCACGTGTTGTTAGGCTGTGCCTTCCTTGGCCACGAGTCAGTGGAGTATTATGTTTGGATCTTCAGAGCATGGCTTAATTGCATTCTAGGCCGACCTCCACAAGTTATTATCACTGACCAGAGCAAACCCTTGCAAAGTGCTGTTTCCGAGGTTTTCCCAAACGCTCATCATTGCTATTGTATGTGGTATATAATGCAGAGAGTTCCTGAGAAGTTGGGAGGATTGAAAGGATACGAGGCAATTAAAAGTCAGCTGAACAAAGCTGTCTATAGATCTTTAAAAATAGCTGAGTTTGAAACTACTTGGGCTGATATGATCAAGTGGCATGGGCTGGGGGACAATAAATGGCTTCAAACTCTGTATGAAGACAGGCAACGATGGGCTCCAGTTTATTTGAAAGACACATTTTTTGCAGGTATGATCCCTGTCCAAGAAAATGAGAGCTTCAATGCATTTTTTGATGGCTATGTACATAAACATACGTCTTATAAGGAATTTGTAGATAAGTATGATCTAGCTTTACACAGGAAACACATGCAAGAAGCCATGGCTGATCAGGAGTCAAGAAATTCTTGCTTTGAATTGAAAACAAGATGTAGTTTTGAGGTGCAGCTCTCAAAAGTATATACAAAAGAAATTTTTAAGAGGTTTCAATCCGAAGTGGAGGGAATGTACTCTTGTTTTAATACAAGACAGGTGACTGCAAGTGGACCAATAATAACGTACATAGTAAAAGAACGAGTCGAAGTTGAGGGAAATGAGAAGGAGGTGCGAAATTATGAGGTCTTGTACGAGACAAGTCAGGTTGATATCCGATGCATTTGCAGTTTGTTCAATTACAAAGGTTATTTATGCAGGCATGCATTAAATGTTCTTAATTATAATGGTGTCGAAGAAATCCCATCTCGCTACATCTTGCCGCGTTGGTGTAAGGATTTTAAGTGGAGAGTTCTTCTTGATCATGGCCTCAGTAATGTTGATGTCTATAACCCAATTTACTGGTATCATTATCTGTATAGACGTGCCATTCCAGTTTTGGAACAAGGGGCACTATCTCAAGATCATTATAAGGTTGCATTGCATGAAGTGGAGGAGTTGTTGAACAGATTTAATCTTATGGAGGACGTGTAACAAAACGTTAAGAGATGTCAAATCTAATGTTTTTAACTAGCAAGAAGCGCAAAGGTCTTTTCTAAACTTGCAGGATTTCTTCCATTGTACGTTCCATGTATATAAACCTTCTTTCATACGCGTGCACATATACAGAGATTACAGATGAAAAAAAATTATTCTAGATTTTATTTGTTATTTTATCTGTTTGTCTATTGCTAAAAGTGAAATGCTCCGTTACTCGTAGTTGGACTCTATTTTATGAATGACTTTATACCCTTTCGATTAATATACTATTCATAAGTTTTACTATTTTAAGTGATTCGCTGGAATTTTGTCAGCGAAAGCGAAATAAAGTTGGGTATGAGAGATGGGATAAAATGTAATTGGTCTATCTTTCCATTATGTCATATATCTAGCTAAGACGGCAATAAATCTCTTTCCTCTTCAAGTCGTCGTATAATACCTCTTAAGAAAGTTTTGCGGGCATTTCTTGGCAGCAAATATGATGAAAATGCCTGTAATAGGCAAAAAGAAATCTGGGGTACGGTGTGCATTGGAGGTATTATACATCATGCAAAATGGTTTTGCACCATCGTTATTGCAAATACCGTCATTAAGACTCTCGTTAAGGTCCATCAATCACGATGTTCAGATTGTCAAGTTTGCGTAAATCATATGATTTGTAATATTCAGCAAGCTAATGTGAATATTTCCTCAGCCTGATCCACATCAATTTCCGAGTCAACAATTGGTTTCTTTTCCCATACTGCTATTATTTCAAATTGAATTCAAGCTAGAATCCATGAAAATTAAAGAGGATAAACTCTATATCAATTAGCCAGTTACCTATACTAATCCCGGGCGGCATATGCCGTATGCTGACCCATTTTGCAAGGAAGATAAATTTGTTTGCAAGAATAATGCAAATATATATTAGAAGAAAATAAATCCAGATAACAGCGAGAAAAGTTTTACACCAAAGATTTAGCCCTTCATAAATATGAACTCATCACGCCATACAACATTAACCAGTTTGTATCACCACTAAGACAATAACACAAGCAAGCACACTCACGAGATTTTGAGGACTTCACAATTCACATCACAGAAGAAATTTAACAAGAGGTTACAGAAGAGAAAGCAGAAAATTGCAAAATTCCACATACCAAAAAGCAGAGGGGAAACAAATGAAGAAAAGAAAAAGCATAATTCAAATCTCACTTAATACTAACCCTCCTTTCAGGCAGGGAGGTAGAATAACCCCGTGGCAAACAAAAGACAGGACAACATACACAACCACCTGGATAAGGATAATCAATGCAACCCTGGAAGAAGCAAAGCAAGTTAATGGGCAACAGAGTCATCAGTCTCATCTTCTCTCTTCTAGTCTCACAATTAGGCAATTTTATTTTACATGGCAATGAATCTGCTTCAACCATTATGACGTCTTAAGGAAACAGTAATTACACATTCCTATCATGGTTAAATGCTTCTATTACTGCACATCATATGCAAAAAGTTAGTAGTATAATAAAGTATTAGTTGAAAGAACATACGAAAGCTTGACGTTTCTCCACCATACAGCACTTCTGATGCACTGAGCTTGCTCTCTGAAGCAGAATGTATTTCCTTGCACATTAGCAGTTTTATCTACCAACAATTCCAAGCGATCACCACTTTCTAAAATTTTACCAATATTCTCTATCACGACATTTCGTACCTATCGAATTACACGATTAACGTATTCGTGTCATTACTGTAGTTAAAAAGAGAGATTTACGCAGAATACCCTCTGTTTTAATTTTAGTATACACTACATTCAGATGGAAGGCAACAATTGAAGAAAAAAATTAAAGGTGACATACTACAAGCTGTTAATGTGGTTGACGATATATGGATAGTTCGTCTTTTATATACGGAAGGACAAAACCATAATCATCAGTACATATCAAGCAGAGAATTCTTTCACGATAGATAACAAATTTGAATTTAACCCGATAGCTAGTTAGCACCACGGCAGGTCATAAATAACTGAAACTTCAGGAAACTTTTTGACCAAAGCCATCAAACCTACCTGACTCATTTCACCTTTTATTCGATTGATCCTATCAGCATTTGGGTCATTGGTGTAATACTCCATTTGCTGGCTTAAGACCCTCGAAAATCCATCATTCATAGCACAAGCTTGGGCAGAAAGAACTGCACGGCTATAAGTCCTCACAGATCTCTGATGAATGTCTTCAAGAAATGCAAATGGAATTCTACCTGGACATAACATATGAAAACAATATCCCTAAAAAGAAGACAACAAAATTCTGTAAGTAACGAGCAGTTAGAGAAATAATCATGCCAGAAATTTCAAATGTTAGTAGACAACTTGAGTTAATTCCATTTACAAATGTCAAGGAGAACTTTTACTCCAATTTATCTAATTAACTCCCAACATGAAATTAGAAGGGACCTTAACCCATATTACGAAATCTGAATTCCGGATCATATTGCCCAAGTTAAATGACCTGCTCTTTCTGCAATTCCCCGTCCCCCTTTGCTCCATCCCAGAAAGTAGTGTTCAATTGGTAAATACATTAGTTCACTTGAAAATATTAAATAGAACTAATCGAACAATTGGCTTACTTCCGGCAGTATCATCAGCCATACAGAGAAAGGTGAGGCCATCGGTTCGTTTGACGTGGAAAATGTGACGATCTTCAGAATACGACAGGTGGCTGTCCTGACCTCCCGGAATTTTCTCCAGTATCTGTCTGGCGATTGTGCTGGCGTTCGTGGCGGTGGCGCTGTATTCGGCTAGCACCACTGATCCCCAGAGCCACTAAACCGTAAAGTATCGCCATCTCCCTCTTTCTCTCTTCCTCTCCAGTTGAACGGCGATCCGCGTAGTTTGTCCCAAACTGTAAATAACTGAAACTGAGTTGGTTTTGGCGGAAAGGGCAGAGTCAAAAATTGAGAAGGAAGGGACCGTTTGGGAGAAAGGATACAAGGAGATAAGCACGTAACCGTGAACGCGTTTCTTTTACTGTGTTTATTTGGAGGCAAACAGAAAGATTGCAAGGGCCCAAGTTAAAAAGTACGGGATTTGTTTGTAACTTTGGGCTTCACGTGAGACAATTTGGCCGAACAGAGAATTCAGTCGACCGTAAACACGGTGTCCATTAGAACTAAAATCCCTAACATACAACGATTTTCACTTGGTCATGTGGTAAATCAACTCTTCGGCTCAATGCGAAGGTTTACTCCGATATATTTTGTATTATGTCACGATAACCTCCGATATATATATAATTAAGTTTACGAGGTTATCGTGACATAATACAAAATATATCGGAGTAAACCTTCGCATTGATATATATATATATATACATCAAATAAATATTTGGATGCTAAAAAAAATAAAAAATTAACTCAAAATATTTTGAGTTGTATTTTAAAATTTATAAGTGATATATGAGTAGTTAGTAAATCAAATCAGTCAAAAATATACATTTTAAAACTGATTATTTAACTCTTTATATAAAAAATTGAAAACAAATTTTTAGTTTCTGATAATTTATTTCAAAAAATTACTCATTTGTAAATATTAAAATGCGATCATTACCAAAGAAAATATTTTTTAAATAACGAGTGTGCATCTATAATAATATATTTTATAATTCTCAACTCCTTTATTATATTTTTTTTAGCTTTATGGTTATAATTTTAACTTGTAATAATATAATAAAAATTAAAAATTATAACAAAAAATAAAATATAATGAAAATGTCCGTACATTTAAATAATCAATCGAAAACACATTATTCCAACACGCATGTTCTTAAAAACTTCCGCCAATGATGTGCCCCCACAATTTGGGACCATAAATAATACTTCCAAACGCGTGCAGAGATATTTTTTCCAATCTTATATTATTTTTATTTTATTTTATTTTTAGAGCATTTTTATTTCACCACAAAGAGATCAACGATATTTTAATATGACACATTATCTTTTGGAAATTAAAAAAAAGAGAGAAAATATTTAAATAGATTATAATTTACTGATGCTTATCTATTAATTAATTAAAAAAATATTCAATAATATTTATATCTTTGCACATAAAAAATTACCCCACAAGATGTTGACATTTAAATTACGTACAAAGTCTTAAAGTTTAATAAAATAGTAAATAAGAAATAGTTTTTCTTTTCGTACTAGTCATTTTATTATTACTTTTTAATAAATTAACTATAAAATTAACTTTTATTTTATTTATTTAAAAAATATATAATGAGACATTAAATTAAATTGACGTAATTTAATTATTATAAAAATTAAAAAAATATTTTATTTGCAACTGATTTTATTAAAAATTAATAATTTAAGGATTCATACAAAATAAAAATTAAAAATATTTTCTCACTTATTGTTTTGTAAAAATAAAAAGGACCTAATTATTATTTCTTTATCGTGAGACAACTTCTACTAAACAAAGGGATGTTCGTAGTTCCTTGAAATATTTTTTTTTTATATTTTTATATTATAATATTACATTTTAAAAAAAATATTATATTATATTAAAATACTGCTAATGTTAATGTACTTAGATAAAAATATTCATTTTTTTAAATCCAAAACTTGGTTAAAATCAATTTCCTAGATGGTTTTGTATATTTATGCATGCTTTATTTTGTAATCTTCATATATAACTTGAAAATTTTTTAAAATACTGATGCCATTGACCTATCAGAAGAAGACCAAGAATGATCAATGAGCATTATTACATTGCGTGCATGTCATTGTAAATCAATCATCCCTTTCAGCGCTTGTAAAATCCAAGGAATACTCGACAAAAATGGACGACTTCGTTTCAAATTTTGGCATTCGCCGTGTTGACAAAGTATCGAATCTCTTTCTCTTTGGGCTAAAATTTTATAAATAAATTTTATTAAAGTATTTTAAAAAAATTAATACCCTTTTAATTTAACTTTTTTATTAATGAAAATAACTTTTCAAATATTAAAAAATTTAAATTTTTATTAAATAATTATCACTAAAAAGAAACTTTTGAAAAATTAAAAACTTTGTCTTAATTCTAGTTAAAGAAGTTAAAAAACATCTAGCTATAGAGTTTTCTTTTTAATTTTTTAAAATGTTAAATTATTTTAAATGTCTTAATTTTTTTTAAAATTTATTTACTAAAGTAATTATACAATTTTTACTAAACGTTACTAAAGAAACTTTATTTGTTAAGGCTTTTAATTTAAAAAATTTTAGTTAAAAAGTTATAATAAATAGACCTTAGTTGTTTAGTTATTGCGAGTAGTTTTTAATAAAATTTGTTTAATTATTTTAATATAGAAATTTTTAAAAATTATATTAGAAAGGGTCGAATTTTTAAAATTAAATAAAAGTATTTCTAATAATTTAACCTTTTAAAAAAAAGTGAAAATATTTTATTAACCAAAGCTAAATTTAAACTTTTTTATTAGAAGTAAAATAATTTTTGTAATTTTTCGAAGACCATTCTCTTCGTAACTAAATAATAAAAAAAATTAAAAAAAAATTGAAATTAAGAAAGTATTTTTGACCAATTTAAAAGTCAAATCAAACAAGCATTTAATACTTTTATCTTATAACAATTATAATTTCAAAGCTTCAATACCTCAATAATCAACAATTTTGTGTTTATTAAATAGTACAGCTAGATTTTATTTTAATTGGAATTAAAAAAATTAAATCATACGATTTGGTTATTAAGATATGAAACCATATTATATTATATAGATGATATTATTATAATTAAAAATATATTAAATGGCTTTTTTGCCATCCACAACTCAGCCCAATAGCTTTGCCCTTCAAATTCAATTAACTCCCGTGAAAGAACAGGCACCTGTCCTTGTTGCTGGCAGATAATAAACGTTTTCATTTGACATACCATAATAATTTAATAAAATCAAAGTCAATAAAAATATAGTATGTCTTGATTTTGTCCATGTACTGAATCATTCAAGGTCATTTTATAATTTAGGTTTTGTATCCATGCATGAGTTACTTAATCGGTAGGTAATAATGTCTTTAAAATCATAACTATTATAAGATAAAAATATTAAATATGTTAGGAATCCCACATTATTCCTATTATAAATTAGTTTATATAGGGCAGTACTCTTTTATTTAACAAACGCATTTTAGGTTTGAAGTGTTTGTTATTGTGATGGATTGTGGTATGGTGTGTTTTTGAGCCTAAAATCTAAGTCTCAAGTATAAAAGCTACAACAAAATATTAAATATTAATAAAAAAAATTAAATATCCATTAAACATTGATACAACAGAAACATCACGATAATGCCCAAAGAAACCTGTAGTATGTCATGACAAACTTGTTTTCGTTATCAAAATATCCAAATTAATTTGATCAAATTTGATTAATTTTTATAACCACTTTTAATCTTCGCGTCTTAGCAGCAGGCACAGGTAATTAAGTAATAAAATCTCTTCGTTTTCATCTATCGACCTATTTGAATTAGTAGTATATTATGCATTATTTATTATCAAGTTTTTTTTTTTTTATGAATTAAATTAGAATTTGTTAATTGTTTGATATTCTGTATAATATTGAAGTAATGGACGACCATATTCTGAAAACAGTGCTATTGAATTATGGAAACTTCCCTTCGGCTAAAAACACATTCCAAGTTGAACTTACACGCACATGAATGCTGGCACCCACATTGTTGCATCCAAAATTAAAGAAGACGACATAGCTGTTGAAAGCAAACAAAAATCCTCTTAATTGGAGACACTATCACCATTTTACGCTCTCGTCCACAAAATCAAACTCCCAGCATCCACCTCAGAAATTTTCTTTAAAAACAGGTACCCTTCATTGAAACAACCCACACAAATTCAAGCTTTTAAACCGGTGTAGCAATGGCTTCCCATAAGCTTACTGCTTCCATTTTAGTTCTTTCTCTTCTTTTATCTTCCACACTGTCTAGTGGTTGCGGTTCATGCAAACCGGCTCCCAACCCAGCTTCCCCTCCTCCGTCTCCGGAAAAATCTTGCCCCAAAGACACGTTGAAGCTCGGAACTTGTGCTGGACTTCTCGGCTCGACTAACATTGTAGCAGGAAGCCCACCGTACAGCAATTGCTGTGGTCTACTGTCTGGCTTGGGTCAATTGGAAGCTGCTGTGTGTCTTTGCACTGCGATAAAAGCGAATGTTCTTGGAGTAGTTCCATTGAACTGGCCAACTGCTATTAACCTGTTACTTAGTCAATGCAACAGCACAATTCCTAAAGGATTCAAATGTGAATAGCAAACTGCGAGTTGGCCGTGATATGTTCTTTGTACAAAAATTGTTCTTATTTGTTTATTTTCTTGCTTTCTTTGTGGCGTTGTAACAACGAAATGAATGTTTCTTTGTTTGTTTTTCAGTTTGATCTAGTGTTGTGTGATTTGCGTTTGAAAATAAATGTAAGCAACCCAGTTTGCTTATGGCTCTTGGAATGTGTATTGTTGTGACTTCACTAAAATTGGTGTTCTAAATTTCGAATGGACCAAGATTCAGTGTTTATATCTTTTATTGTATAACTTTGGATATTTTTATTATTATTTCTTCCATTTAATAAATTTAAATGTTACTAATGAAAAAGAAATAATATAATAAAGTAATTATATATAACACCCTTCAACAAAGAGTAATAAGTTACATTTTTCTTATTAATAGATAAAATGTTTATAAAGAATTTATACACTTGACATTATCTTTATCCTATTTTTTTATAAATAAATTTTAAAATAAAGAATAATGTTACACTAAACTGCATATTATATTTAAAGATAATACATGGGATCTCACAAAAACATTTTGCTCTACATTGGCAATGTACATATATATTGATCAAAACTTTAATCTATTAAATTCAGCATTTATAGGTAAAAAAAAGTCTCTATATCTATAGCATGAAATTAACATTTTTTTTTTTCAAAATTATTTATATTATATATATGAATAAGTGAATCCTCTTACTTAAAATGTTTATGATACAAGTTTTTTTATTCTTTGGATTTGTGCAATTTAAGAGTAAATAGACTAATGAGTTGGTAATTATTCTTAACTTTAAATTTTTATCCTTAGATTTTGTGTAATTTAATGGATGAAAATTTATGTCTAGATTTACGTTAAATTTTTAAAGAATTTCCACTTTCCCTAATAAATTATCAAAATTTTAAACTAATAATAATAATAATAATAATAATAATAATAATAATAATAATTTTAATTAATTTAAAAGTTACAGATAATTTTATTATGTAATTTATGTATTTTTTTAATATTTAATATTTTATTTTGACTAATAATGACATTTTATAAATTAACCTTATTTCATGCGCTTATTTAAAAAAAAAATATTTTATTTTGATATTTTTGAAATAATTTTATAATATTTAATATATTAATTAATTTAAAAAATAATAATGAAATTTATTAGGACGAACAAAATTTGGAATCATAATTTGAAATATCAAAGTTAATGAAGGTAATATTTGTTTATTTATTAAAATATTGGAGATTTGTGTTTAAAATTAAATACTTAACAGTCTATTTTTTTATAATTGAGGGTTAGATATCATATTTTCTCAATTAAGGCTCGGTTCAATTGGTTTTCAGCTCAAGCTCGGTTAAAAAGCAACCCAAATAAAAAAACGATAGGTTCTAGAAAACAGTACCTGAACTAAATTTGAACCCAACCCTGATCAAGCCGAGCCGGGTTTTCGAATATTTTCGCTCAGCAGTGGCGTTATTTTAAGACGAGTTGTAAATTTTGTGAAATTTTTTGGTTCATGTTTGAATTAAAGGTATATTATTATTATTTTATTTTTGGAAGAAGATAAAGAGTTATAATTAGTAGAATAGAAAAATGTCAGAGAATTTAGAGAGAAGAAATAGTGGAGGAAGTTTGATATTTAGAAGGCAACAATAAATTAGAAAACAGATTGGAAGTAAAAGTCTTTTCTCATAAATTTATTATGAATTTTGCCAACAAGCGTTTTTAGAACGCTTGACACTTGTTAAAATCTTTTATATTTGATAAATTAAAATTTTTAATATATTAAAATTTATTATTAATTATTATATTAAATACTAAAAATTATTATAAATAATAAATATAAAATTTTTAACAAGTATTAATATTGGTTAGGAAAATCCTAATAATAATTATATAAAAAAAATGACAAATATTTTTTGTGATTTTCGTTAAATGTCTTATTTTATATTTTATAATAAAATTTCTTTGAAGTTTGAAAATTGTGGTTTCTTAGAATTTATTGAATTCATAAAAGAATTAAATAGTTGAAAGTAATTCTATAATTTCATTGAAACACTTTATCATTTTAAAAGAAATTCTACCTTAAAATGAGATAATAATAACATTTTAGTTGTATTTTTCACAATATTTAAATTTAAAAGGAGTTTCTAATAAAAAAATAAAATAAAAATACTTGATATTTTGTAAAACTATAGAAGTATTTGTTATTTTCTCATAATTATATTAAAACTTATAGTATTTGTCAAGGAAAAAAACAAAGAAGTATCTGTAATTTTTTAAAATTATTCAGTAATTTTGTCATTTTCAAAAAATAAAAGAAAGAGTCGGATGAAATATACCCTCTTGATTTTTTTATTCGCTAGCACACACAGCACAATAATCCATTGGGATTCCAAAACAATCAACCTATTCCATAAATTACAACGCATATACTAGATGCTCCATGTATTCGGAACAAACGAGATTTATAATCTAATTACACTTAAGTTCTTGAAACCTTATACGCAAAGTGGGTTTAATTTGGCCTAACGAAGGATCTCCTTAGGTAGAAGCCCAAACATGGGACCATATTTCCAACCGGCCCGTCGCCAACGACAAATGGAAAGGGTCTATTTACCTTTCTTGGCAGTACTTATCCATATTAGCGTGAACCTCAATGCAAATTGATGAAGGAAAGAAAACAGTTAGGTAAAGCATTTTTATTATATTTTATTTAACCGAAAACAAAAAGAAATTAAATTAAAACAGAGGGGAGAAAAAAAGCGAGAATAAATTTTTTTTTACAAATTTTTTTTTTGTTTACCTATCCTCCCTGTCTGTGTGGAGAGTGAAGGGGAAGAGAAAGGAGAGAAAAGGAAAGCGAACAAAGGGACAAAGCCAAGGCAGATGATGACACCACGTCTCACACACTGCTTCATATCGGCAACGTTTTAATTTCTGAGACATCGTTTTGCACTCAGAAAAGAAATTCTGTGTTCTCCGCCTTGTAGTGCTGCGCTATTCCGATCCGATCACGGAATCTCTGATCAAATGCTCAGTCTGTGTTAATAGATAATTTAAAGTATTGAGAGATTGTTTATTGGAAAGTCTAAAGTGAAAGTGATAGCATAGGAAAACGAAGACGATGCAAAGACGGAGTCCGCCGAAGCACAGACACGATGGGACTTCGCCGCTGCCTTTGGGGATGGATTGGAGTCCATCGCCTCGAAAATGGGTACGTTTTCATTGGATTCTTCGTTTGCTTCGGAAAATTTGATTAATTTTGTTTATTCACTTTGACTTTTGACTTCGTCCTGTCGATAGATAATAGATCATTTGAGTATTGGTACATTGAGAGAGATCTAGTGTGACTTTTGTGACGTCTAAATATTCTGTGTTATGAATAATTAAACAATAATTTGGAGTTTCATACCATTCTTTGAGCGTTTACTTGATTAGGCAAGAATGGGTGATTCGCAAGACGTGATTGGCATTAATCGACAAATAATCCTCGTAAAATTGTCCAAATTTAATTTGATTCTGGTAGAGGGATGAGATTTAAATTTATAGAAATTTATTGAAGTTAAGAAATTTCCTTTTCAAAATACTTAACATGGAATTTATTGTATACTGATAGATAACTCGCTTTTTAATTGACAAAGTTTTCGTATAGTCGTGTTTGATTAACATTGTGGAACCATGATTTTCTTTGTTGCTGTGTACCAATTAAATTGTGCTTACCTTCGGCTACTAATATACAAACAGTTCAAAGAATTTGAGTTCTTCCACTTCCAAGCCCTTAATCTTTTATCTGTCCTAAACCTGGTGAAGGTAATGCTGTACTATGAGGTATTAGTTGCATTCACTGTTTTTATCATGCATTGTAAGCTTTCTACCAGTCTCACAATAGGAATATTTTCGACTGAATTGAGACTGTCATGATGGTTTTTTGGTTAATAATCCGTAGGTTTATACCTTAATAAGCTTAGAGGATATAAGTATCCCATGATCAGTAAGAAATCTTATTTTGTTTATGCAGAATGGTCGGGACACTGTTTGGCCTCATGATCCTCGCTCAGGATGGAGTTACTGTGTCACATTACCCTCCTGGGTTGTCTTACCAAAGTCACGAGATTCTGATCCTGTAGTGGTACTCAAATTGAATGACTCTTCCATTTTTGTCTATACTGAGGGTTAGATGTTGTTTTTATTCTATCTTCTGGGTTGAATGATGCTCTGATTTTGTTTTTAATTGGTTGAATTTGTTTTTCTTATCAGCAATATCTTTTGGTGTAGGATATATGAGACTTTCTATATTATTGAAAAGTATTTTTTTCCAAATAAATGGGTATTTAATGTCTATGCCCAAACTTTACTTGTGTTATGATCCCTGAAGTTTTCCATTGTGTGGAAAGAGCTAATTACTGTTGCTGATTTCTGTTTTTTGGAACTTGTAGCATAACCTGTTATAGTTGTTTTTGCATAAATTGTGTGTTGTTAATCATCATGCCTGTGATGGTTCTCCTCAAATTACTTCAAGAAAATGAAATACAATTATGTGTATAACCTAGGGAGTTGTAATTGCAATTTGTGAAATTTTGTTTGTACCATTATAATTATGTTAGTTATGAGTGTGCCTTGTTAATCTATTTTATTGCAGTTTAGCATGCCACTTAAATTTTAATTAATTTTATAAGTCTATTTTTTACCCCTCAAATATGCTGATGCTCATAATTTCTTTTTGTGACACATAACTGATTTACACTTGTTTAATTCTAACATTGTTAAGGGGCAGTTTTATAGGGTTCAGGTTGGTGTACAATCACCAGAAGGGATCACAGCTACACGAGGAGTGTTGAGAAGATTTAATCATTTTCTGAAGTTATTTTCTGATGTGAGTCATTCATATTTTTTTTTTCGGTTGTGGATATGCTAGGACTCCATCTTTTATTGCATCATTTCGGAAATTGATCTTGAACCGTAACAACATAACTATTTAATTATTTTCAAGGAAATTTATCTTGATTTGACACTAAAATCCACTCGTTTCTAAGATCATCACTGTTATTTTTATTTGCTTTTTTGCAGATTAAAAAGGCATTTCCCAAGAAAAATATCCCCCCTGCTCCGCCAAAGGGATTGTTGCGTATCAAAAGCAGGGCACTGTTGGAAGAGGTAGGAAATATGTAGCATAATCTATCTTTTGTTTACAGTAAGTGTGTCTAAGACTTGTAGAATAGCTTTTCAATTTAAAAATAGGCATATCATTCATTCCTAATACTTGCGTATTGTGAAAGAGTTCAGTGCCCTGTAACCAGTAAAAATGTATAGGGTTATAAGGGTGATTAGCATTATCATCAAGCAACTTGAAGAGTTGTATTTTGTTTTATAGGTTTATCATCAAAACAAATAATTTCTTTCAAAACATGGCAATCATATTGATATTCAATAATCAAAGTTGATTATAATCCCCAAGAGGCATCCATTCCGCAAAACAAGTGTATTTTATTTGTCCAGAAACCAAATTTACTAAAATCTTATCTTTGTTTATATTTTGACTAATATTCTTAAAACGCTGAGTTGTGTCTCAGAGAAGGTACTCTTTGGAGGAGTGGATGACAAAGCTGCTATCGGACATTGATCTATCAAGAAGTGTTGCAGTGGCATCCTTTCTTGAGCTAGAAGCTGCAGCAAGGTCATGTATGTGCTATTTTACTACATTAAATGTAATTTGAGAAATTTATTGTATTCTGTATGTTCCCTAAGCTTGAAAGTGAATATCTCATTGGTTCACTGTAATCTTTGAGAAGATTTTTTCTTTTCCTGGGTGATACAAATTGTCATAACATGAGTTCAGAGATTTGACTTTTTTATGTAATCATTTTCAGCATTTCAAGATGTAAATCAAAACACATTTGAAGCAAATCCTTCCAGCAATAGCACTGTTTCGTCCCTTCAAATGCCTGCCAATTCAAGCTTAGCTCTTACTGGAAGTTCATCAGTCACTTCAGATTATGGCAGCGACAGTGCTTATGAGACATCTGAGCTTGGAACTCCAAAATTAGTAAGGGATGATAGTTCTGAAATTGGTATAGAGGATTTGACACTGGATGAAGATTTGACTAGTCCTATAGAAAATCTTGTGAAGTATGGAATGTCCAACATTGACGAGGGATTGTTCATGGGACAGACTATTCTGGAGCAACTTGAAGGCTTTCCTAAGCATAAAGTACATTCCCGACAACTTGCCAACAATGGTATAGGAAAGAATGTGTACAATGGAAGTGCTTCAAAATCTTTATTTCTTACTGGTGATGAGGTGGACCTTTTCTCTGAGCCAGAGCCTGGTAAGGTGATTGGTCACACACATAAGCTATCAGCTGAGAGTGTTAGAAGTGACACTAGTTCTCTCAGAGGTAGTGAAACGTCAAACTGCGGCATTCCAAATTCATCTGCTGATGGCTTGCCTGACCTTCACAGATGTGCTCAGGTTTCAAGTACCAGAGAACTTCTTGGCAACACAGATTTGCATTTTGCAGGTGATGCAGAACTAGTTATTCCGTTGGATCAGCGCCATAAGTTGAGTCGGGTTCTTTTGACCATGGAGCGGAGATTAGTAACTGCAAAAACAGACATGGAGGATCTAATAACTAGATTAAATCAAGAAATAGCAGTGAAAGATTATCTTATGACAAAGGTATCAAACCAATATACTTTTCTGGATATATTTGGGTTTTGTTGATTGAATGTGATCTCTCGAGTAGTACGTTTTGCTTTTAGCATGATTATATACATTGTTATAATGTATATGAGCACAAATATCAGTATTGTAGGCTTGTGTATTCTTTTGTACATATTTTTGAGCTTTCTAATGATGAAGTCAGCCTTTTATATGAAATATACAAACTTAAAACCTCTCCCACACGCCAATTTACTACACAAAAATTTGTTTGACCTTTTCTTTTTCCCCTGGCTATTTGTGCTTGGTTGGCATTACCTCCTTGGGTACACTCCAGATTTCAAATCTGCTAAATGAATTTGGAAACAGTGAACTTGGTTTAATTACCCCAATGGATTTTCGAACAATACTTCTGTATTTTTGTTATACTGATTGCATCTGCTCAGGTTAAGGATTTGGAAGTGGAACTCGAAACTACGAAACGGAAAAGTAAAGAAACCCTCCAGCAAGCTATTTTAAGTGAGAGAGAAAGTTTTACACAAATGCAATGGGATATGGAGGAACTTCGGCGGAAATCCTTGGAAATGGAGTGGAAGCTGAAATTAAAACAGGTTATGAATTTACCAGTCATTTGTCCAGTCCTTTTTTTCTCTAACTACCTCCAGCATTTTCTTCTGGGAATTTTAAATATAGAAGATGTTTACTAGCAAAGAACAGGTACTTGGAAAGATGAAAGAGACACTCCTAGTCCTCATTTAAATTCCATTCATTTGAAAAGTGTTTGCTAAAGAGAACATAAAAATTCTTTTTGTGCATATGAAAGCCATGTTTCGAGGTTTTACCATTGTCAAACAGAAACATGAGAATTCCATGCAGTGAAGTTACTTTTACACTACTCTTATACTATCCATTTATAATAAAGTAAATCAGTCAAGATCAACAATCAAAGAACATAGAATCTTGAATGTATGAGTTTCATATGTTTCTATGGGTTGAAATGGCAACAGCCATAACACATGTTACTAATAATTCCTCCCATTGAATTAAAAATGCCCAATGGAGGTCTTTTCTCAATAAGAATAATGATTTAGGTAATGATGTGGGCGCCCATTACAGGAGGGAAAGTCGCATGTGGAATCAATGGAAGAGTCTACTGTCCATAGTAAAGACGCGCTATTGCAGGAGTTGAAAACTACAAAAGAGCAGCTTGAGAATTTGTCAAAGCAATATGAAGAGCTAGAAGCAAAGTCAAAAGCAGATATCAAAGTTCTTGTGAAAGAGGTGAAATCTCTCAGAAGTTCACAAAAAGGACTGAAACAGGAGCTTAGTCAAACGATGAATGAGAAATCAGAGTCTCAGGTGCTTACTACTGTGCTAAATCAGTTTTCTGTCTAATTGTTTCTGGATGAAGGATTATTTATATTTCCTTGAGGATTCTAGATGTGTTAAAAGTAAATTATTATTTTGCGTTTTTTTGTTTAAGTTAGGATACATTTTGTTTTAGTTCAGAACCTTTTTTTGTCCTAAAACCAAATAAAGACCTTGATTATTATTTGAATGCTGTAGAAGAATGAGAGTTTTAATCTTCGTCAAGTCTTATAACCCTTTAGTAGTTCTTCAAATCTTATTTTATGATTTCATTTTAAATTTTGAGTCAAACTTGTAGATTAAGGAATATCATAGGATTCTGAAATGTGATGAACTTGGGCAGGAACTTCTTCAACGAGAAAGACAAATGAATGACCACATGAAAACTGCTAGAGAAAAGTTGGTAGATGAATGCAGGATTCTTCTCAGCCGGTTTCAGGCATGCAGTACTAATCTGCTTGCTGACGACAAGGACAATTTTATTTTGGAGTCTTCTTCACTGGCTGATGCTTTAGCTTTGCTGACTGCATCGGATGACCGGATTACTCTCCTGATGGCCGAGGTACTTTGTGCATTTTTCCACGACTTTTTTTTGTTGCAACCTTTCATGCTTCGCTACTCTTCTCATTATTAACATTGATGACGTAGGTGTATTTTGTGGTATTTTTACGACTCAGGTCCTAGATTTAGTATTTTTGTCTTTCGTTTGGAGGCTTTAACTGCCTCGCAGAAGATGGGCAATAAAGGAGCTGGAATTAACAATTGTCTGCAATTAGTGCTTAGGGTTATGAATTTTATGAGTTATAGGCTTTGCTCTTAGAAACATTTTGGTTTGAACCTACCTGCCAAAAGGCCAAGTGCATTGTGTGTGATTAATTGCTGGATAAGATAGAACTGGGAAGGACAAGAAGATTTAAATGACTCAAGGTCATCAACATTGCAGTCTAATTTGGATATCTGCAATTATAAGGCCATAAATGATTAATGTTTGATCACTTAACAGGGTAATATGTTCATAGCTCATTTAGTTTTTTGTCGCTTTGATTTAGCCCAAGTTGGAGAGGCCCAAGCATTTACAAGTTTGGTTGAATCTCACAGCTGCTCTTTGTTTTTTTTTTTTCAATGTTGTTTTTATACCCGATCCTATACATGGGTGAAATTTATGAATGCTACAACATTATTTGTTTAACTGTTTCCCCTTTTACTTAATTCTGTATTTTCTCCTTTTCGCTATGACTGAAATTCATTATTCCCAAATGATCAGGCAGAACAATTAGCTGAAGACAACGAAGCCTCAAACTCCGGTGTTGAAAATATTAGTAATACTAATGTTGATACAAGAACAGACGATGCGTTAAGGAAACTGATAGCAGATATCCTAGTTGATAATGCTAAGCTGAGAAAACAGGTGAATTCTGTTGTACACCTTGCTCTTGTGTCTCGGAACGACGAAGCTGCTTCAAAGGATACTTCACTCAATGAGTCATTAGAAAGATGAAAAAAGGGGTTAAACATTGTCTCCCTTTTTCCCGTTGGAGTATGATGGCGATTCCCCTCAACTTCATCCTTCATTTGCTGTCTCAAGTTTTGAATTCACTGTGACCGGTGTAGTTTAGACTTAGAATTTTGTGGTTCCAGACAAGTTTTCAGCGAGAAGAAATCGTCATTCACTTGTATTGTTGTATACTTAATGTTCATAGACTTGAATAGTTAGTAAAAAAGATGAAAGGAAAACCATTAATCTAAAGTGTACACGTCTTAGTTTTTATTAAAGGAAAGCTTCTCGAGCTACGTTACCGTGGTAGAAGATCTCTTTATTTATTACATTTTTGTTACTTAACTTTATTACACACGTCCATTAATCACTATAGTGGAAATTTATATCAGAACAATTTGTGTTATTTACTAAGGTAGAAATTTTATCTTGAGAAATTTTGGTCCTTTGGATTAGTATGTTTAAATAATTGATGCCCAAAGTATGCGATTGTACAATAGTTATTTCAGAGTAACTCCAGACAACGGATAATACTTTGTGAGATTTTGCGAACGTTGCAAAAAAACAACTCTTTTTTTTTCATACACGTGCTTTGTCTCATTTCGTTAATGGTACAGAACAACCTAAGAGAAGACATAACAGAAAGAATTACATAAATTAAGGCTTGCTCCGGAGCAAACAGATGACCCAAAAACGTTGCAGTAGAATTGATTTCAACGTTTGAGCTGCATCTTTTGGACCAAGTCAGCCCAAGCATGTTCCAAGTTCAGATAAAATCTGCAAAATGGTATTCATTCACATAACTGGGTGTGAAAATTACCAAAAGAAAATACATAATTCTTGCGATAATACCATAACTATAAAAGCAGAACAGGAAAAGCTTCTTGTACCTTATCAATAGTTTTCTGATAGGCGCGGTTCCACAAGAATATAAAGAGGTTTCCCATTAAGCCTGCGCTGCCCCTGAAAAGTATATATGCAAAAGAGATGGGAATAGAACAGTCAAAAAGTAATTTGTAGATGATGAAATAATGGTAAAAGAAAACAGAAGAGAGTTTTAATTTATTAAGGCTTTACCCTGACCTCAGGTAACCCAATAACGCAAGCACATTCAACCACCTCTGCCCCCATGCGCTCTTTGAAACAGATATTTTATGGCACAAAGTCAAGTAATTTTCAGAGAAGATGAATAGATTCTAGATACAAAAGATGATGAAAAAAAATGCAGACTTACTAAAAGTCTTACTGCTGCAGAAAGAGGTCACCCAGTAGCCACCAAATCATCGATCACCAAAGCTCGTTCCCCTGGCTTCACTACCAACATGCATCTCCAAACGGTCGACTCCATATTCAAGCTCATAAGCTTCAGAAATTACTTCACCTGTAACGTGCAACAGAAAATTCAGATTAGTTTAGAATCTTAATGTCTGACAATTCACAAGTGAAAGCTATTTGTAAATAATTGTACCTGGAAGCTTGTTGGGTTTTCGTAGAGGAACAAACTTAGCACCAATAGCCAAAGCAAATGATGGACCAAATATCAATCCTCTAGCTTCACCACCTACATTTAAATTTGGAGAATCAAACACGGTTAATTTTACATTCTAAAGATTAATTCAGATTATTTACCACGGACGGGTGGTGGTTGTCTGCATTTGTTTTTCGAGGTTATCACTTTCAAAAGAGGCCAACTGTTTTTTATCCTTTTTTGTCTGGAAAGTGGAGGATAATTCAAAATGTTGAAGTCATTATTAAGTGCAGGAAATAATACTGACAAATGCATGTTCAAACATGCAAACATGCAGTTGCAGCGTCGGGACACAGTAAAATCGAGCGGCGCCTCGATTATTAAACATCTATTCAATTCCCTGCGCCTCTGTAATGCTTCTCACTTTTGAATGTTGTTATCACATTATGTTGTTAAAAGACAAAAACAATTTCATTTCTTTTTAAATTTTAACCCGTAGTGAAATGAAACAAGACATTTTCCAACAAAAAATAATATTCTGAAACGTCAAAATAATGCAATTAAAATGGCCAAAAAAATTTAAAAAGAACAAAGATACACCACAGAATCAAAGCACAGAAAGTTAAATATGACCACATGAAATAGCCGAGAAATGGTATTCGAATTTTCCAAATCAAAGAAACAAATTATTCCTGAAAGTTTAGTACAAAAAACAAACCTAAAGAAGATCTACAAGGACGAATGCGGAAACAAAGAAAACAGACGAAAAAAATTTTGAGAGACGGGTAAGGATATGTGTGAGAAAACAGAGAAAAAATAAATAACAGAGTAGTACCAGCAACAACAGAAATTCCTTTGTCTCTGTAACGATCAACAAATATGTCCACTGTGTCCTCGAACGCCTTGTGATCCAGCAACAACGTAGTTATATCTTGAAACATTATCCCTACAAGCCAGATAAAAACAAAAAATTAAATACCAGGAAACAAAAATGAGAAACGCAACAACAGAAAGAACGGAAATAAGAAAACATACAAAGCAAAAACACCAACCTGGTATTGGGAAGTCAGGCACGATTCGAATTGCTTTAGAAATGGCCTGTAATCTTGGGTCTCCTCTCAGTCCATTTTCAGCCGCAAACATTGTCTCTCTTCTTCTCTCTTGAATATGGCTTCTCTGTTTTTCTAAAATGTTTTTGGAAAGCAGTTTTGTTGTGGGTTTTCTATTTCTTCAATTGGTTTCGTATATTTAACATGTAATATTTCCCTTCAATATAGAGTTGAGTTGCCAAGAGATCATGTCATTCATGCTTCATTTTCACTCTCTCTGTTTTCAATGCGAGACAATGAGGAGGCGAGTCTATTTAATACCAATATTTTGTCTATTCCTGTTTGCCAACGGAAGCATCACTTGTGACAGCGACAAAGCTGCCGCCACGCGATCTTAGAGCGCGTGTGTTTAACACAACCCCAATGCAGTTCAAACATGTCTTCATCTTAGTACAAGTGCTAATGTTATAATACAGTGTTTAAAATATGACCAATGTTTATTTATTTATTTAAAAAATGGATCAATTCAATCCTAATCTTGATCATGATCATTTCAACATCATTTGATTATAATATTATATATATTAACAATAAGATTGATATGAACAAGATTTAATTAAGATATTAATGTTAACATTTAAAGTTTTTTATAAGATATTGATTTAATTAGTAAATATGGCAAATATTATATCGCTTGGATGGTGATAAACTGGTATTCTAATTACAAAATATAAATAAATATGTATATATATTTCAAAAATAAAATATACTATATATGGTACAAAAGAATTTAATATTAAAAAAATAAATCTAGATCATTATAAAAATTAACCTAAGGTAATTTATGTGCGATATTAATTTAATAATTAAATATTTCTCGATGTACAATTGGCAGTCAATGCCATCCCCCGGGTCTGATCAAACAGTAATAACCATTTTCATACTCATGTGGCTTTCAATGTATTTTATTGCTCCAAAATTGTTTCAGAAGATTATAAGATTTTATGGGCTGGTCCCGGCCTAGCCCAAGGCATCAGCCGTGTTAATCAATTAGGTGACGTGCGGTTAATCTGGTCAAACTTAAGACGGCGTCGATGGAATTGAATGATTTTTTCAAAATAGAAATGGTTTGGTGCGGGTCTCTATGGCACAAGATCCGTCATCATTAGCTCTTGAATGCCGCCACGTTCACTGATAGGTGATCTGTTAAATTGTCTTTTGCTGTAGGAACATGTTTTTTTTTCTTTATTGTTGTAGACCCCACGCTAGATACGATGACGTTATCATCTATTGTCGACTGAAACATAACCCCATATATCCCAATTAATCGAGTTCGAACCATTTTCCACGTGGGAAAATAATAATTATCATCGGGATAATAACAGCTGAATTCCTGATGTGTTGTAATTTTACAAATGAAGACACAATTTATTTATTTATAATAACTAACGGCGTTGCATAGGCTCTTTTTGAGTTGGGTGGGTCGAAACTGTTTTTTGACTCCCAAATATATACTTGGATTAAGTGAGGCTGTTTTTATAAGAATTAAAGCTATGATTTATTGATAAATTATTTTATTTAAAAAATTTTAAAAATAAAAATAGTTAATATTGATATAAAAAATTTAATTAAAAACCCTAGGTATCAAACTACGGAGTTTTGAAAACAACCAAATGGATAACCTGGAAGTGAAAAAAATGGTCAAAAGAGTGTCATCTACCCAACAAAAATTATTGGGCACTTAAATTAGTATTTTAGAATTTTTAGAGAACTAAAGTAGTAAAGCAATAATTTAATAATTTAAGGTTTAATTAAAAATTTAGTTAAAAATTCAAAAAAATTTATTATTTTTTTAATAATTTTTACTACTTTTCATTAATGTTAATAATTATTATTAACTTCTCAATAATTTATCACTTTCTATTCTAAAAGAGTAAATTTAATGAGCAACTAATAAAGAGGTTTACAACTAATCTTGCATATTATTTTTTTAATTTTATAAATTTATCACGTAATATTAAGTCACTACGAAATTTTTATGATTAATACCTAATTTTAAGAGTTTACACGTAATTTAAGAAAAGTATTATGTGTCATTTGTTACTAATAGTATTTTATTCTTATCTTAAGTATAGTTTAATTATTGGACGACGAGGTTTTAATATTAGCCTTAAAGTCTGAGGTGATTCTTAAAGTTTGTTATAGGTGATTTTTATTTAGCTTGTATTTTTTTATTTTAATTATTATTAAGCGAGCGATTTAATTCAATTTTAGTCATTTCGATATTTTAACTGTTATTTTAATTATCAAAACGACTTAATTTTAATATTTTAAAAATAAAAAATTGAATAGAATAAGCGGATATATTTTTCAAGTAATAACTTGAGCATCCCATCACATTAAAAGGCATTTTGTCTTAGAAATTATAGATATTTATTACATCACACTAATCTAACATAAGAGAGTGGTAAAAGAATCTGTCGAATAACCATATCATATTCTACCTAATCAGGCTTTCATTCTCTGATGCTCGCATGTGTAAAGACCATATAAATAGTAAAATTGTTATATGAAGAAGGGATCTTTTTTTCAATGTTGGGAGAGAAATGGAGTTCAACTAGGAAAGACTAGCCCTCCCTATAGACATTCTCGAATCTAGTATTCCAGGTTGATAAACTACTCAAACACTCTTAATTCGTTCTCTCTTTAACTTGGCCTTAGATGATCCACTAACTTGAGTGTTAGAGTTTATATGTCGGTAATTCAGCTTCACTCCTAGCTCTCTCTCTCTGATTTTAAGTAGTTCCTCAAGAGTCTTTGTCCGGAGCTGGACATTATTTTGCACGGTCTCTAGATCAATCACAATAATAAAATCTTTGTGGTGCACTAGATTTTCTGTCTGGAGAGAATTTAGGCATTAACAGTTAGCACCGTCTGTGAAAAAAGAGCTAAAAGCCTGAATAAAGAATCTAAAAAGTGTTATGTGTGAAAATAATATGGCATAATTATAGTCGTCTTTCTAGAAAAGTGCAAATGAAAAAGGCCAGAGGCCTTGTCAGTATTGGTAAAAAGGGGACTACTATATAATGGTTCAAAAAAAATGACATACAAGATCATCTTACCGCAGGTCTAGCCAGTCGAGTGACTGTTAAAATCAAAGAATGTGGGTTATGATAGATAGAAAAAGAGCTAGCGGAGCATAAAAATGCAAGGGAAAAGATTAACCAAAAGATAATTGCATTAGAACGAAAAAATCAATAGCTAAAAAGGGAGGTTGCGAGGTTAAGGATGATAATGCAATGGTAGAAAGGCGAAGAAAGACAACAAACTATATCAGAAGTCTCAAAGATGAGGGTTAAGTATCTATAATAGGAGAGGGATAAAAAAGTCTAGTACCTAACCGAAGAAGCTAC
>JAWDEX010000018.1:11681408-11693544 GCA_035221805.1 Trichilia hirta | reverse complement strand
ACCGGTTTTACGCATGTTAATTTTTAAGTGGCAGTTTTACAGGGTTCAGGTTGGTGTACAATCATCAGAAGGGATCACAGCTACACGAGGAGTGTTGAGAAGATTTAATCATTTTCTGAAGTTATTTATTAATGTGAGTCTTTCATTTTCTTTCGCTTGTGGATATGTAAGGACTTCTTCTTTTATTGCACCCTTTAGGAAATTGATCTTGAACTGTAAGAACATAAATATTTCATTATTTTTTCAGGAAATTTATCTTGCTTACACGTTAAAATGAACTCATTTCTATGGTCATCAATGTTAGTTATTATTATTGACTTTCTTGCAGATTAAAAGTGCATTTCCTGAGAAAATTATTCCCCCTGCTCCGCCCAAGGGATTATTGCCTATGAAAAACAGGGCACTGCTGGAAGAGGTAGGAAATATGTAATCTGTTTTTTCTTTACAGTAATTGTGTAGCTATGATTTGTAGGACTACTTTTCAATTGAAAAATAGGCATAGCATAAATTTCTAATACTTGCATATTATGAAAGAGTTCATTGCCCTGGAACTAGTAAAAGTGAATAGGGTTACAAGGGTGATTAGCATTGTTGCCACTTGTCAAGCAACTTGAAGAGTTGTTGTTGTTTCATATACTTGTTTCAAAACATGGCACTCATGTTTATATGCACTAATCACAGTTGATTATAAACCACAAGAGGTATCCGTTTTCCAAATGCACAAAACAAGTATATTTTATTTGTCTGGAAATCAAATTTCCTAGAGTCTTATCTTTGTTTATCTTTTGACTAATATTCTTAGAAGGCTGAGTTGTGTTGCAGAGAAGGTGCTCTTTGGGGGAGTGGATGACAAAGCTACTATCGGACATCGACCTATCAAGAAGTGTTGCAGTGGCATCCTTTCTTGAACAAGAAGCTGCTGCAAGGTCATGTATGTGCCATTTTACAACATTAAATGTAATTTGAGGAATTCCTTGTGTTTTGTGTGTTCTTCCTTATGGTTGAAAGTGAATATCTAATTGGTTCACTGTAATCTTTGAGTATGTTTTTCCTTTTCCTGGGTGACGCAAATTGTCATATCGCGAGTTTTGAAATTTGACATTTTATTTAATCCTTTTCAGTGTTTCAAGATGTAAATCAAAACACATTAGAAACAAATCCTTCCAGCAATAGCACTGTTTCTTCACTTCAAATGCCTCCCAATTCAAGTTTAGCTCTTATTGGCAGTTCATTAATCGCTTCAGATTACGGTAGTGACACTGCTTACCAGACATCTGACCTTGGAACTCCAAAATTAGGAATGGATGATAATTCTGAAATTGGTATAGAGGATTTGACATTGGATGAAGATTTGACTAGTCCTATAGAAAATCTTGTGTAGTATGGAATGTCCAACCTTGACGAGGGATTGTTCATGGGACAGACTATTCTGGAGCAACTTGAAGGTTTTCCTAAGCATAAAGAACATTCCCGACAACTTGCCAACAATGCTACAGGGAAGAATGTGTACAACGGAAATGCTTCTAGAGCTTTATTTCTTACTGGTGATGGGATGGACCTTTTCTCTGAGCCAGAGCCTGGTAAGGTGATTGGTAACACACGTAAGCTATCAGCTGAGAGTTTTAGAAGCGACACAAGTCCTATCAAGGGTAATGAAATGTCAAACTGTGGCATTCCAAATTCAACTGCCGATGGCTTGCCTGACATTCACAGATGTTCTGAGGTTTCAAATACCAGAGGATTTGGCAACACAGATTTGCATTTTCGAGGTGTTGCGGAACTAGTAATTCCGTTGGATTAGTGCCACAAGTTGAGTCGGGTTCTTTTGAGTATGGAGTGGAGATTAGTAACTGCAAAAATAGACATGGAGTATCTTATAACTAGACTAAATCAAGAAATAGCAGTGAAAGATTGTCTTATGTATGACAAAGGTATCAAAGCAGTGTGCTTTAATGGATATCTTTGGGTTTTGTTGATTGACTGTGATATCTCAAGTAGAGGTACAGTTTTGCCTTTAGCATGATTAATTCCTTATTCGGCATAATGCATATGAGCAAAAGTATCAGTATTGTAGGCTTATTTACTCTTTTGTACTTATTTCAGAGCTTTCTAATGGTGAAGTTAGCCTTTTATATGAAATATAGAACTTAAAAACTCTCCCACACACCTATTTACTAAACAAAGATTTGAATGACTTTTTCTTTTTCCCCTGGGTATTTGTGCTTGGTTGGCATTACTCTATTTTATCTTCTCCTTACATACACTTCAGATCTGCTAAATGAATGTTGGAAACAGTGAACTTCGTTTAATTACTCCAATGAGTTTTCAATCAATAATTCTTCTGTATTTTTGTTATTTTGCTTGATTTTGAGCTAGTGATTTGCATACCAATAGGTCAATTAACTGAGGTAGATTATATGGGTTGATAGTTTATTTCAGTTTTTTCTTCATATGAAAGCAAAATTGCTTCTGCACCATTAAAAGTCGAAATTTTGATTTATTTTTATTGCTACTACACCGTCATGATAGGCTAAAACAAAGTTTTAGTTTTATGTATAACAGTGTGAATATAACCGATTGTATATGCTCAGGTTAAGGATTTGGAAGTGGAACTTGAAGCTACTAAACAGAAAAGTAAAGAAACCCTGCAGCAAGTATTTTATGTGAGAGGGAGAGATTTACACAAATGCAATGGAACATGGAGGAACTTCGGCGACAATCCTTGGAAATGAAGTGGAAGCTGAAATCAAAAGAGGTTATGAATTTACCAATCATTCATCTATTTCTTCTTTTCCTCTAACAGGCTCCAGCATTTATTTTCTGGAAATTTTAAACATAGAAGCTGTTACTAGGAAAGGACAGTTTCTTGGGGAGAAGAAAGAGACATTCCTAGACCCCACTTAAATTACATTCATTTGAAAAGAGCTTCCTAAAAAGAACATAAAATAAAACTTCTTTTCAGGTGTATGAGAGACATGTTTTTAAGTTCTTACCATTGTCAAACAGAACATGAGAATTCCATACAGTGAAGCAACTTTTACATTACTCTTATACTAACCATTTATGATATCAGTCAAGATCAATAATAAAAGAACATATAATCTTTACCGTATTAGTTTCATATGTTTCTCTGGGTTGGAATTGCAGCCACTACACACGTTACTGAACCAATTCCTCCCATTAAATTAAAAAGGCTGAATGGATGTCTCCTCTCAATAAGAAATTGTGATTTAAATAATAATGTGGGCACCAATTACAGGATGGGAAGTCGCATGTGGGATCAAGAGAAGAGTCCACTGTCCATGATAAAGATGTGCTATTGCAAGAGTTGAAAGCTACGAAAGAGCAGCTTGAGAATTTGTCAAAGCAATATGAAGAGCTAGAAGCTAAGTCAAAGGCAGATATCAAAGTTCTTGTGAAAGAGGTTAAATCTCTCAGAAGTTCACAAAGAGGACTGAAACAGGAGCTTAGTCAAATGATGAATGAGAAATCTGAGACTCAGGTGCTTGATACTCTGCTAAATCATTTTTCTGTCTAGTTTCTTTCTGGAAGGATGATTTATATTTCCCTGAGGATTCTAGATATGTTAAAAGTAAATTATTATTTTGGGGCTTCCTTTAGGTTTTTCATTTAAGTTAGGTTACATTTTGTTTTAGCCTATTTTGTTTGGAGCCCTTTTCTGTCCTAAAACCAAATAAAAATATTGATTGTTATTTGGAAGCTGTAGAAGAATGAGTTTGAATCTTCATAGAGTCTTATAACTCTTTAGTAACTCTTCAAATCTTATCTTTTGATTTCATTTTTGCTTTCGAATCAAAATTGTCGATTAAGGAATATCATAGGATTCTGAAATGCGGTAAATTTGTGCAGGAACTTCTTCAACAAGAAAGACAAACTAATGAACACATGAAAACTGCTAGAGAAAAGTTGCTACGTGAATGCAGGATTCTTATCAGCCAGTTTCAGGCGAGCAATACTAATCGGCTTGCTGAAGACAAGGACAATTTTATTTTGTAGTCTTCTTCCCTGGCTGATGCTTTAGCTTCGCTGACTGCATCAGATAACCAAATTGCTCTCCTGATGGCCGAGGTACTTTGAGCATTTTTCCACTATTTTTTGATTGTAACCGTTCATAATTGGCTACTCTTCTCATTATCAACACTGATGATATAGGTGTATTTTTTGGTATTTTTATGACTCAGGTCCTAATTTTAGTCTTTTTTATCTTTATTGCCTCACGGAAGATAGAAATAAGAGTTGTCTGATCTTAGTGCTTAGGGATATGAATTTTATGAATTATAGGTTTTAGCTCCAGAAAGTTTTTGGTTTGAACATAAACACCAAAAGGCCTATCCACACTCTGGTAAAATGTGATGAAGCCTAAGTGCATGATTAATTGCTGGATAAGATAGGATTGGGAAGGACAAGAAAATTTAAATAATTTGGAGAACCAAGGTTATTGACATTGCATAAGGCCATAAATGATTAATGTTTGATAACTTAATAGCGTAATATGTTCATAGCTCATTTAATTTTTTGTTGCTTTAATTTAGCCCGAGTTTGAGAAGCCCAAGCATTTACAAGTTTGGTTGAATCTCAAAGCTGCTCCTTTTATTTTCTCAATGTTGTTTTTATATCCCATGGTATGCCATTATTTGTTAACTACTTTCCCCTTAAACTTATTCTGCATTATCCCCTTTCACCATCACTCAAATTCATTTTCCTGAAATGATTAGGCAGAACAATTAGCTGAAGATAACGAAGCTGTAAACTACGGCATTGAAAATATTAGTATTACCAATGTTGATACAAGAGTGGATGATGAGTTGAGGAAATTGATAGCGGATATCTTAGTTGATAATGCTAAACTGAGAAAACAGGTGAATTCTGTTATACACTGTGCTCTCGTGTGTGGCATGACAGCTTTAAGAGATATTAATGAATCATCAGAAAGATGAAAAAATGGGGTTAAACATTGCCCCTCTTTTTCCTTACTGAGTATGATGATTTCTCTTCATCCTTCATTTGCTATCGCAAGCGATTGAATTCACCATAACCTGTAGTAGTTTAGACTCGGAATTTTGTTGTTTCACTAGAAGAAATCATCTTGTATTGTGTAGTTTAGACTCGGACTTTTGTTGTTTCACACAGGTCTTCAACTAGAAGAAATCATCTTGTATTGTTGTATACTTGTATTCATCATGTACTCGAAACAGCACTAGAAGAAATCATCTTGTAATTGTTGTATACTTGTGTTTATATACTCGAATAATTAGTCCAACAAGACGAAAGGAGAACCATTACTGAAAAGTGTACACATTTGTTTTAGTTTTATTAAAGGAAAGTTTCTCGAGCTACGTTACCTTAGTAGGGATGATATAGTCGCAATCAAGATTTAAAAGGCACTACAATCTAGAGTAAATTTATAACTCCTTATTCATATTCATTCAAAATCTCTTTATTCATTACAGTTTTGTTTCTTAATCTTTTATCACACGCGTCCGTTAGTAGAAATTTATATCAGAAAATTTTGTGTTATTTGCTAAGTTGGAATTTTATATTGGAATATTTTGGTCCTTTTGATAAGTTGATGCCCGGTGTTTGAAGTTGTTCAAGATGTATTTCAGTATACCCCCCGAGACGGCGGATAATATTTTGTTAGATTTGCCAAAGTAACAACAAAAACAATTTTTTTTTTTTTAATGGGTGCTCCGTTTCAATTCGTTAATGGACAATGGTACACATCAGGCTAAAAGAAGAGATAAGAGAGAGAATTACATAAAATAAGGCTTGCCCCGGGGGAAACAGATTGCCTTGAAACTTTGTATTATGACTTCATTGCAACGCATGAGCTTCATCTTTTGCACCAAGTCGCCCAAGCACGGTCCAAGTTCACATAAAATCTGCAAAGATGGCATTCATTCACATCACTTGGTGTGAAATCAGATGGTTACCAAAACAAAATACATATAGTTCTTGTGATAATGCAATAACAGCGAAAGCAGAATAGGAAAAACTTCTTGTACTTATCAATAGTTTTCTGATAGGCGTGGTTCCACAAGAATATAAAGAGGTTTCCCATTAAGCCTGCGTTGCCCCTGAAAAGTATGTATGCAGATGATACGGACATAAACAGTTAAAAGTAACTTGTAGATGATGAAATAATGGTGAAAAAAAAAAAAAGAGGGCTTTAATATATTAAGGCTTTACCCTGACCTCAGGTAACCCAATAACACAAGCGCATTCAACCACCTCCGCCCCCATGCGCTCTTTGAAAACAGAAATTTTATGGCACACGGTCAAGTAATCTTCACAGAAGAAGAATAGATTCTAGATACAAAAGATGATATAAAATGCAAACTCACCCAAAAGTCTTACTGCTGCAGAAAGAGTCCCCCCTGTAGCCACCAAATCATCAATCACCAAAGCTCGTTCCCCTGGCTTCACCGCACCAACATGCATCTCCAAACGGTCAACTCCATATTCAAGCTCATACGCTTCAGAAATTACTTCACCTGTGATATGCAACAGAAAATCCAGATTAGTTTATAATCTTAAAAGTCTGATAAGTGAAAGCCATCTGTTTATAACTGTACCTGGAAGCTTGTTGGGTTTTCGCAAAGGAACAAACTTAGCACCAATGGCTAAAGCAATCGATGGACCAAAAATGAATCCTCTGGCTTCAACACCTACATTTAAATTTGCAGAATAAAACACATTAATTCAGATTATTTATCACGGATGGTTATTGTCAGTATATATTTTTTTCGAGATTATCAATTTGGAAAGTGCCTAACTCATTTTTTTTCTTTTCTTTTTATGGGTAAGTGGAGGACAATTCAAAATGCTGATATCATCATAAATGTGCAGGAAATAACACCGACACATGCATGCTCAAACATGCAAACATGCAGCTGCAGCGTCGGGACACAGTAAAATCGAGAGGCACATCGATTATTAAACATCGATTCAATTCCCTGAGCCTCTGTAATGCTTCTCTCTTTTCAATATTGTTATCACATTATGTTGTTTGAAAACAAAAACAACGTCGTTTCCTTTTAAATTTTAACCTGTAGTGAAATGAAATAAGACACTAACAAAAAAAAATTTCTTAAACGTCAAAATAATGCAATTCAAATGGCCAAAAAATCGAACAAAAAATAAAGGGAGATTGACAAAATCAAAGCACAGTAAAGTTAAACAAGACCAAAAGAAGCAGCCAGAAATGATACTCGAATTTTCCAAATCAAAGAAACAAATTCTTCCTGAAAGTCAAGTCCAAAACACAAACCTGGACTTACATGAACATTTGCCAGCACAGATGTGAAAATAAATAAAGCAGAAGAAAATTTTTTTGAGAGATGGAGAAGGAAATGTGTGAGAAAACAGAGGAAAAATAAATAACGGAGTAGTACCAGCAACAGTAGAAATGCCCATGTCTCTGTAGCGATCGACAAATATGTCCACTGTGTCCTTGAACGCCTTGTGATCCAGCAAAAGCGTTGTTATATCTTGAAACATTATCCCTACAACCCAAATAAAAACAAAAAATTAAATATTAAGAAACAAAAACGAGAAATACGAAACAGAAAAAAACAGAAAACAAATAAGAAAACATACAATCCAAAAACACCAACCTGGTATTGGGAAGTCTGGCACAACTCGAATTGCCTTAGAAATGCCCTGTAGTCTTGGGTCTCCTCTCAGTCCATTCTCAGCTGCAAACATTCTCTCGTCTTCTATCTTGAATATGGCTTCCCTTTTTTAATAAAATGTTTTTTGCAAGCAGTTTTGTAGGGGGGTTTTATTTCTTGAATTGGGTTCGGATATTTAACATGTAATCTTTTCCTCTCAAACAGAGTTGAGCGGCCAAGAGATGATGTCTCATTTCTGTCTCTGTTTTCAATGCGAAAGAAGAAGGTGAGTGTATTTAATACCAATATTTTGTCTATTTATGTTGGCCCAACCAAAGCACTACTTGTGAGAGGGACAAAGTTTTTCACCACGCGATATTTAAAGCGCGTTCATTTAACCCAACACCAATGTCGTTCATGCATGTCTTCGT
This sequence comes from Trichilia hirta, assembly GCA_035221805.1. Taxonomy (NCBI): domain Eukaryota; kingdom Viridiplantae; phylum Streptophyta; class Magnoliopsida; order Sapindales; family Meliaceae; genus Trichilia; species Trichilia hirta. Next base: position 11,685,479 of record JAWDEX010000018.1, on the reverse strand, counting down.
CTTACTACAAGACAACCGCCAATGCTTATCTTAGAATGTTTGAAGGATGACCAATGTTATTTATTTATTTATTAAAAAAAAAAAGTTAGATCAATTCAAATCCTAATCTTGAACGTGATCTTTTTAACATCATTTGATTGTTGTGATTATATTATAATATTCATATTTTATATACCTTAACAATAAGAATAAGATGAGCAAGATTTCACTAAGATATTAAAGTTAACATCAAAAATTTTTATATAATCTTGATCTAATTATTATATATTATAAATATAAATAATAATAATAATTTTTTATATGTTTATGTATAAAGTGACCGGCGATGTAATAGTATTATTACTTTTTGATCTGTATAGTTTCCTTTTGATAATTACATTGATTTTTTTATATTTATTAACCATGATAATATGTCACATTAATTTATGCACAAGAATTTGTACAAAAAATTTACATCTCTAGCGATACTTTAGAAATATTATATTACTTGGATGGTGATAAACTGAAATTTCAATTTTAATAAATAAATATGTATGTGTAATTAAAAAAATAAAAGTATGCCACAATATAACTATTTTATTTTAATTGTACAAGAGAATTACTTACAATTGGAATAAAAAATTTTGATCAGTATAAAAATTAACACAAGGTAATTTTGATAAGATATTAATTTAATAACTAATATTAATCAACATCATTTCAATTAGGTGTTGCAAATTAAAATTTCTTCTAAAATACATAATTATCTAATCAAAATTCAAAATATTAAATACACACTCACACACACTTATAAAAAACTATGTTATATAACATTCAATTTTTTGTAATCACAAAAAAATTTTGAATTCAAATCTCATTCATATCATAATTAGATTAAGGTTTAGTTAAGATTAATATAATTTAAAAAGTTCAAAAATAGGATTTGCATGTGTAATCAATTTATTAACTAATAATATAATTCCAAATATGACCATACAAAAAAATGATAGGCTATTAGATTTTTTTATTAAAAATAAAAAGAATTTGGTCAACTCCAAGTACGCACGCGATCAGAAGGAGAGTACGATTAAGTTGTAGCTTTATATTGTGGACTGTATCTGGCTTGAGAAACCTACGTTTCCACAATCTATAAAGGAAGATTCTATGTTACAGAAGCTATCGTATTAAAAGGAATAGTTTTCACTACATTTATCTACAATCGGCAATCAATGCCATCCAACGGTTCTGATCAAACAGCTGGTTACCCAGTTTCATAATGATGTGGCTTTCTATGTATTTTCTTACTCTAAAATTGTTTTCACTGTTGCTTTACCCATTCTCTCTCTCCCCCTCTGTCTCAGGCTTTTATTGAACCCGAGGTAAGGGTGTTTTCGTCCATTGGTAATAAATTGACGGCTACTGATTGGCAGAGAATCATGCAGCAGAAGATTTTAAGATTTTGTAGGTGGGCCCCGCGTAGCCCAAGGTATTAGTTGCGGTCCATCAGTTGGTGACGTGGCAGTTTTACCCAAACTGATCAAACTTCAGATGGTGTTGATGGAATTGAATAATCTTTTAAAATAGAAACGGTTTGGTGCGGGTCTCTATAGCACAGGATCCGTCATCAATGGCTCTTGAATGCTGCCACGTGCCTGAAGGATGACCTGTTAAATGGTCTTTTACTGTAGAAACCATATATTGTTTCTTTATTGTTGTAGACCCCACGCAGATACGATGACGCCATCATATATAGCTCATCCAAGCTTTACCCCATCTCTTAACTAATCGCGTTCCAACCATTTCCACATAGAAAAATCATTTTTATGATTATCATTGGGATAATAACAACAGAGGTACTTATTTATTGTACTTTTACAAATAAGGACACGGTTTATTTATTAATAATAAAAACGTTAATGGCCGTTAAAATAATTGAAATACCCCTTTAGTCAAATCATTGAACAAGCTTGATCGTTTTGGGTTGGGCGGTTGGAAACTATTTTTTCGACACCAAAATAAAATTGGATTAAGTATCAATTTTATTAATCAATGATTTATTGATATGTAATTTTATTTTGAGAAAAGTTTTTTTTGAAATAAAAATAATTAAAAATAAATTATCACTTTTTTTTTATTCTTATGAGTAATGAAGAAAGTTAAAAAATATATATCAACTGTTTTTGTGTTCATATTTTTTATTCTAATATATTTTTTATAACACGTATTCGTTTAAATAAATTATGAATAATTCATAAATGATAAAAATAATTCTATTTAAATCAAAACACTAAAAAATAAATTATAAATATTATTAAAAATTTGGAATTAAGAAAAATAATTCTAAAAATTTGGAGACAGAGATATAAGATGAGAATAGAAATAAGAGTCCTCGACTTATTCTAATAGTATTTTCGTTCATAATCACAATTACATATTATAATGGTTAATTTTATTATTTCATAATTTTCATAAGACACTTTGCTACAAATAAATAAAATTGTCTCTATATTTATTCAATCATAAAAAATCAAAAACACAAATGTTATTATTCTATTTTTAATTATGATATTAAATTTTAAAGTTACTGTATTTGTTGAGTATTTTTCTAATCCTATTTTTTTTTCTCCACCTATATTATTATATAAGCAATCTGACCTAGACTAGTCCGACTCGATCCTCATGCTTGCCGTTGAATTACTGAAGTGACTCGATTTCAACAATAAAAAATGAAAGAACTAAATAATAGAGTTAGGTGCATTTTCTAAGAATCGTCCAAACGTCTCATCGTATTAAAGGCTTGAGACACTATACCTTATGGGTTACAAGTATTTATTACATCACCCTAGTCTGGTACAAAAAAATGATGAAGTAGTCTATCTTTTGCCTATATTAGTCGTACACCATCTAATCAGGTTCTAATTTTTCGATGCTTACACGTGTAAAGATTTCTATAAATACTGAATTTACTGTATTGGAAAGAACTTTTGAGCTGCTGGTAAAACCCCTGCATATAGAAGGCTCTCCACTACCAACACGAATTCATTCCTGAATTTAACTGTCCGAGTCGAGAAATAGTATAAACACTCTATTTCAAATATTCTTTATTATTATTTATAAGTCTTGAACCGTTTATTAACTTAAATATCAGAGTTTACATGCCAGCAAGCTAGCTTTACTCTTATCTTTTTCTTCTAATTTTAAGTAAGATCCAGGGAATCTTTGACCAAGGCGAGATACTATTTTATCCGATCACTCTGACAGCATCAACAATAAAATTTGTATGGTGCGTTGAATTTTCACCCCAAAAAAATTTTGGCATCAGTAGTTGGTGCCGTTTATAAAAGTCAAACTAAAAGTCTTTGCAGAGAATTCTATAGGGTATGTCATATGTAAATGGCGAGACACAATCGTAGCTATTTTTTTAGAAAAATACAAACAAAAAGGGACACGGACCCGATCTATCTTGATAATCAGAGAGATGCTCTAAAGTCATCTAACAAAAATGAGGTACAAGGTCGCATTACTGCACATCCAGTAAGCAGAGCAGCCGCCAAAATTAAAGAATATGGATCATGGTAGCTAGAGGGAGAGCTAAGAGAGTATAAGAATATGTGAATAGAGAATGATCGAAAGATGCTTGTACTAGAATAGAGGAATTGACAATTAGAAAAAGAAGCCTCAAGGTTAAAGATGTTATTTCAAGAACAGCGTAGCCAAAAGAAGTGCCAGACCATGCTAGAAGCTTCAGAGGCAGTGACTAGCTATCCATAACTGGAGAGGGGCCTAAAAGCTCGATATCCAACTTAGATTACTATTAAGAAAAATGCTTGACTCACCAGTTTGTAAAAAAAAAAAAAAAGAAAAGAAAAGCTAGCGCTAATACCAATTTCAGTATAAATATGGATTATGAGTACACTACGATAGACTTGAGATCACAGCTTGATAAAATTAGATTCAGAAACTACAGTTCTTACCTTATTAAAGCACAGGTTATAGAGGTTTGCGTTAGAAAAATACTAGAAGAAGTTAGAGTTGGGATAAAGATAGGCCTAGTTTAAAGCTTGGGTAAAAATATCGAGGCAAAAAAGGTTA
>JAWDEX010000018.1:11662130-11681308 GCA_035221805.1 Trichilia hirta | reverse complement strand
CAGAAGCAAAATTATTCTACTTTTAGAGGCTGAATTGTTTAATTTTTCTTCTTCCTCTTTAGCTTTGTTATTCTCTCTCTTAGAATAGCCAATCAGCAAGAGATCAAAAGTGTTTGATTTATCAGAGGCATCACGCTATTGGTGCTATATTTTATCAACAAATCACTAAAGGTTAGTGATTATAAATTAAATATATTTAATTTACAGAAAATATATATACCCTATTAAATTATCATTTTCGCTATCACTTTGTAATATGCATGTGATCACACACACATAGTGGTCATCCCTGCTAAGAAGAAGGTTGGTGAAAGTGTCATTGATTTTTTTTTATGCTTCCAAATCATTCTTTAACTATAGGATCTCTTGGTCCGATGTGACCATCTTGGACTCGATAATTTTGACCCTCTTCTCTAGATCTTCTTAGATCTTTATTCAACATTGGTAGTCCCTATCAATCTTCTTCTTCAAGGAGTAAATTTCTTCTTTCAATCGTTCTACCTCTTAACCTTGAGCAGTCACGCCCTAGATATGGGACTTGATCCACTCCTACTGACGCATGAGCACATACGCAATCTGTAAAAAGATTAGTCAGGTACTACTTTTAAAAATATTTAAAGAGAAAATATAATAACTGCAGAGCTTACCAAAATTGAAGATTTTCGCATATAATTTATGACATCCTTGAGGGAAATGTGGCCCTATCCTCATCAACGACCTTATCAATTAGGAGGACGACTGTATTAAAGGGCGAAAGAAGGCAGGTCATCACTAGCCTTTTATCTTTTCCAATGTTGAAAAGCCAAGGTGGGTCATCACCGGCCTTTTATCTTCTCTAATATTGAAAAGCCCCAACTCTAACATAAAGATACTAGAAAATGTAAAGCATCAGGAGATCTATGGCACTAGCACCTTAAGGGAAAAAGAAAATAAGAGCACGATAGCCAGACCTAATATATCAGTGGAACTTTATCTAGCCTAGTGAGCAGCAATGATTGCAGTGCTCAGTAATTTTTCTTGCCTATCCTCAGTTTTGGGTCTTTTTTTCATTAACTACAAGAGACTTTCACTGTTACCTGAGGTATCTTAAGGCAGGGTCAGAGCCTTACCCTTCTCTTTTGCTAGAGTCTTAGACGCCTCTTGTCGATGCAAAGGAGGTTATAGTGCTTGCTCACGACTTGCTCCTCTATAGACTTTCTTACCTGTCGCCAGTCACTTAAAAATAAAGGGACATTGCTCCTTTCGAGGCATCTATACAAAATAGATAAAATGAAGTTAACCTCTTGCATGAAAATACCAAAACAACTGTTAACTGTTACCCTTTATTTTTATCTAATTCAAAGCAATACGAGAGAGATGAGAGGTAACTAGACTCGACTCTACCAACAAAGAATTAGAAAGAATCTCTTTCTGGTCAGTCGCGATGTCCCCTAATGACGTCGTTCTCCCCCTCAACTCTTGACCCAAAGTGAGGCAACCTATCCAAGCCTTAGCTAATCCAAATTAGTTTAAAAATTTTTCCCTAACAGTAAGATCCCATTCATCTCTAATAAAGAATTACTTGTTCTTTTAATATTATTACTGGAAGAATTCTCCCTCACCGAATTAGAAGTCCCCAGCCTAGTCTACAGGTAATATCACCTGAAACTTAATCCAAGATTCTTTATCAGTGTGTATATATACACTACCTCAGAAATGCTAGGAGATTTATTAAAATATTCTTTTCACAACACGTATAGTTCAACTAAAATCCTTTAACTATTAGCGACAAGTTGATATGAAGGAATCTGAAAGTAAGTTTATATGCTGGCAAAAAATAGTTGAAGCGACAGTCTCACTCTCAGCAGGAACAGTTTTTCATTAAAGGTAATTTTTTTAAGTGAGGGTCGGCTTAGTACTTTGCTTTTCAAAAAATTTGTATAGACACCAGCCTGTTCACCTTGTAAGTATTCTGATATACGTGGAGATCTTACTCACTTATTATGAAAAAAAAATCGATCAACATTAAATTTGGTCCGATCCTAGGGGGGATGGAATCGATAGTAGAACTATCATCACTCCGACTTAGGGATGAGTTAGATGTCGAGTTAACTTTAATGACACCCCGAGGCAACTGGCCTCAGGATACAACTTTTATACTCTTGCTGTTAGTACTCATGCTCTACAGGCATATAACATGAGGTCAAAATGACAATGGCATGAGGCTTAATATTTGTCCGAGGCCAACAAATATTGTTGGCCACAGAATTATAGTCTATCCCAAGCGACGTTCACTTTTCGCCTGCCCTCGTAACATTTAGGTTCTATCTATCGATGTGAACTAGGCTCGAGCACTACCCATGTTTATAAAATAAATATCCTTGATGTATACTTCTTTCACAAGCAACAATACATACTACAATGCAATCACAGGTAAAGTGTGTAAAATAAAGAGTAAAAGAATAGTTTCTTACCTACTGAATGGGTGTAAGAGTGAAGGCAAAGAATAATTTAAAGTTGTTAGAAACAAATAGAGCTAAAGAATAGAGAGTTGAGGGCAACTGAGCAAGTAACTAAAACCAGTATGTATGCAAAATGGGAAAAAAGAGGTAAAAAGAGGGTATTTATAACAGGCTTGGGGACAGTCAGGCAACGCAGCGTATCTCAAAAGTCACTCTGCTAGAGGCTAAAATTTCTCCACGTCATAAAATATTGATGAGGCACCCTAGAGCGATGCGCCTGCTAAAAAATGGCCCTTTACATGCTTACACGTGATGACGTTACCAACTATAAAGGAGCACTTGGCTACCATTACGTATTTTCAAAAATAACGAATTAAAAATTAAAGCACTGGCATTTAATGAAAGCCTTTAACAATTCTGAATATTCAAAAGCATAAGTTAACTCCCAGATCGCGCTTGATAATCGAAACTACTCAATTTTTTACTTTTACTCTGTGACAGTAGAAACTTGGGGGGCTTATATTCAGAATTTTTCTGATCTTATTTTTTTGCCCCCACCCATATTATTATACGAGTGAATTGACCTAGGATGTCTGGCTCGGTCCTCACACTTATCATCGAATTATCGAAATGACTCAATTTCAGCAATTAAAAATGAAAGAATCAAATAATAGAGTTGGGTGCATTCTCTAATGACTGTCCGAATGTCTTATATATTAAAGGCTTGAGACACTTTGCCCTATGGGCTACAAGCATTTATTGTGCCATCCTAGTCTAGTACAAAGAAATGATGAAGTAGTCTATCTTTTGCCTATACCAGTCGTACACCATCTAATCAGGGTCCTATTTTTCGATGCTTATACGTGTAAAGATTTTTATAAATACTGAACTCGCTAGATTAGAAAGAACTTTTGAGCTGTTGCTAAAATCTCTACATATAAAAGGCTCTCGACTACCAACAGGGCTCACTCCTGAATCCAACTGCCTGAGTTGATAAATAACATAAACACTCTATTTTAAATCTTTTCTATTATCGTTCATAAATCTAGAACCGTTTATTAACTTAAGTATCAGAGTTTATACGTCAACAAGTCAATTTCACTCCTATTATTTTGCTTTGACTTTAGATAGGACCTAAGAGATCTTTAACCGAGGTGGATACTACTTTATCCGGTTGTTCTAACAAAATTATTGAATAATAATTTTTATATGTATTATAAATATAATTAAAATAAATTATTCTTTTATAATTATATTTAGATATTTATCACTTGCTTCTCTTAAAGGTCGAATTTTTATCTTTTAAATAGTATATTTTCAAAAATTATCATTTATCAGCCAGTCACATTTCCTTGAGCCCTTCAATAAAATTATAAAAAGTTATTTATTCTTAATTTTTCACTTAATTATTGTTAAAAAATTTTTACTTAATTAATTAATATAAGTCAGTGTTATGTACAAATTTAAAAGTGGATAACTATGATTAATTTGAGTAATAATTTTTTTTTTTTTGGATAATATCATGCCATCTCATAATAAGACGGTAGGCACTTTTTAGGATTATCATATTACTAAGTTTCCAGTGGCCATAAGTTTTTTTCCTCTTTGTTTTGTATTTAGGGTTTATAAATAATTTTTTATAATTTTGATCAGAGGTTTGAAGAAATGCAAATTTAGAGGAGGTAAATGATAATTTTAAAAATATTTAATTGACCAAGCTCCAAAACTGAGGCGGGATGGGCGATGAAATTTCCAGTTATACGCAAGTGATGGAAATTTGGAATGGACGCGCTCTATGAGGGTGTGTTGCGGCACTCAATCAGGGCCCACAAATATGGGTCGACGTACAGCATCACTGTTCATGTGCACGCGTGTGTCCTCTGATAAACATTATAACATGATCATTAAGACTTTGGATAGACCCCCTCTCACATCTCTCAGATTACAATCCAACGTTTTCCATTTTTTGGAGTTTCGTACGGTCAGATTCGACGGCCAATATCATAGCCGTTCTCCAACAATTAAATCACAACCGCCAAAATGTGATCCCTACACACACAAGATCATGCGTGATCTTCGACTTTTTACTCCTCCACGCACAAAGTCAAAGCAGAGTAGTGATCACATGTACTCCCGCTCATTACCCAAACGAATTAACGGGACCCAAATAGAACCGGCCGATCGACTCGAGAACATGATTTGAATTTTATTTTTTTGGCGATTAATTTTGATTGGTTGTCACCCCGTACGATCAGATTTATGATGAGGCTTATATGTACAGCAACCACATCCCAGTTGCGTACCTAACCTCAACGAAATCTCCATATAACTTTTGCCGTTTGTGATCATCAGACCGTCACTTTGGCTGTTACTTTCCCTAGTTATATTAGTTTATCCAGTGTATATTATAACTAGATACGTAAAAGAGAGATTTAAAATATATTAATAAAAAAAGTGGATAACAGTAACATATTTCATAAATAAATATTTTCATGAGTCATAGGATTCTTGTTTAATCTAAGCTTGTATGATCTTTTAAATAAATTTTATGTGTATGCTATTTATTAATGAAATGTTAATATTTATTTATTTATTTTGAATTGCACTCTTACATTTTTTGTAATATAAAAATTAAAATTATAACAATTTATTTAATTTTTTAAACTATAAGAACTTAGGGATCCAAATGTTATTACATTAAAAAAAATATTTTATGTTTTGATATTACATACAAGACAGAGTGATCTGTTGTTTCGAGTCCATTGTTGATGATTAGAAGGAGGTAGTTGTGTTTGGGTATGGGGTCAATGCCAAGACACTTTTTTGACGAGATTTATGTGTTGGATTATTATGTAAATTAAAGACATTTGTGTTTAGCCTTTTGTTTTATTGAACAAAGGATGATCATGTGGAAAACCAATCTCATTATATGACATTGAATTTTTAACTTTCTTTTGTTTATAGCCACTCTTTTAACAAAGCTGAAATAAGAATATTATTGTGTTTGGATTTGCCAAATCCAACTTGAACTATTCTTGGCAATTCTTAAATTTTTTAATAGTATATTTATTTAAGATTCTCTCAACAAAAATTATATTTATTTTTTTAATATTGTTCTAGTTTTAGAAGATTTAAAGCTTGAATTTCTGACGTTACTTTGGGTGATTCTTCATGGTTGCATAAGAAATTGGTTATAAATGTTTCGCAATCTTTTCTTTCCTTTTCCTTTTTCAACTAGCTTTAGGCCGTTTCTATAAACGTTGCAGCTAGTTGACAAGGATGTACGTGAGAAGGAGAAACACGCATGGATCAACAAGATATGGAAGAGAAGAGAATGCTGGAATTATAAATAGAAGTGAGAGTATTGAGTGAGTTTCAAGTATTTTCAAACTCAACTCAAAAATATGAAAATTGTTTGCTTGTTACATTTAAACATCAACGTTGATCTTTCATCTTTAATGTCAAAATTAAACAAAGGCATAGGATTATTTATATAACAAATGCCCACGTAATTTAATAATAATTTTTTATACCATTCATTTTGTTATTAAGAATAATTTTATATAATTAAATAAAATAAATTATTATTTTTTATCATAGTAATCTTTGTTTTAATTCTCTTATTGTAATTCATCTTTCATAGCTATTGTAAATTTTATAGAAAAAAAAAAAATTTAGTTTTATAACTGATCAGATTTCAAGAGAGAGAAAAAGAAGAAGATGATTTTCGTAAGATCAAATTTAATGAAAAAAATATTTCTCTTCAAATAGTATACATGGATTATTTATTTATTTATTTTTTTAGTATACAATGAAACAAAATATGGATAGATAGATAGATAAATAATTAAGGAGTTTAATATAGGGATTATTTTGATATTTTTAGAGTTGTGTTGAGGACAAATTAATTTTTAAAATTTAACAAGCGAGTGTTTGAAAAAAGAAAAAAGGCTTACAATAGAATTTTCAGATAGTAGATGGCCATAAGGTAAAAGCATAATCATTCAAAGATTTATTTTATAGCACTGTCGGCTGTATGTACAACCACAATAAATATGATAGTTCTCCACTTCACAGGACATTAGTTTTGATGAATTAAAATCCTACCGTACATTTGTTATAGATCCACTTGAATTGGGCCTCCGCCTATTCTTCAAAACTTGATGGCCCTCTAAACAGATCCACACTTATTACTAAACCCGCTCAATAGTCATGATTTTCAATCCCAACATAATGCACGTGGAGTTTTGACTCACATGCTCATTCGCAAAAGCGAAAAAGTGCATGCATTATTTCGCTGAAGTAAAGCTGAAAGGAGTCGAAATCATTTAAAGGTCGTGAATCAGGCCATTCAGTGCTGTGGCCAAGAATAGGCCACAATTATGTAAAATCACGTGGACTCAGGCGCTACTTATTTTATAATTTTACAAAGTAAAAAAAAATTATGCCAAAAAGCAAATTATATAAATAGATATAACAATAATACAGTTACCTAATATCAATATCACGTTAGTTTATATAAAATTTTGATCAATATCACAGTTGTATACATTTGAATTTGATAGACTTCTTAATAAAAATAACATTATGTGATAAAAAAAAAAAAAAAGAAAAGAAAAGCATTGCTTTAGTTGGATTAGACAAAATGTTACGTTTTAATCAATTAAAACAACCGTTAGGTCAGTTGAGAGATTTTACTGAGGTTATATTTTTTTTCCTGCAGCACATGGAGAGGTATAGTTTACAGTTTACTAACGGATTAGATTTAGATCGCCCAAATTTATAAATTTACACTTAAACTTATGACCTTAAAATTTTGAGTCGACTCTAACTCTCAATAATAAAAATTATCATATCTAAAAGAACGAATAATATGCATCTTTTAAAATCTAATAGAATGTTTCATCACATTTAAAGTTTGGTGCGCCATATTATTTAAAAGACAAGTATTTATTGCATCATCCTATTCCGATAAAATATAATGGTAAAATGACTTATTATCCGCTTAGACATGTTGCCTCCTATCAAATTAGACTCATGTTCTTCAATGATTGCACGTACCAAAATCATTATAAATACAGCATCTACAACCCGAAAAGGAAATTTTTGGAAGCCCTTGGACCTTAGATTTTTAAAACTCTACTCGTAGAGAGAATTCTTGACTTGAAATTTTTTTTCAGAATAAATTCCATAAACACTGCGATTTTCATTGCTCATACTATACTACCCTTACTTTACTTTGATCTTATGCTTAACTTAAGTATTGAAGTTTGTACTCTAAAAAGTCGACTTTACTCCTAACTTGCTTTCTTTGAATTTTAGGTACAATCGACATATGATCAAAATTTTGACCTAAGGCGGAACTGTGTTTACTCTAACTAGCCGTGAAAGAACAAAATTTATATGATGTGATAGTTTTTTTTTTAAAAAAGCATTAACAGTTGGTACCATCTATGAGAATGTACAAAAAGCTTTCAACTTTGAAAAAAGCTTTTCACAAGATCTATAATAGAAATGACTGAGAACAACCACAATTGTTTCTCTAAAAAGTTGCAAATGGAGAGGGACAGGGACTATGTCCGTCTCACTAATAGAAGTAATGCCCCAGAATTCTCGAATGAGAATGAGCCACAAGATCATATGACCGCACCATTGGTGAGTAGGGTAACTGCAAGAATTAAAAAGTGTGAATCTTTGTAACTAGCGATGGAGCTAGAATAATACAAGAATAGGCAAGTAAAAGATGAAAGGAGAAGGCGGATTCCAAAGTAAAGAAATAAGTATCTAGAGAAGAAAATTGCAAAGCTAAAATGGTGGTTGCAGAAACAGTGTAATAAAGGGGTGCAACAACGAATGCCAAAAGCCTTTGAGACGATTGAGAGTTGTACCCAGTCCAAGAGTAAAACAAAGCTCAGAGGCTTTACAATTGTCCCGATGGTAGAGAACACTCGTCTTACTATTGCACAGCAAAAAAAAGGGAAGGTTGATGGATCATATGCGAGTCTTAGAGTAAAGAATCGTACTACTTTAATCTAGATATTTGCCTCCCTAAACAGAGAATATCTGATACCCTATGTAGCCCTAAAATAAATGCACGTATAGATGCTGGACTACAGCATACTACCGTGGATATGAGATTATAGCTTAATGAGGTCAAATCCGGGGATCAAAATACTCACCCATCTGTATCTCAGGTAATAGATCAGTAGGTTTTAAAAACTTATATCCAGAGAGTACTAAAGGATATTGGGATTGATATAAAGGCAGACTTGATGCAGAACTCAAGCGAAGACTCTAGAGTCAAAAAATATAGTGAATCCCTATTCACTAGAAATATTTTATCGTAGAATGGACATTGAAATGTGAGGACTATTTTAAGAAATTAAAGTAGTACCCCGATAAAATACCAACTTTGGCAAGCCTAACATAAGAAAAGAATTTGTGCTTGTATTTGGCCATAAGCGACCATACTGTTAGTGTAACCCTCATAAAGAAAGACCAAGATAAGATATAAAAACTTATTTATTACATTAGTAAATTTTTTTTAGATGCAAAAATTAGATATTCAACACCCAAAAAATTGGCACTAGCACTAGTCACAGCAGCAATGAAATTTCACCTATACTTTCAGGCCTACCCTATTATTTTTTGACCGATTAATTTTTTGGATAAATCTTACACCACTCTAATCTTTTTGACAGATTAGTAAGATAATGCATCGAATTAAGTGAGTTTAATATAAATTTTAAGTCACAGAAGGCCATCAAGGGACAAGCATTAATTGACTTTATAGTCAAGCATTTTATCTCAAAACCCTAACAGTATGACAACTTAATGTTGACGATGAGGAAAAAAGCAAATAATTGAGCTATCCAAGGGCATGAAAAGTCTATATTGATAAATCATCAGACACTCAAAAATGTAGGGTTAGGATTATTCTTGTAAGCTCAAAGGGTGAGAAAGTAATTGGTGTGTTCAAATTCAAATTCTTGACAATAAATAATGAGTTAGAATACGAAGCCTTACTAATAGGATTGAGAATGGCCACTCTTTGAGGTGTAAGAAATATAAAAATCAAAGGAGATTCAGAATTTGTAATGAACCAAATCAACAATCAATTTCTAGTGAAAAGGCCAACATGCAGAGTTATCTCGCTCTAACCCAAGAGCTTATAAAAAAGTTCTGTCATATAAAAGCAAAATAAATTATAAAGACTCCTAAGCCAACATCCTATTTAAGTTGACATCGATTTTTTATAAGAAGTCCCTGAAATTTGTGTCTATAACTTATATGGCAAAGAAGAGCATAGAAGATCCTAGCTCGCCTTAGTACTTATGATGCAAATTGAGTCAACTTAGATGAACCCAATCAGACTGTACATTCAAGAGGAAAAGTTAAGGGACGATAAAAATTCAAAAAATAAAGAATCAGTTCGTAAAATATACTATGATAGATGGTGTTGTTTATCGATATGAATACGGATAACTATATTTGCAATGTCTCGATAAAAATGAGACCAATCTAATAATGGAAGAAATCTATCGAAAGACTTGCGATAATTATAGTGGTGAACGAGCTCTAGCCTATAAAATCTTAAGATAGAGATATTATTGGCCCACTGTTTTAAAAGATTCCGTACAGATGAAAGTTAATGCTAAGATTATCAACTGCACAGTAAAAGCATCGACTAACCACTTTAAAAGCTTACCACCATAACAAGCCTATGGCTATTAATACAATAAAAACTCAATTTGATAGGACTATTACCAATAGGACAAGCCTAGATGAAGTATGTCATAATAACAATTAATTACTTCACTAAATTAGTTAAAGCTGAACCTCTAGCTATAATAACAAGAAAGAAGGTTATTGCTTTCACAAAGAACTGTTTAGTATACCATTTCGATAGTTCTAAAGTTATCATCACGAATAATAGCAAATAATTTGACAATGCCAACTTTAGAAATTTTTGCTTTGAGCTAGATATTGACTTGAGGTTCACCTCACTTGCCCATCTTAAAGCCAATGGATAGATAAAAGTCGCAAATAAGGCAATCAAAAAGCTGTTAAAGAAAAAGCTTAGGGACTATAAATAAGTTTAGATAGAAGAATTATCACAAGTTTTGTGGACACTCAAAATAATCTTAAAAATAGTCACCGGTAAGATGCCATTTAATTTGGCCCACAGGATCAAAGCAATAAAGTCAATCAAAATTAGCACCTTTAATTATCGGATGAGACACTTTAATGAGGAAATTAATAAGTAGATAATGTCGCTGGAATTAAATTTGTTAGAAGAAAAGAGAGAATAAGCTTCCATCAGGGCTGCCGTATATCAAAGAAAAGTAGCCCAGTACTATGATCAAAAAGTGCGCCTCTTATAGTTTTACACCAGTGATTTGGTGCTCAGATAAGTTGATGCTAACACTAGAGTACCTAAAGAAGGATCACCAAAAGGTCGGACGAGGTCGTCAATGTACAGAGATCCAACGTCTATAAGCTATGACACTTGGATGAGAAAAAAGTTAAGAGGCCACAAAATGCCGAAATACTCAAGCTTTATTATCCATAAGGCTCATCCTTGTAAAATTTATATATGTTAACCGTAGCAAGCGAATAAAAAAAGTTTCAAAATGGTATTTAGATCTCAAATCCTGTATTATACAGAATATTATCTACTACTGTGCTACTTTGAGATGTGGCAAGAAAGCCTGAGGCGAACCTGAGGCTTGGCCATATTAGATAACATCCTGATCTTTATAACTAAGATTTTTAACTTTGGGTTGAATTATTATCCCAAGAAAGCAATCATATATTCCCAATGGGATTCCTTTGGGTCATGCCCAGGTTCCATTACAAGCAATATCACCTCAGTCTGAAGCCTAAGAGGCAAGCACATGAGAAAAAAATAATTACATACTATAATATCACCTTAGCTATAGATAATTTTATAGATCATTGTATTTATAGGGATATATTTTAAAGACTGCTGCATACATTCTCAATAAAATTTTTATTAAATCAGTTTAAAAGACCCCATATAAGATATAAAATGATAAAAAATTTATTTTAAATTATATGAAAATTTAAGATTGTCCTGCATATGTCAAGTTAATCAAATCTAATAAATTTGATTTTAAATCAGAGATGGATTAATTTATAAAATATTTTAAAGATAGTTTAGGATATTAATTTTACTTTTTATCTAATCAAAGAATTTTGATTAGTAAAAATATACACTTTTTAAAGAAAGATTTTTTAAAAGAAAAAAGTGCGGATAAAAAAATTAAATTAAAAGAAAAGTCTTTTATATATCAATCATATTAAGCTGAAATTGGTATATCTAGTCAACAGATTTTTGTCCCTATAAATTTAGTTACAGCACAAAAATCTTTTAGGATTTTTGTAATCTCACAGAGATATAAATTTCTCAATAAGGAAGATTTTAAATTCTACTTAATAGAAATGACAGATCATAGTGATGATTTAAAAACTTATGAAGAAGTAATTCTGGATAAATATTCATAAAGATGGCTAGAAGCAATAAAATTCAAAATAGATTTTATGCATGTGAATCAAGTCTGGACACTTATTAATCCTTTAAAAGGAATAATTTTCATTAAAAATAAATAGATCTATAAGAGAAAGATTACTAAGAATAGATAGTTTAAGACCTATAAAGTATAACTAGTTATAAATGATTGTACTCAGAAGTCAGGATTAGATTATGAAGAGACTTTTTTATCTATTACTATGATTAAATTTATTCGAATTATACTAGCCATAGTAACATACTATAATTATAAAATTTGACAAATAAATGTTAAGACAGTATTTTTTAATAGTTATATTGAGAAAAACTTGTTTATAAAATAGTCAATTAGTTTTGTATCTACTGCTAAACCACATAAAGCATACAAATTACATTAATCCATTTATAAATTAAAGTAAGCTTCTAGAAGTTAGAACATTCAGTTTGATAAAACAGTTAAAACATTTAATTTTATTAAAAATTCAAATAAACCTTATATTTATAAGTAGATTAAAGATTATGCGATCATATTCCTAATATTATATGTAGATGACATATTATTAATGGGTAATGGTGTGTGCATAATAACATAGGTCAAAGTCTGACTATCCAGAACTTTCTTCGTGAAATATTTGGGTGATACAACTTATATTCTCAAGATATATATCTATAGAGATAAATCAAAAAGGATAATTGAATTATCTCAAAAGTTATATATTGAAAAGATATTAAAAAGATTTAATATAAAGAACTTTAAGAGAGATCTTCTACTCTTTAGTCGAGGTTTTCATCTTTCAAAGGATATGGGTCCAAAAACTAATAAAAAGTAGCAATGAATACGTAGTATTCTATATATATTAGCTATAGGTAGCTTGATGTATATTATATTATGTATACGACTTGATATAGCTTATATAATATTACTAGTAGATATCAGATAAATTCTGAAGAGAAACACTGGTCAGCAATAAAAATAATCCTTAAGTACTTAAGAAGGATTAAAAATTTAATTATAAATTATAGATTTTAAGAGTTGAGTATTCATAGATACTTAGATTCTAATTTTTAATCAGATGTGAATGATAAAAAATCTACATTTAATTCTATATTTTTGTATAATAGAAAAGCTGTAAGTTGAAAGAGTTTTAAATAGACAAAAATAGTTAACTCTACTACAGAAGCTAAATATATAGCAACTTTAGAAGCAATTAAAGAAACGATTTGGATGCAAAAGTTTGCATATGAACTTGATGTAGTTCCTAGTATGATTTATCCAATAAGTGTATTATGTGATAATATAGATGCTATTGCACAAGTTAAAGAACTAATGGCACACTAAAATCAAAATATATTAAGTGAAAGTATCATATTTTAAGAGAATTTATCGGTATTAGAGAAATTTTGATAAGAAAGATATCTTTAGCAGATAATGTCGTGGATCTTTTCACTAAAGCGATGATACTGAAACAGTTGAACTAGCATATTGAGAAGATGGATATAATATATAATAGCAAATGACTTTAGTATAAGTGGGAGTTTATTGGTATTATATACCCTAAAACTATTCGTATTATCGATTTTGGCCATATTGTATTGAGTTAATATTTTGATATGTACTTCATATATTTTATTAATAAAAAAATTTATTTCTGTTTATGTGTATATGCTTTTTTTTTTCGTCTAATCATACTAGTGATAGAATATGTATATGAATCATCTAAGATGATTAGATTATCTAAATTATTTCTTATAAATATAATATTAATTAGGCATTGATATTGTAATATAGGCACACTGAATATCTTCAGTGAATATAATGAGATAATATTAGTGCGAATGATATGATAATCATAATATTAGGATATTAGTATGAAATAATAGTCAAAAAATTGTTATTTGAACGTGACTAGAGTTATAATGAATCAAACAAAAGTATATTATTAATAATTTATCGTATAGTTATACGAGTTTGTTAACTACTCCTTAGACCTTAGATGTCATAGTTGTTAATCAGTATATATTCATATGATTTATATAGTGTATAAATATGAGAGTGATCATATCTTGTACATAAAAATTAGTTTGGTCATATGTTATTTATATTAAGAAGTAAATGACTGTCAGATAGAATTCGTTGACTCGGCACAGAGAATTTTGAGGTACTGTTAATTCAGTTTAAATTCGAGTTTTTAATTAAATATTGATAAATGATTAAAAATAAAGTCTTTAATCAGAATATAAATATCATACGAAGAGTTTATAGTGACAAGTTCAACTCATATTAACTGATTATCCTAATATAACTATATTTAGGGTTTTGATATTCGTGAGTCCTAATTTAATTGAAATTAGATGAACGAAAGGAGATTATTTATACAAAACTTATAATTAATTATAAAAGGCTCGATGAAAATATTTTTCATTATGATTTAAGGGTTATGGCACATTATTAGATGTTAATTATAGTTGATGAACATTGTTCAAAACAAAAGATCAATTTCAGCTTACGGTTAATATTATAGTGAAACTAAAAAGTCACAATACAAACTTTGATTATCCTTACTATTAAAAAGAGTAAATAATATTCGTAAGAGAGTTAGCTCTCTTGGATATATTATTTGATCATAAAAATCGTAAACGATTTATACTTTAAATAGTTTAACGAATTGAGAGCTTAAATTAATGACACAATTATAATTTAAAGTAAGTTATAATATTTCGTAAATATTTAAAAATATAAATAGAATTAAAATAAATTTAGTCAAAATAGATTTGATAGAATTTGAGGTTAATTTATAAATTTTAAAAGTTTAAAAGCCTAAATAATATTTTATATTTACTATTAAAAAACTTGTTGGACAAGCTTTAAGATCCATTTGTCTTTAACTAAAAGACTAGGAACATTTTAATAAATGAATGAAAAATATAAATAAGACCATTTTTTTTATGTTTTGAATGATTTTATCATTTTTAACAAAATTAAAAATTTAAAACTTTGCTACCTTTCTAATTTTGATCATAGTAAGGATCAATCAAAAGAGTTTAGTATTTTGGAGACAACATAGATTTGGGGTTATTCATTATCATTAAATCACTAAAGGTTAGTGATTAAACTTGAAAAATGGCTTATTTGCTTAATTTTGATGTTTAAGATTCCATAAACCCTAATTTCTTGTTTTGATTGCAACCAATCTATCAATAGACATATAATATAGGGTAAGTTGATCAAGATAAGAAACTATAATACAAATTCTAAGACGAACAGATAAGGTTGTCCCAGGAACGCCACGAATAATCCTAAAAGGCTAATGATAATATTGGACTTTTCAACCTTAAGGCCTTGCTTATAATTACAAATCTATAACTTAAGGTACTTTAACACATTTAAAGAAGGCATTTCAACACACCAATCTATCGCAGTTAAGGAAAGACAAAAATACAAAGCAAAATAGCAAAGAAAATATCAAAAAAAAAGTCAAAGCTTACCGAATGAATTAATTGGAAGAAACAAGTGAAGATTGAGGAGTGGTAAAATTTGAGTAAAAGCAGCTAGCTTGAAAAATATTATAATATGCGGGTGTTGATTATACGAAATAAGAGCTGAATGTAAGGATCTGTTAGTATTTATAACTAGCTTAAAGATAGTAAAGTGACACAACGAATCCCCAGAACCATAATACAAAGGTTCGAATTGTGCCACTTCACCAAGAAATGATGAGACGCCCTAAAATATCGCATAGACATAAATGCGGCCACTCCCGTTGTTACACATAGCAATGTTACAAAATACGAAAAAATGTCAGTAAATAGTTACGTCTTTTCAAAAATGATACGACTACAATAAATGCATTGGTTGCTAGTTTTCAGCTTGTACAAATAATTTAAATTAATTTAGGCACGAAAGTTCACATAAAAAAAGAGAAGACAAATAAATTTTTGTTGTTACTCTGCAATAATAGAAACTTTGGGGGCTCATATTGAGGGATTTTATTGAGGTCACCATTTTTTTATCTCGGCACATGAAGAGGTATCGTAAACCAAATTCGGGTCACCTGAATCTATAAGCCTACACCCAAGCCTATGAGCCTGAAATCCCGAGTCGACCCCAACTCTCAACAACCAAAAGCGAAAGATCCAGAAGACCAAGTAATGTGTACCTTTCAAAGTCTGATAGAACGTCCCATCACATTTAAGGCTTGATGCACCATATCGTTTGAAAGACATGTATTTATTGTGCCAATCTAGTTGATAAAATATAATAATAAAATGACCTGTTGGTCGCTTAGACATGTCACCTTTTATCAAATCGGACTCTTATTTTTCAATGATCGCATGTGCTAAAATTGTTATAAATATAACATCTATAACTCGAAAAAGGAACTTTTGGAAGTCCTTGGACCTTAGATTCTCGAAACTCTATTCTCAAAGAGAATTTTCATCTAAATACTTTGTATCGGTACAAATTTCATAAATACTACGACTTTTATTATTTATATTATATTTTTCTTTTTTTATTTTGATTTTATATTTAATTTAAGTATTGAAGTTTATACGTTAAAAAGTCGATTTTATTTTAATTTTTTTTAATTTTAGGTACAATTATTGTGCTGTCAAAATTTTAATCTATGGCAATTTCGCGTTTGTTTCAATTAATTGTGAAAAAATAAAATTTGCGTGACGTCCTATTTTATCTTTTTAAAAGAAAAAAATTAGATATTAACATATTCTTTTAAAAAAAAATAAAAAAAGTCACGCGGATTATGATTAAATTCCTGGGAAAGTTGTATACGAGCAGATTATACTAATATTAGATACCCATTATCATTAGATTTTATATAATTACGAATCTCTCAAGACCGTTGTCGCGATGAGGAGACTTTCTGCAGATTGATTTCACGAATGGTTTTGGAAGTATAAATTCACCTTCCGCATCCATAGGGTTGCCACTTCGAGACTTCGAGTGGTGGAGGACACGAAACGTGTCAGGCTCTTACTCCCATTCCATATTTATGGTCAAGTGTCTATTCTTTTATCACCTGGTTTAGTAACGTCTATAGTCCAGAGTCCGTGAATCTACTGTATGAACAACAATGTAATTTCCAATTTCTCAAATGAAACAATTGCAAGCCAGATGGCAGAATAAGATTGGTTACTACATTTTTTCCAAAGCTTTTGAGGTAGCGGATCGTCTCTATCTTTGTTCTTGTCCCTTTAGTCACTCCATATAATCGCGAAATCGAATCAGCGAGGGAAGTGTAAAGAACGCTGCGCAAGTCGGCCATCGTTTTCGCTCCATGAGCTTGCTTTTTCCCTGCGGAAGGAACGGAAGCTATTGTGGAACCACAAGCGTTGTATAATCATAGTTAACGAAAGTAATTAATTTGTGGTGAATGACTAATGAGCGCTGGAATAAGATCGAGAAGTGAAGCTTGGCATTTTCAGCTGTTTTCTCCCCAAATCAGCTAGCTGTTTCTCTTCATCTTAGCTCGAAGGTATGCAATTGCACATTTTATTTTATTTTTTTAAGAAAAAAAGGTTTTGACTAGACTTGATTAATTCATCGGTGATAAGGAGCATTCTATTGGAATTTGGAATTGAGAACCTGTGTTTTAGGTTTTAGTTTGATATTCAGGTTAATAGAAAGCGTTTAGATGGTGCCTGAAAAATTTCACATTAGCTGTATTGATTAACATGCTGCATAAAATATAAAGGAAAGGGCATGGATAACTAAGAATTAGGAAATGCATAGAATCAAATAATATTTAGGGATACGAACTCCTGTATACAAATTTTTGTATATAAATTGATGTAAGAGGATAATTACCTGGATATAAATACAAAAGTCAATCTAGGTAATGAGAATGAAATTCATGTCTGATTGGCAATTATACACTAGTACCACATCAATTTGTATAGTTATGTGGCATGAATATATAGTTTCAATAAAAATGTAAAATTCAATGTAATTAACGAGAATGAAAAACATGAGCCAACAGCCACATTATTTTGTATAGAGAATTTGTACCTCTAGTACTACGTATATATATACATGTATATCTGAGGTAGAGTTTCTTTGTCAAATACGCTTGTTAAGATGATGTTTGGTGCAGTTGTACTTGTTGAAAGTCTGCCGGAAGCAGAAAAACCCTGGCCTTTCTGCAACAGTCAGAAAAAGAGGAGGGCAGTCGCTGGGGATCCTTACAGCAGTCCTGCATAGTGGGAAGCCAAGAATTAATGATAATGGGGAGACTGAACCTGCAAGAATTCTTCTCGAGAGATTGTTTGCTGAAACACAGAAATTGGAAGAACGGATGAGCAGGGTTTCTGGTGTAGATAAGGATGTTCAGCTGGGGTTTAACCTTGAAATTTTGGAGTCAGATCTTCTGGTGGTGTTGGCTGTCTTGAAGAAGACAGAAGAAGATCTAGAAGATGCAGAAAGAAGAGTTTGTTTGGAGTATATTGAACTGAACTGTGGAAAGGAGGAGTTGCAGAAATGAGAGAAAGAAATTGCTGTTGCTTGTTCTAGGCGTGAAAAGCTAGAAGAGGAGCTCAGCCAGTCAAACCTCAAGTTAGTTTCTCAAGCCTGACAAATTGAAGGTCTAAAACTTCGTCTCAAGGAGAGAGATCAGGAGGCTGCTGCCGTGCAGTCTGCTCTCTCTTTTAAAGAAGATGAACTAGGAAAAGTGAGAAGTGAATTGGTGAAGAATAGTGAGGAAGCTTGCCAAGATTGATTCTGAACTCAAATCTAAAGCTCGCTTGCTCAATGAAGCCAATGAAGTTGTTCGGAAACAGGAGATTGAGCTTCAAAATCTCAGGAAAACTGTTCAAGAGCAGGAAGAAAAGCTCGAAGTTTCTGTGGCTATGAGGAAAGTTGAAGAGGAGAAGCTGAAGGTTGTGGAAACCAATTTGGAAAAGCAGACTATGGAGTGGTTGTTGGCACAGGAAGAGCTGAAGAAACTGGCAGAGGACACATCTACACGTGTGCAAGAAACTAATGAAACAGTGGAAGATTTTAGTAGAGTTAAGAAGCTTCTTGCTGATACAAGGTCTGAGCTGGTTTCGTCTCAGAAGTCTATGGCTTCATCTAGAAAACAAATGGAAGAGCAAGAGCAGTTGTTGGAGAAGCAGCTTGGAGAAATAGAAGAACAGAAGAAAAGTCTGACTTTGTACACGACTAGTTTGAAAAATGCACAGATAGAAGTTGA
>JAWDEX010000018.1:11637564-11662030 GCA_035221805.1 Trichilia hirta | reverse complement strand
GTTGAAGAACGCCTATCTAAGATTAACTTTAACTGGCTTTTCACAGAGCTAGGTGTAGAAAGACCGCCCGATGAAGCAAATCTTGAGGTAGAGGTTGAGCCACTCCCTGAGACTCTTGCAGTTGTGGGAAATAAGTTGCAAAAATAAGGGCTTGCTGAAATATCTCCAACTATCCCTGATGATCCCATAGTTAGCTAAGAGCCATAAGCCTTTTTTGTAGCTGATCATCCCCCGACCATCGACAACAAAGTAACGGGTGAGTCATTCGGCCCTAGCCAAAACCCTGACACCTCAGGACAGGAGTACCCGCAGTCATAGTTGCAAATATTTTTTCTTTTCTCAAGCGTGTATTTTTATCATTTTCCTCCGTGTACTAGTGAAACTTTGTATATAATTTTCAAATATGACATTCATATTACTTAATATGAATGGAAAACTCTTAACCATAAACTGTGATAATTTATCTTATGAATGATACGAGTATTTAACCATTGATAAACGAATAAAGTACGCTGAATATTTAAACTATTCTGTGCACTGTTCATCTATCTAGTTCGAATAATACTGATAAAAATAGAAAGTAAATGAAGTAAAATTTTATCGAATTCAAATTGAGTAATATTGAATAACAAGTAGATAAAATTACCGATTCGAGTCAAATATTATTGAATAATAAGTAGATAAAATTACTTATTCGAGTCAAATAATATTAAATAACAAGTAAATAAAATTATCGATCTAAGTTGAATGATATTGAATAACAAGTAGATAAAATTATAAATCTAAGTCGAATGGTGTGTAAATAAAAATTATCGATCCTGAATCGAATAGTATAAAATAGCAAGTAGATAAAAATTATCAATCTTGAGTTGAATGGTGTGTAAATAAAAATTATTGATCCCGAGTCGAATAGTGCGTAGATAAAAATTACCGACCTGGAGTCGAATGTTGTGTAGATAAAAATTACTAATTCTGAGTTGATCGAAGTAGAGATAAAAATTATCAATCTCGAATTGACCAAAGTAGAGTCATAAGTAGATAAAAATTATTGATCCCAAATTTTTCCAGTATCTTCCTTACATAAGTCTCTACAATCTGCAGATTAGCAGGGTGGGCATTACAATCCTTGAACCTGATCTAATTTAGTTGTGACCGTAGGTCAATCACGTGCATCTTGGCTTGGCGCCTATTCTTGGGTCTCTCCTAGGACTTCACAGAGTGGCAGACACCATTGGTTCGTAATAACCACTCATTCTCTTGCCAACACAAATGTCAGCCTTTCCTTTCCCTTTTTGTAGGCTAGTGAATCAAGTATTCTTGACAACAGCTCTCTCAGTTGGGTATTGGGCCTTTCAATTTCTCTTTTGCTGTGGACATTTGGCCCTCATTGCCGAGGCTTCTGGTATAGGTTGGTGTCTTCCTTCGCCTTTGTGTCACTGCACTAGTGTCCTTAATCTCGTAGCCTCCCTTTCCAGCTGTTGACTCTTTCATTCTAAAGTAAGTATTCTTTGGTTATCTTCTTCTCTCGCATTTCTATACTTCGTTGGCCCTCTTTTCATCTGTCATGACCCACGTTCTTTAGTTCTAACAGTCGCTCGATTGATTGAACCTGCGATAGGGTGATCTTGTACCTTATTTTTATCAAACAATTCTATAGCAGTCTCCTTCTCACCAACACTGGCAGGGCCCCTGGCCTTCTCCATTTACACTTTCTTAGAAAGATAACTATGATTATGTCCTGTTATTTTCACACAGAATGCTTCTCAGGTTTCTTATTCAGGCTTTTAGTTCGTTTCTCACAGACGGAGCCAACTATTGATGTCTAAATTTTTTAGGGACGAAAAACTTAGCCTACCACACAGATTTTACTGTTGTGATCGATGTAGAGGCCGTATAAAATGATGTTTAGCTCCTAACAAGGACTCTCTAGGACTACCTGAAATCAAAAATAAGTTAGGAGTGAACCCGGATCATCGGTGAATAAACTCTAGCGCTCGAGTCAGTAGACTATCTAAGGCTAAGTTAAAAAAAGAAATAAATTATGAGTATTTGAGTGTTTACCAACCCGAAAAGCTGGGCTCGAGAAATGCTTATGAAGGAGGATTGATCTTTTTTAGCAAAACTCTCTCTTTCTCTCAATTGTTGAAAATAGTCCCCAAAGAATCGAATCCTTTTCTATGAAATAATATTACCATTTATAAGGCCTCTATATCTGTGAATATCGGAGAACAGGAGCCTAATTAGACAGAATTAGATATGATTATTTAGTAAGTGTTTTTATCATTCTTTTACGTTAGATCTGAAATCGTAATGAGTGCCTACAACTTACAGGGCATGGTACTTTTTAACGTAATGGGACGCTTGAACTGATTCTTGAGAAATGTACTTACATATCCCATCTAAAACTCTCATTTTTAATATAAAGAAATTGAGCAGCCTCAATAATTAAGGTGGAGGTCCAAATACCGAGATAACTGAAATAAGATCAAATCGCCTGTTAAATAATAGTGAGAGTTGAGATGCGCAGGGTTAGTAAAACTATCAACAATAACAATCACGTAGACTTGAGTGTTACTTCGGTTAGGACTTAAAAGCTCAATTCCTCGTATTTTTTATTTTATTTTTTTATAATTTTTTTTATTTTTATAAAATTATAAAATATGTGCGACAATAATGTAATTGTATAATAAAAAAAAAAAGATGAATTATTATAGATGCGCAAATTTTACAAATATTAGTGTACAGTATCATTGGATTTATAATTACTATGAATCTCTGAAAAATCTGGTGACGCGACGAGGAGATTTTTATGCGGATAAGATGAGCGTGATTTCACGAATGGTTTTCGTAAGTTCGATCATCAATGTCCGCAACTATGGGCCCGTGAATTCGAGTCGTGAAGAGCAAGATACGTGTGAGGCTATTATTCTTCCCCCGGCTTTTCAGTTTAGGGTCTATTCTTTTAACGCCGGCTCAAGTAATATCTATATGCCAGTGTCCGTGAACCTACCGTACTAACAAGAACAAAAATGTAATTTTAGAGTTTTTTATGAGCCAGATGGCAGAATAGGATTGGTGAATTTTTTCTATAATAGTGTTAGAAGTAGCAGATCATCCCCTGAGCTTAGGATTTCCTCTCTCTATATAGTCACGAAATCGAATCCTCAGGAAAAAAATGTGAAGTTTGCGGCGCCAGTTAGTCATCGTTTTCCCTCCATGAACTTGCTTTTTCTCTGCGGAAAGAACGGAAGCTATTGTCGAACCACAAGCTTTGTAAGTTGATTGTTAACTAACGTAATTAATTTGTGATTAACGACTAATCAGAGCTGGAATGAGATCGAGCAGTGAAGCATGGCATTTTCAGCGTTTTTTTCCCTAAATCAGCCAGCTACTTCTCTTCATCTTAGCTCCAAGGTTTGCAATTACATAATCTATAGCAATTTTATTTCGCTTATTTGAAAAAACCGTTTAGACTAGACTTGATTAATGCATAGAAGATGAGGAGCAATCTATTGGAATTTGAAATTGAGAACCTGTGTTTTAGGTTTTAATTTGGTATTCAGGTTAATAGAAAGCGTTTAGTTGTATTCTTTGTTTACAAGCAGATGATGGTACCTGAAAAAATTTCACGTTTGCATTATTGATTAACATGCTGCATAAAAAATGAAGGAAAGGACATGGATAACTAAGAATTACGAAATTTATAGAATCAAATAATATTTAGGGATACAAACCTTTGTGTACAAATTTTCGTATACAAACTGATGTTCGGTTATAATATTGGTTGGATAGAAATAAAAAAGTTAATGAAATACTTGCCTGAGTTGTAATTATAAACTAGTAGGGCATCAGTTTGTATAGGTATGTCGCATGAAAATATCTTTTGAATGAAAATGTAAAATTCAATGTAATTGATGAAAATGAAAAACGCGAGCCAAGTGGCTATTATACACTTTTACTGTATTATTTTGTATAAATAGTAATACTAGTACTCTCTCTCTCTCTCTCTCTCTCTCTCTCTCTCTCTCTCTATTCTAAGTAGAGTTTCTTGTCAAGTTCGCTTGTTAAGATGATGCTTGGTGCAGTTGTACTCGGTGAAAGTCCACCGGAACCAGAAAAAACCATACCTTTTTGTGACAGCCAGAAAAAGAGGAGGGCAGTCGTTGGGGATTGTTACAGCAGTCCTGCATAGTGGGAAGCTGAGTGTTAATGATAATGGGGAGACTGAGCCTGCAAGAATTCTTCTTGAGAGATTGTTTGCGCGAACGCAGAAACTGGAAGAACAAATGAGCAGGGTTTCTGGCGTAGATAAGGATGTTCAGCTGGGGCTTAACCTTGAAATTTTGGAATCTGATCTTCTAGCTGCATTGTCTGCCTTGAAGAAGACAGAAGAAGATTTAGAAAATGCAGAAAAAAGGGTTTGTTTGGAGTATAATGAACTGAACCGTGCAAAGGAGGAATTGCAGCAGCGAGAGGAAGAAATCGTTGTTGCTTGTTCTAGGCATGAAAAGCTAGAAGAGGAGCTTGGCCAGTCAAACCTCAAGTTAATTTCTCAAGCCCGACACATTGAAGATCTAAAACTTCGTCTCAAGGAGAGAGATAAGGAAGTTGCTGCCGTGCAGTCTGCTCTCTCTTTGAAAGAAGATGAACTAGAAAAAATGAGAGGTGAATTGGTGAAGAAGAGTGAGGAAGCTACCAAGATTGATTATGAACTCAAATCCAAAGCTCAGTTGCTCAATGAAGCCAATGAAGTTATTAGGAAGCAGGAAATTGAGCTTCAAAATCTTAAGAAAACCATTCAACAGAAAGAAGAAGAGTTAGAAGTTTCTGTGGCTATGAGGAAAGTTGAAGAGGAGAAGCTTAAGGCTGCAGAAACCAATTTGGAAAAGCAGACTACGGAGTGGTTATTGGCACAGGAAGAACTGAAGAAACTGGCAGAGTACGCATCTGGACGCATGCAAGAAACTAATGAAACATTGGAAGATTTTAGAAGAGTCAAGAAGCTTCTTTCTGATACAAGGTCCGAGCTGGTTTCATCTCAGAAGTCTCTGGCATCATCTAGAAAACAAATGGAAGAACAAGAGCAGCTGTTGGAGAAGCAGCTTGGAGAAATAGAAGAACAGAAGAAAAGTCTGACTTTGTACATGACTAGTTTGAGAAATGCACAGATAGAAGTTGAGAGTGAGAGAGTGAAGCTTAGAGTTGCAGAAGCTCAAAACAAGGAGCTAACACAGGAGTTATCCCTGGAAAAGGAGCTAGTTGAAGAGTTACAGGATGAGTTGAAGAAAGAAAAATCTTCTCTGGAGCAAGCAATGCATGAGATGTCTTCCCTGAAAGATGAGCTAAAGCAGAAGAATTCTGAATTTGGAGAAACACAGAATCTTCTTAATGCCAAAGAGTCAGAGTTGGTGGATGCTAAGCTAGAAATTCAAAATTTGAAATCGAAGCAAGTTTCCCTTCAACTTGCTATGGAGGAAAAAGATTTAGAACTTTCTAATGCAAAGCAGAAGTTAGAGGAACTGAACAAAGAGGTTGCAGAGTTAAAGTTTATCGTGAGCAGTAGAGAAGAACAGCTTAGTCAAGCCACCAATATGCTGCAGGAGAAAGATGAACATGTTTTAATATTACAAAATGAGTTAGATGATGCAAAACTGAAAGCCTCTGAAGCCGAAAATGTGATTGAACGAATTGCTGAGCTCACAAACAAACTGGTTATCTCCGTTAAGAATGACAACAGTGATAAATCAATACCTCCCGATGATATGACCCTCAAGTTAACGCAGCAGGCTTTGGATAAACCAAATAATAATTTCAGGTTGTTAACAAAACAGCTTGAAACAGAGCTGAAGCTAGCCAGAGAAAACTTGAGAATTAAAGAAATGGAGGTTCTAGCTGCAAATAGAGCCCTCACGATCAAAGATGAGGAGCTCAAAATTGTTCTTGGTAGATTAGATACCCTGGAGAAAGAAATAAAAAGATTAAAACAAGAAATGGTTGAAGATGCTGATGAGTTGCGGAAGCTTTATGCTTTAGCACAAGAGAGAATTGGTGAGAAAAGCGTTGGAGACTTGGCCGTTGAAAAGCTACAACTCGAAGCAGCTGAACTGGAAGTTGAAGCTGCAACTAGTGCTCTTCAAAAAATCACGGAAATGAGTCGAGAACTTCTTAATAAAACTTGTTTGAGTAATAAGACCTATACAGATAGCACTATCTTCCCAGTAGGTGGCTTTGATCCTAGGATAAGTGTGATTGAAAATAATGAATGTTTCACCGAAGTTGAAACAGAAGTTAACCGGCTGTCAGCGTTGACGGAGCAGCTTGTGAAAGATGCCGGGATTGTTGTTAGCAGGCCTAGTACTCAGTAAATTTGTTTTGTATAAATTTGTTTTGTATATAGACGTCTGACTGATTCGTGTGCTGCGTCAGCAGATTGCTGTAGTTTAAACATGTAGGCATGAAATACATGATGCCCTTTGTTGTATGACTATTAGATTGCATTGACGTTTTACAAAATGTTAATATCAACTACAGTTTTCCTACTTTTTGCATTGCCCTCTCTAGAATGTTAACAATAATGTAGACTGACCCGTTGATCTTGCAATAGCGATTTCTTATATCTGCTTTAGTAGTTATGCAGGACCAGGAACACCCAAGATTAAAAGGAGGGAATTCACAGCAAGAAGTCATTGCAAGAGGATATATGTACAGCTTTATTTAGTGTTTCTCAACACCAAGCATCAGCCTGAGTTAACTGTGTAAATAAATCATTTTGCAGTGGCGCCGGTTTCTACTGCAACTTCAACATAATCAATCATTAAATCCTCCTACACTACCAGAAACCAGCTAACAAGTTAATAAGCACAGGCTTCAACAAACTCAACAAGATTTGGGCAGATGAAATTGGCCTGATATCTACTTAGTACTGGTGCTAGTACCTTCTTTGAAAATTATATTTGCCACAGATGGAGGAAGCCATGCAGGGTTGCCAGCAGCCAGGCTACCATCTATATGTTGACCATCCTTTTGAGTTACACTGCTGCGCTGCCGCTTCACCTTAGAGTCATAACCTCTCAATTTCTTTCCAACAAAAATACCGATTTTCATGGCTGTAAAGAGACCCAATGCAATAACAAGTGGTCTCACAACCCAGTGAAGATCCTCAAGATGTTGATATTTTTTTACTATCCCAGGACAAGTATTGAAATTAACTACTTCTACTTCAGCTGGGTCAGCCAAGAAACTGCTGTATTGCTCTCCAAAAGTCAACCTTCCTGGAAACTTGACGACAAGGCATCCATTTGGTAGGACCCAGCAAATCCTTCCAGTAGACCAAACCCCTCTTTTACGAGGCCATTCAAATCGAGGGCTAAGAACATTGACTTTCAGCCTCACAAACTGACCCACAGAGTAAGATTCTGCCATCTGCAGTTCTGAAGATTGTGCCTTCCAAAGAGTCTCCAACCCTATGAATCCAACAGCCACGCTTCCATCATGATTAATGGAATGAAGAATACCCACTGGTGAATGCCTCTGGTCTTCCATCTTCAATCGTACCCAATCCCCTGCGGCCAAGCCATACGTGACCCGTTCCAGTGATGAAACATGAACTCTCAAGGGGTCATGGATGCCATGGACCCTCACCAAAACAAAAATATCTCCTTCTGTGTATTGTTCTAAACCCACCACCTTTCCTTCTGGAACATCCATGTTCTCAGGTTTGAAAGAGTTAGGTGGCTTTCTAGAACGCACCATGTCACCAACTCTCAGGTAATCCTTTGACAAAAACCATTCTGTATAACCACTACCTGGTTTGTCAGGCACGATTCTACTCCTGAGATCAATCCAGCTTCCATCACTACGAACAGAATTCTGCGAGCTGCATATTTGTTTTGCAATGAATATCGAATAAATGTAAGTAATGAAGAAGAGAACCTTTATTCCTTAAAATGAGATAATTAATGTAGCTAAAAGCTATAATTACAACAAAATGAATATATCCATGACTTTTTTCTAAGAAATTTTTTCCTATAATCTTCCCTGAAACTCAAGCATATATTATCCATAAAAAAAGATGCTACCTTTTAAACACCCGGAATATGTCTGTCATTAAAGGGCGATTCCTGAAGTCATACTCAAAGCAGCCGAGAAGAACATTCTCAACCGCAGGAGGAAGGTCATTTGGAATATGTGGTTTCTCTTGTCTTCTGACAACTGCATCGTAAATTTCATCAACCGACATCCCACGCCAAGGTTGAATGCCAGTCAACATCTCAACAATGCTGCAGGCAAATCCCCATGAATCAGTCTCAAAAGATATTGGACCTCTGACTTCTGGTTGCCACTGTTCTGGGGCCATGTAATTTGGTGTACCAAGCCTGCGAGCCAAATCTGAGCTTGGAAGTGGAATTCCAAGCAGTAGAAAGGGAATACCAACATCTCCCAAAACTGCTTGGTCATTTTCATTAAGAAGAAAGTTGAACGGTTTCAGGTTTAGAACTATGATTCCTTTTGAGTGTAGTTCCAAAATTCCCTGAGCCAAATTGATTGAATACCTGTAAACAGTAGTACACTCTGAGAATTGAATTTTCACTGTTATGTACTTAAGAAACAGAAACATCTTTCTGATTGATCCATATTTAGGCCACCTGAAAGCATTCAACAGTGAGAGCTTGCCCCCTTTAAGCCTAGCCATTTTATCACCAACCGAACCTTCATAGAATTTCATTATTATGCATATCTGCATGAAGTAGAAATTGTATCTCAGCAAGCTAAAAGTCAGATTGGCAAGAAAATCACTTGGTACTACATCAAATATGAATAATTCACTCACTTTTCCACTAATAACTGATATACCCCGCAGCCAACAAACGCCTTCTACACCTTGACACTTCAGAAATAAATCATCTAACTTTTCCAATAGAAACCTCATGTGATCCTCTTTGACTGCATGTAACATCTTGACAGCCACTTCATGACACTCGCTATAATCCTTGGTAGATTGATGATGGGTGGCCAACCAAGCTTCACCAAAGGGGCCCCTCCCAATTCTGTGTCTAAGTTTCAATGCTGCAGGGTCAATCCATGCAGTGGTCTGATTTGATGCGGCAACAACGATTCTAAGGTGATCTGGATCATCCTCAAAATCAGCAGGTTGTCCCGGAGCAACTTTTCCAGCCATTCTTTCAGATTTTTGTTTTCAAAATAAATTCAGAGGTACAGGTCATTCCAGAAAAAGAAAAATAATAATAAATTACTACTAGAAAAAAAATGAATATATATAGAAATGCAAAAAAAATTAGCTTGTCTTTATTATAAAGTTACAATATTAATCTTCTAAAAAGCTTGTTCGCTAGGTTATACTATTCCTGTCAATATTCCTAAATAAGTTTTGGGATCTTTATTGTTGTAAAAGGAGTGACATATAAATATATTTACTCCTAAATTCCATAATCGATTACCGTTCCTTCTCTTCCTTATGATGATCTGGGAGATAATGATTCAAACCCTGACAAGAAGACCTAGTTTCTCATTTTCTAAGCCTAAAATCCTATTTTCTAGACCCAAGCTTTCATCATAAGGTCGATCTCATTCGATTTATTTACTCAGTAGCTAAAGAACATATATTTTGAAGGACACTTCAAAGACCCATATAGTTCCAGTTCCAGCGTTCTGGAGAACATACAGGAAACACAAACCCATAAAAGAAATGGGTATATTCCAGTTAATTTCTCCTCTCGGTCTTATCATACCCACTAACAGAACGAATTTAGTGGGGCCAACTATTTTTACAGAACACTAGAACATCATCGTCAAATTTCTTTTCTTCTATTCTCGAATTTAAATTTTCCAATCTACCAAACAGAGTCATAGTCAAAATACAATAATAATCATTAAACAAAAAAGAAAAAGAAAAATACTTACTTAACTGAGAGTGAGTTAATACAGAGAGAGTGTACACAGAGACCCAAGCCTACACACAAAAAGTGAAACTAAAAACAGAGTGGCGAGATATTTGAAGGTCATGAGAAGCTGTCAAAACAGTATGAAAAAGAAACAAAATTAAAAATTAGAGTTTAATATTAGTTTACGACGAATGAAAATATAGAAATACTAGGGAGTGGAGGAACGGCTGGGAAGTGGGAAGTCGCAGTCGCGAAGGCGATACTTGTCTTAGACGGAATAGGAAGTGACGAATGAGTGGAATAAGCACGCTAATGAGACGGGAATATCTGGATTCAGTATCGTTACAGTAGACTCCGCACCATTTTAGTTCAAGTGTGTTATTCTTAAAATTCTTATCTGGGCCAAGGCCCTATGCGTCATGCAAAAAATTTCTTAATTCTCTTTGCTTTTCTTTTTTTTTTTTTAATATTATTTTCAATAAAAATAGATAATGACACGGGATGAGTTTAACAATCTTTTTTATTTTCATTTCCGTAGCAACAACTTATTACTTTTATTATATTTTCGATATAAACCCGCGAGTGATCAAAAAATATTATAAGTGAATGTTTATTAAAATAAGTAGAAAGAAACAGAAAAAGAAAACGCCAGAAAGTAATAATATTTGGTTGAATGAATTGTCCTTGTTGCCAGAAGTATTCAATTAATTAGTATTGAGTCCATAATTGTGAATTGTAGTTATGTTCTTGCTCCATATTACAAGTTCCTTTTGCGCACGGAACATGGTGTTGGGCCGACAGGATAACAGCCGCCAATCATGGGCAGGGAATTGTTGGTTCCATTGCGATTGCTTGCAGTTCAATATTTTATTTTGTGTGGAAGTCTTTCCATGTTTATGTAAACCATATACTCACTGCATTCTTTCTTGATTCTGTTCACAAAATTCTTGAAATAGATTCTTGTACGCAGACCACGTCCATATGCATGTTGCCCATCAATTGGATTGCTCACACAGGAAGTTAGGTCTATTTAGCAACAACGCAATTTGTCAAAGAAACTATGAAAAATCACTCAAAATTTTTAATTACAACTATAAAGTTTGATCTTATAATTAAATTTCCTTATAAAAATATTTAATAACATCCCATTGCACAATATCCTAATCCATGTCACTCGATCATTGGCCGAACGGATCCGAGCTCATATTGCAGTGAATGAATGCGATGATCATAATTGACTTCACATTCAACTAATTGTTGCACAAAGTAAATCCAACCTGCAAGTGCTAGCTTAGCAATTTTTTGATTAACCGTTTCAATTTCAACAAGAAATTAGATCACAAAACATCATTGGAAAAAACAGACAAAAGATGATTAAGACATATGAGCGTAGTTATTACAATTACATTCTTCCATGACAGAAATCAACCCAATTAACAAACATATTATTGAACAGGAAGGACCTTATTAACAATATCTTGGCTAAGAGCAGAAATCTGTGAATCCAGAGCCTTCACTGTATCCTCCTTTTGCTTCTCCAAGTTAGCTAAAGCTTCCTGAAGTTCAGCCTCAACTTTCTTTCTTCCTTCCGCCAATTTCTCCTCCACTTCTAACTGGGTTTCCTTCTTCATCTTATTCAAAGCCGCAGAGATTTCCGCTCTAGCAGCCCTAAGAACGGCAGCAGCTTGCTCTTCCAACTGCTTCACTTCCTCGGATGTGTCCTTCACGCTGTTCAGCTTCTCTTTGATTGCGGCGTCTCTATCATCCATAAACTTTCCGAGTGGACTGAAGTAAATCTTATCCAGAGCAAACATGAGAAGCAAGAATTCAACCATGATGATGGGCAATGTTAGATTGAAGTCAAAAAGTGCAGCCTTTTCGATTTCTTCAGCCAAGGATGGTGGGGAGAAGGTTAACGACGTGGCTGCCAAAAGGGAGAGGGATTTGAGAGTTGAGGATGAGAGTGAAATGAACTTTTTTGACATCATTGGTGTGGGCAGAGAGATTCGAGGGATTTGAATTCTGATTTTGAATGGGAGAGAGGATTGGATTGGAGAAATGAGGGGCTTGGCATTGGAGGATGCCATGATCATGTTCGCCATGGCCAATTTCTTCTTGTCTTTGCTTTCTGTTACTGAAAGTATGAGCTTTGCGTTGGAGAGGAAATGGAAATGGAAACGTAAATGCAGAAGAAGGAAATTTTGGGGCGAACAAAGACTATCTCATCCACACCTCATTCTTTGCCACACAAAATGATGAGGCTGTGATGCGACAATGGAAGAAACAGGGGAACGATAGTGTTTTGCACGTGAGATGCGCGTGTAGGGGCACGGGATTGGGCCGCTAAGGTCCAACATTCCTTGTATGGGGCCGACTCAGAATCCACGTAAATCTTAAGACTCGCACACCAGGAATTCTGAACGGGCCTCTTTACAAATTTTTAGCTTAACGAACAATATAAACAATAAAAAAAATTGTAAATAAAATTAAGAAGGCAAGGTTAAATTTCTGGCGTTAAATTTCTTTTTAATCGCCAAATAGAAACAGTGGAGGGAGGGAATGAAAATTAATCCTAAACTCGTGCACACGAAAAAGAACAGAATGAAACTGCAAGTCCAGTTTATGCATTGCAGGCATGAAAAGCAGTGGACATTCATCGTCCATGTAGCCAAGTGGAGCTCATATTACTAATTCTGATATGTAATCAAGATTTTTACATTAACACCGCTTGTAGGGCAGCATGAATTTTTAGCAACAGAATGCCGCTCAGTTGCAACTGCAAACTTCACACCTATCAAATGAATCTGGTATCACAATGATGCATTTTAGCTGATCACCAATAATCTCTACGTGTATCAGTTTGGGGAGCAGTGTTTTTGCAACAATGATAATGCATTTTAGCCATCACTAATCCTCTCTACATGCACTCCTTCGGCAGTAGTTTTTACTCCCATAAATCTGTATAATATTTCTAAAACCGCTGAAGAAATCACAGGTTCTTGATGGATAATTTTTCCACTTATATCTTGTGCTTTCTCCAGACGCCAGACTGGAGTATGAGAACCACCCTCTCAATAAGTGAACCAACCTTGAGTCATTCTGGCTATCTAGATTCTGCTCTTCATTGTGATAATCACGATACCGTCCACTCTCCACATCTTCACAACCATAGTCTTCCTCACTGCTCAGCTCATGATATTTCTCATTTGAGATCGAGATATATGATTGAGATGTTAACCTATCACATGTTGATCATTGCATCATCTTCAGTTTCAGGAGGTAACACACACACAAAAATGAAAAAGATACAATAACAGAGGAAGGAACAGGCCATCAATGCAATACGAGTGCAATATGGCTAGTCAGGCAATTTTTAGTTTTGTCAATATACACACCGCACAGATTTCAATGTCACTGAGTGTTTTAGACGAAACTGCTCATTATAGAGAGAATGCTATGTGGAGAGCCTTACATATAGCGCTGTTTTGCAACTGCTTGTTTCTTAGACTGCTTCTCCGTCATGATGTAGTTGATTGAGTGATGCCTAGTAAATTGGAGCTGCCCGATCCAAAGCACGAAGAATTAACTTAGTGGAAGAAGTTGGAATGCAAGGCAATGGCAGTTCATGTCAAATAGGATTTTGAACACAATGATGAAGGGCAGAACTTCCTCATAATAACATGCACAATAATGGATACTTAAAACAAATTGAAACTAAGTCAATGGTTCAACCACATTTTTATCAGCTTTATTATAATTGTAGTTCTCTGCATTAATTAGAATTCTGGTGAATTTGTAGGTGAACCAGTTTTAGCGTGAATAGCAACATAACTATGATTGATGGTATTTTCTTGTCCTCATAAACTGACAACTTATGCACATAACAGAAAAAACGGGTGAACATAGAAGATGAAAACTTGAAATTTAGTTGTATCACAAGCCAATATGAAAGAGAAAAGGTCAATCTTATCCTAGCCATATTAACTGATAGTGAACCAAAAGAGGAAGGAAAAAAAAAAAATAATTCAACAAATGGTCGTCCTCACCACATTCTATTCTATTTAATGGAGACCTACTAAACCTGAAATCTAATTTATCAGTGAGAAATTCAGGAAGCTGAGATCGTTTCTTAAAGAAAAACTCTCAGCTTTTTACTCACATCATAAGAATCTTTACCACAGACATTCTTTGGAAATCAAAGTAGTATCATAGATTAGATTTTGAATTCTGTTCTTTCGTCTTCTTAGCAAGCATCAACCGTTAATTGACACCTCTGAAATTCCAAAATTTCATAATAACAACTATCTTCCAAGAACTCAAAATCAGCTCGCCACAAACCTGATCACCGTCTCTGATGCCATAATGTCTGATATAGTCGGTTTCTGATATTAACTTCTGACCATTATAAGATAAGCAGAAATGCCCCCAAACATGCGGCCTACAAGAAGATTCGTGTAGCAAACATTATAATGTCATGTAAACATGAAAAAACAACCATGAGAAGAAAGAAAATGCAGGTTGAGTAAACTTTCTCAATAGGTAATAGCGAGATAAGAAAAAATAACAAATCTCAATCATCACATGCCTCAAAAATAAATAAAGCAATGAACATACCACGAAATCTTGCCCGGTCCCTTCTTTGGCATGTGACTAAATGCAGCCTCTACAGCCAGTCTGAGTTCTGCAATCGAAGCAGTCTTCATAACTTCAATATCTGTTAAATTAAAGGGTACCATCTCAATCAGTTCCAGTTCACAAAATTTGGAAAAAATTTTGGCAGAAATTCAATGCAATCCATAGACATCACATTGTTGACGAACACAAAAATTATATTAGAGCTTAGAGTTTTGGGGTACATTCATGAGAAACAATAGAAAAAACATTTACCATCCTAGATTTAGAAACTAATTTTTAGGTTGTCAGCCATTTGAACCCATTTCCTTAAGACATATTGTATCATTTTGCTGAGAATATAAACCACATTCTTCTTTGATTATGAACCAAACAAGCCCCAGCAGCTTAAAGGTTCCTCCAATTTTTCTCATTCTCGCATAAATGAATTGAAATGAGAGAAAATACCAAAGCACGAGCCGTCCAACTTGCGAACGGAGAGTTTGAGTGGTTGTTCAAGGAGTTTATTATATGAAAAACTTTTCCGAGGCAATCCATCAATCATCAACGACGGAAACGACAATGAACCTGAATTCCGCGGCGAATCCATCGACAAACTAGGAGAAACCTCCTCCATTGCAATTCTTAACATTTTCTCAAATTGAAGGGAACAAATTTAAAAATAAAAAACTCTTATTTTTCTCTACTATCTCATCAATCTATGATCGGTTCACGGAGGTAAATAAGCGAATTGAAATAATAAAGAAAGAAATATACTTGAGAGAAAGGAACACGTTTCGTATCGTTCGAGTAAGAATTAGGTTTTCGGCTTTTTGAGAGCTGTTATGAAGCTTGCGTCGGTGGAGATTCTGTAAAGACAGAAGGAATTGAATTGCTGGGTGTTTCTGTTTCCGTTTCTGGTCAGTTGGGAGTTTTTACGGGCAATGACAGTTAGGATTTATATACTTTACTCCCGCCTTCCAACTGTCTGAGCCAAATATAATTTAATTTCAACCGGAAAAAAAAAAAAAAAAGAAACAAGAGAACCAGTTAGAATTTTTTTTTTTTTTTGATATATATTTTCAAAATTGATTACTAAAATTTGGCTTTATTTGACTCTTAAAGAAAAAAAAAATCCAATTTAATTTATGAAAATTAACTAAAGACGTAAAGGTTCAATGAGAGATTAATTTCTGTAGACAACTAATATCACACAAAAGCATACTATTAATATATTGTAAACAAATATTTCTTTTTAAAATATTTTAATTAAAATCTAATTTAATAAGAAATTGACAGTTTTGTTAGCAATAAATTCTTTAAATATTTGATTTTTTTTTTTCTTTTTTTATCAATAATTATCATGTCACAAAAATATACCCATAATTCACAACTTTTCTTCAGCGCCTACCACGGTACAACCATTTCTTTCTCCCGAACTCTATTTTTAGATATATAATTGTTTTTTAATATTTTAATTAACCTTTTTTTTTTTTTTTTCAAATGAGAATTTTAATTACTTAAGAGAAGGTAATTTACAGTTACGACTTACCGATTGATTAATCTCGGTGAAAATAAATAAATAATAATTAATCGCAATGACATATCAATATTCGTAAATAAATTCTAATTAATTAATTTACAAGAATCAATCCCTTGACTCCAATTAATTAAGCATTCAACGATCCTTTTGTTTGCTTGGGGCTAGAGTAACCAACGAAAAAGGAAAAAAAAATTTGAATCGAATGAGAGAACACCCAGATGCGGTCATCTAACAACAAAATATTATTATTTGGACATACGTTGATTTGGAGTCACTTCAAGATGTCTGCTGCTGCTAAGATAATAGAAAGAAAAAAAATATCAAATGGAGGGATAATAGAGCATCATCATTTACAAAACGGTATTGACATTAAAGTATATCAGCGGTGGTTACTCCAATATGACAAAATGATTCCCCCGAAAAAAATTGGAGTGTCTTCGTTCTTAGCAAAAATCTCCTATATATAGCAATCCTATTGCTATGACAACTCTATGATCAACAATCAAATTTGGAAGCAGGGAAAACAAAAGAGGCTATCGACGGCCTTCAATAAATATTCGTTGTTGAAAGGGTTGAGCAATCATTTCCCTATAAGTTTATAGTAGGCATACAAGCCAGAGCCAAGAAAACCAAGAAATTGCCCAGCAACATTCAACTGCATGCAAACAAATCAAACCTATAACAAAAGTGGGAGTAAAGACTAAAGTGGAAAAATTAGCAATATATATGCTGCTTGGATGAGAGCAGTAAGGTTCGGTCACTTACGAAATCGAATGGAAGCCCACTGAAAACCATCCAGCCAAGTCCAATGGTAAATAGATCCTACAACATAATACTAACAAATGTAAGAACAAGTATAGAATGCATCCAGAAAATGATTTGAGGCTATAGTGAAGTGTTGAAAGAAACTAATGGCAATACAAGCAGCAAACAAGAAAGGAATTGGCATGAAGCATGTAAATTCAAGTAATTGAGGGCAGTAGAATTTTGCTACAAGAGAAAATCTAATTATGCAATTATTGTAAACATCATGCCATACTGCATCCCTACTCATAGTTTTGCTCTGATAGACAATCTGAGTGGAGACAACATTCAAGAATCGATTTAAAAGGAGTATATGGGAAATAAACCTTCAGATTACCACAAATTGTCTGTGTGAGTGCTGAATTAAGAGTTGTGTTCAGGAATATACTGTAATTCAAGAAGAAAGCCAATATACAAGAAAGAAGCAGCACAACCTGCCCAAAGAAGATAAAACAACATATTACATCAGGCAGATCTCCATTTTATGTCAATTTTTTAAATTGCCTGCAATTCAAGCTTTACAGTTTCAAGATTATTGAACAGACATAACCTGGCTAAAAAAAAGTATGATTTTCCTACATGAAATTAATGTCCATATTGGAGAAATTAATTTTGTAGATGAGCAAAAAGTACCAAGAAACCGGATGAAAACAGATAAGGAAAATTGATTGTCCTCTCCAAATCACCACGTACAAAAGTCCAAAGCAGCAAAAGTGGTCCACATATAACTCCTAATATACGAATGCAACAAATCTAAATGTCAGAGCCTGAACCCAGGATATGTTGTTGTGGGGGAAAAAAGTTAGGAACATTCAAAGGCATGCTTCAAGTTAGGATCTAACAGATTACCATTGCACGACATAAGGCCAAAACTATTTAGGCCACTGGACTTCCCTGAAAGAGAAAACAAAAAAAGATTATTTAAGAACGATGTTAAGCTAATAAAGTGAAAATAAGATTAAAATATTTCTCAATAAGAATATAAGTGTGAGTACTACCAATGCGAGCTATGGTTGCAAGATACATTGCTGTGGTGATGTTGGCTAAGAAAACAATAGCATACCCATAGAAGTCAAATGACAAGTCCCAAGCTCCAGCAATAAATGCTCCAAGAACAATCAACCCAACACTGATAAAACCTTAAATTTTTTCAGTTGAGTAAGGAATCAGAAATGTAGTTCAAAGAAAGGTCCTCACAACTTTTCCACCAACAAAAATTGTATATTAGACATATTCTAAATCATCAAACTTCCAGAATGAAACACTTATACCCCACATGACTAAAATAGCTGTAATGCAAATATGGGTTATTTACCTTCCAACAACAGGAGCTGTATATCGTTGCCCAGACAGAACATACTCCATAATCATGGTAAATGCCACTGTTGTACGCCTAAGAGTCGTGTACATGGGAACGTTTACCCCACGAACAGACTCCACACTGACTACCTTTCAAGGAGGAAAGGAGAACGGCTACTGATTAGTTAAACCAAAAAGCTGATATATAAAAATATCCACCAAATGTATTCATTATTAATAATAAAGATTATAAAATAAATACCATGTAAAGCAAATAGGTCACTGAAAGAGGAAGGGTGTGCATTAATGTCTTTAAGGGCACAAAGGCAGTGGTGCTATCAGATGTCATTGAAGATTCACCCAATGTGAAATTAATAATCTTCCAGTGTCTCAACAGATAGAGAAAAGAACAAGAACTTATCATCTGTAGGAACAAAGCTAAAATTAGAAATATATAATTTTGGCAAAGATCATAATGCATCTTAATATACTTCTTCACTGATAAAGATGCTGCATAGTGAAAAGCATGGATATTATATCCACAAGCAGGAAAAACAGCGTCAAGGTACATAACTTTTAATCATCAAGGAAATTTTAGAATTTCAGAATGAAACATATTGAGCAAAGCTGATCATATTAGTGAGAAATACAAGATTACCGGTAGAACAGTTACTATGATTGCGTTTAGTTCAATCCAGACCTATCAATATGACCTCAGGATATTTTAAGATTTCTAAGTTCAAGATGAGCTCTGTCCTGAGCCGTTTGGCCTAGAAACTATTCTGCCAAAATTTATGTATAGAGGGTAAGGTCACATATCCAGTATCCTATTGATTTGAAACTTTTTTGTTTTAAATGTATTAAAGTTCATTTATTTCAAGAGGGAAAACAAACATGTCAGATAATTAATTCTGTAACAAAAGACTTAATGATGTACAGGGACCAAGTAACAACTGCAACATATTAATTTGTAAACCATCTACATGAAAAAGTGTTATTTCATTTGCACATGGGAAACTATAAGAAGCAAGTACCAAGAAACAATTGCAACAAATTAATCTGTAAACCATCTACCTGAAGAAGTGTCATCACATTTGCACATGGAAACTATAAGAAGAAAGAGCTGCCTTGTTGAACATTACCAGGAGGACTGCAAACAAAGACAAAAAACGTGCAAGCAAACTGAACAGTTGTTATAGGGACATGTAGAAAATGTAGCCAAAAGAAGAAGCGGATACTATAGAAACATCTTTCAGATTCATGCAAATAATACTTTCCAGATCTTCTCCCTCAGTTGTATTACACAAAGATCAACCCCTTTGAAAGAGAATTACTTCCCAATATTTAAGCATATATGGGAAAACAACACATGCATGGAATCTTAAAAAAAAATTGCATGTGAGATAAAGCATCCACGGAGGATTGCAGGGCTAAGACTAAGACTTAGTTTGGGAATATTGTGCTTCTGTTATGATTTGAAAGCACAATACGTAACAGTGTTTGATAGACACCAATTTTTAGCGGGGACTACTTGCTTTTCCACCTATATTTGAGATTCAAGGGTCCATTTGGGAGTGCTAAACAGAAAGCAACTATGTTCCATGGTGCTTAGACACGAGCAATGTTCAGGAACTTCATTAAAATGCCTAGTAATAGAGGTAAAACATTCCCAAGTGTATTTAATTAGCATGTAGTTATGTGCTAAACTAAACGTCGTCTCTAGTGCTAATTAAATTTGATAAGCACATTTAAAACACATAGAGAACCACATGGATAGATGCTTATATTTCTTAATTTAGTGCTTACGTATTGCTTATTAATACGACCAAATGGGATCCTATCCACAGAAGCTTTAGATAAGTTACAGCACCCCAATAACAAACAATGCCTAAATATTCCAAATCAAGACAAGAATTCTCAAATTAATCCAAAACTTTGAGAAATGTACTTCCCTAACTACAATTTCATCCAATTCAAATAACATGTCCACCTAATCCAAGGAGTAACATTAAATATCTTTAATTAAAAAAGGAAAAAAGAATAAGTGCGGATGCTATAATATGTATATATACACCTGCACAAGCCATGTAAGAGATTGCCGCACAGGCACCTCGTTTGGTCATGGCGGATCCTTTGAAGAGTTCTCATTGCCTTTGAGAAGAATCTCTTTCTCTTTATCCCTTTCAGGATCCGACACCGGGAGTATCGTATTTTTCGATAAATTAGACGCCATTTGAATCTCTCTTGTTTCTGTTCGGCGAAATAAGAAACAGTGTTGTAGACGCCTGGATAATAAACCCCCGCGGAATGGATAAGCCAGCGCTCGGCACGGTGCGTAGATGTTTCTCATTTTTGTTTTTTTTGGGGAAAGGATGCTATTTGAATGTATGAAAATTGTGGTAATTATTCTTTTTTTTTTTTTTTAGTTAGTCATTCATAAATAAGATTTCACTAACAAGTTTATATAGAATACTCATTAAAATTTTTATATTTATTATTTATAATAATTTATAATATTTAATATAATAATTAAAGATAAATTTTAATGTATTATAAAATATAATTTATTAAATATAAATATTTTAAGTTAATAATATTTTTTATAAAATTAACAAAATCTTTCATAAAATTTAAAATAATTTAATGTTAACAATTTTGGAAGCTGATAAAACAAACAC
Organism: Trichilia hirta; assembly: GCA_035221805.1. Classification (NCBI taxonomy): domain Eukaryota; kingdom Viridiplantae; phylum Streptophyta; class Magnoliopsida; order Sapindales; family Meliaceae; genus Trichilia; species Trichilia hirta. Next base: position 11,641,193 of record JAWDEX010000018.1, on the reverse strand, counting down.
TTCTTTTTTCTTTTCTTTATTATTTTATTGGGAAAGATTGCTTTACTTGAAGAAATAATCACAGTATTTATCATTCTCAAACAATGCAGGCATATTTAAGATTAGATAAAGCATTTGAACCTTTTTTTTTTCTTTATAAATTATTTTAACACTTGGACGGTGGATTATAATTTTATTTTAAAACATTCTCCTTTCTAATCCCGAGCATTAAATTTTTTTTATTAGAAGTATAATTTGTGTTTGTAACTATCAGTTCAATGTTTCCAATGGGCCGATGGTGTCATGTAAGTAAGAAACTCCAGTCCATTCCAAAGTCTAGCAGGTCCATTCTTTCAGAATAAAAAAAGTGTAAATGTCCCAAGTGATAGTCCAGTCTGCAACAACAAAGGCATTTAAAAGAGTAAACAGATGAAGAAAGACCAAAATAAAGTTAGGAGATATCCACCTTGGTCATCAAGGAACAGGCCGGTCCATACTAGTAGCATGAGGTCGCTCAAATCGTAATATCTTAGCAAGAAGGAATCCACATAATAATTACGGTATTTAAGAAAAACATCCAATAGAAACACACATCTAATTACCCAAATAAACCATATGCTTGTTTTGCTAGAATTCCATGGACTTGAGAAGAGTTGATATTGGTGACAACCAATGATGTGTTTGATTCTTGTCTTGTTAATTAGCATTGCACTAACTGGAATCCTTGGATTACCGATAATGAACACTTTTGATTGCTTTTTGTAAATGCAAGTAAATTTGATCTAATCCATCACTTTGTGAACTCCTTCACGTAAAACCAACAAAATTGTCACTGAACCGAAGGTTAATTTTTCTAATATCAACATGATCTATTCGCAATATATTTTTAAAGTCGATCAAATTATACATCTTGTGGCATAATTATTGAAGATAGGATTGAAATTGATATTCTGCATCACGTTTAATCTTGTATAATCAATTAATTGAAATGTCTAAACTTTAGGGAAATTTCAGCATAATCAACTTAAAGCATCTGTAAATTAAACCATATCAAACCAAAATGATTCTGCCATCCCATCGTGTTTGCTTTGCAAAACCTCCTCAGGAAATGACCGTTTTGCGGCTCGTTTCCAAAGATTGAACAAACTAATGAATTATGATTAAAAGTAATTCTAATTGTCAAAATTGATTAATGTAGAAACCTTTAAAGTGGGAGCCTTTGAATCAAACAAATATCAAACCAAACAAGCATAAAAATTGGTGGGGCTCGGTCAAAAATACATGGTGCTATTTTTTATAAAAACCAACTGCAATATTCATATCACAGATTTGTAATTGTAGCATTTAGAATTCAAAGTAGCCAACCATTACATAGTTTGATGGTCGTTTCACTAAAAATACACGTGTGCCATGAAAATAGAAGCACCCAGTCACAAAATTTGTGGACATGAACCATCAATGTCGAGAAACATAAGTAAAGAGATATGGTTGTGTTTCTGAAAGTGAGTGTCATATCTGACTTAATAGGAGATGAAATTACCAAGTGCTCTGAATCTTAAGTATAATCTATGCATTGGGTCTCAATCTCTATCAGAGTTTCCAGTTTCTTATTCTGAAAGCCAAGTCAAAAAATAATTAAAAACTAAAGAAAGAAATTGAAGCCATTGTTTAAAGAGTTGTCATACTCGTATTCCCTGGGATGCCTTTATCATTTTCAGGGGGACCTCTGAAAAGATAAGAACATTGAGTGAATGCTTCTTCAGTACTAAAAGCATCCCACTTGCTTTCAAGTTAAACGCGTGGGACCTTTCATTTTTGAGTAAATCATCAAAATGTCTAGTTACCTTTACTATAGTTCTCGTTGATTATGTTTAATCTGAGTCAAAACTCTGATTGGTTTGAATAAGGGTTGACGGGTTTACATAATAATTCCATTGTAATGATTCATTTGGCTTGTTCTTGTTCTAAGCATGTTTAATTTGACTACTTTTTTGGTTTAGGAATTGACCCATATCTGTTTCATGTAAGAAATAATGAAAATTTACATCATGCCAAGGGCTAGCCTATGTGGGTTGGAAGAACCATTCTATTTATAGTCTAATGGTTCTCATCTTCCTTCCTCGTACTTATGTAAGCAAGCTAGCGTTGATTTTAAATCGGAATAAATTTTTTAAATTTCACTATAATTGATTTAATCTAACTCGTCCCAACAAACCCTGACTCAAAATGTGGCAGAAATAAATAAAAGAAAATGTGGGTGGCTGAGAGTGAAGCATCTGATCATATTGAAAACCATCCGTCCCTGTCAAAAACTATTCACATCGGCAAAATTATATATACACGATAATGCTTTTGAATTCATGAATTCTGCCAGCTGAAGCGACAATAAATCATGTGGACAATCTGGTCGATCCATTGTGTTGGGTTCCACCACACGTGCGGAATCCAGGCCATATTGGCGGGACCGATTATCATAAAAGACTTCCGATCTACTGGTTTGAATTTGTGTCGATATCAAACACCTATTGCATTTGCATGCATTATGCTTACCCCTTGCCGGTTCATTTATGGGTCTAGGCTCGGTAACACGTCCAGCCCACGATAGCTGTCACGTGAACTTCATGAGGCTTGCTTCTTCTATGTCTCAAACTGTAATATTGAAAACCCTACCACCATTCGAAGTCACAAAAACATTTAGCAAACCTATAATATTGTGTTGGTTTCCTTGTCCAACTTCATTTCCATCTTTCTCTCCCATTATTGACTTCCATTGTAGAACTAAGCTCCGACCAAAAGAATCTCTTATTTTCAATGGAAAAAGATTATGCATGGCGAAATGTTTAATATATATTAAGAGAATATTTCACTGCCAGTCATTATGGAGCTTCTTCCTTCCTCGAGTTCATGCCCCATAAGATATTTGACAGTCATTTGCTGACATACTGAACATTTTAGGAAGTAAATCATGTGCCCTAACTATTTATTATACGATTTAATGACGTCTGTCGTAAATTAAGTATATGCGACACATAAATGCACGCACTTAGACTTTAAACAATGGGGTATTTTATAGAGAAAACCTCCCCTGTAGACAGTCAGAAATCCTCTCCCTTTCTAGAGAAATTGACGCTGACTGTTATAATTGTTATTTAACTACCGTTCACTAAGATGTGATAAAGGAAGAAACGCTGTTATTGTTAGTGATACAGATTCAAACTTTTGTGGTCTAAAGTATCGTTTGACAAAAGGTTAGGGACCAAAGTAAAAATTCTCCCATGTTGCGTTAGGAACCAGAATTACGAATAATGGTTTGGCACGCAGATGCTGAAAGTAAAACTTTGATCATCGCAGTTTCGTTGTAATTTCAAAAGGGAAATGATTATCCACGATTAAATTAGCTTCTAATGGGCCAACACCAGATAAAACCAGAGTGTTTTAATATGATCAAATCAACAATACTAACTAACAGTCAATTTGATTTAGCTAGTCAGTGGGTTACACAACTAACACTTACGTATGTTTAAGGACGAAGTGAGAACATACTCAGAAAAAAAAAAAAAAAAAAAAAAAATGGAAGCAAGCGTCCGACGTCTGTATGGATGGCTGAGTAAGGGGTCATTTCTTCTCCTCCTGATCCTTGAGACGCATCC
>JAWDEX010000018.1:11625765-11637464 GCA_035221805.1 Trichilia hirta | reverse complement strand
AAAACAACATATTACATCAGGTATATCTACAAAATATGTCAACCTTTTATAAATTGCATGAAATTCAAGCTTTACAGTCACAAGATTATTGAACAAACATAACCTGGCTAATAAAAAATATGATTTTCCAACATGAAGTTAATTTCTATATTGGAAAAACTAATTCTGTTACCAAGAAACTGGGTGAAAACAGAGAAGGAAAATCGATTGTCCTCTCCAGTTCACCACGGAGAAACGTCCAAATCAGCAAAAAGGGTCCACATATAACTCCTAATATACAAAAGCAACAAATCTAAATGTCAGAGCCAGAATCCAGGACATGTCACTGGGGGGGAAAAAGTTGGGAACATTCAAACGCATGGTTAAACTTAGGATCTAACATATTACCGTTGCACCACATAAGGCCAAAACTATTTAGGCCACTGGACTTCCCTGAAAGAGCGATCAATAGAATATTATTAAGAAAGATGTCAAACTAATAAAGTGGAAATAAGATTAAAATATTTATCAACAACAACATAAGTGCGAGTACTACCAATGCGAGCTATTGTTGCAAGATACATTGCTGTGGTGATGTTGGCTAAGAAAACAACAGCATACCCATAGAAGTCAAATGACAAGTCCCGAGCTCCAGCAATAAATGCTCCAAGTACAATCAACCCAACACTGATAAAACCTTAAATTTTTTCAGTTGAGCGAAGGAATCAGAAACATGGCAGTTCAAAGAAAGGTTCTCACAACTTTTCCACCAACAAAAATTGTATATTAGATATATTCTAAATCATCAAGCAGTCAAAACTCCCAGAATCAGACACTTATACCCCACATGACCAAAATAGCTGTAATGCAAATAAGGGCTATTTACCTTCCTACAACAGGAGCTGTATATCTCTGCCCAGCCAGAACATACTCGATAATCATGGTGAACGCCACTGTTGTACGCCTAAGGGTGGTGTACATGGGAACGTTTACTCCACGAACAGACTCCACACTGACTACCTTTCAAGGAGGAAAAGAGAATGGCTATTGATTAGTCAAAACCAAAAGGCTGATATATAAAAATATCCACCAAAAGTATTCAATATTAAATAATAAAGGTTATAAAATACATACCATGTAAAGCAAATAGGTCAGTGACAGAGGAAGGGTGTGCATTAATATCTTTAAGGGAACAAAGTCTGTGTTGCTATCAGATGTCATTGAAGATTCACCCAATGTGAAATTAATAATCTTCCAGCATCTCAAAAGGTACAGAAAAGAACAAGAACTTATTATCTGTAGGAAAAAATGTTAAAATTAGAAATATATAATTTTGGTAAAGATCATAATGCATCTTAATATAATTCTTCACTAACAAAGATGCAGCATAGTGAAAAACATGGAGATTATATCCACAAGCAGGAAAAACAGTGTAAAGGTACATAACTGTCAATCATTAAGAAATTTTTTGAATTTCAGAATGAAACATATTGAGCAAAGCTGATCATATTAGTGGGAAGTAAACTGGTAGAACAGTTACTATGATTGCACTTAGTTTAATCCACACCTATCAATATGAGCTCAGGATATTTAAGATTTCTAAGTTAAAGAGTAGCTCTGTCCTGAACTGTTTCGCCTACACACTATTCTGCCAATCTTTGTGGTATAGAGCCCAAGGTCAAATACAGGGTAATCTATTCATCTGAAATTTTTCCTTTTTAAATGTATTTACATTCATTTATTTCATACAGGAAAACAAACATGTCAGATAATTACTTCTGTAACGAAAGATTAAATGAAGTACAAATACCCAGTAACAACTGCAACATATTAATTAGTAAACCATCTATCTGAAGAAGTATTATTTCATGTGCACATGGGAAACTATAAGAAGCAAGTACAAAAGTAATGATTGCAGTATATTAATCTGTAAACCATCTACCTGAAGAAGTGTTATCACATTTGCACATGGGAAATTATAAGAAGAAAGAGCTGCCTTGTTGAACATGACAAGGAGCACTGCAAACAAAGACAAAAAAAATGCAAGCAAACTCAACACTTGTTACAGGAAGAGTAGAAAATGTAGCCAAAACAAAATGAGGCATGCTGTAGAAACATCTTTCAGATTCATGCAAATAATAAATGCACAGATCTTCTCCCCCAATTGTATTGCACAAAGATTACCTGATTTCATAGAGAAGTACTTCCCAACATTTGAGTATATATGGGACAACAATGTATGCATCGAATCGTAAACACAAATTGCACGTGAGATAAAGCATCCAAGTAGGATTGGAGGGCTAAGAACAAGACTTAGATTGGGAATTTTGTGCTTCTGCTACAATTTGAAAGCACAATACTTAACAGTGTTTGATAAACACCAATTTTTGTGGGGACTACTCTCTTTTCCCCCTATATTTGAGATTTAAGAGTCCATTTTGGAGGTGCTAAATAGAAAGCACCCACGTTCCATAGTGCTTAGACACTGAAGCATTTTTTCCTAGCATTTTTTAGGAAAATTCATTAAAATGCTTGGTAATAGCTTTAAAACACTGCCAAGAGTTATTTTAATTGGCATGTAATTGTGTGCTAAACTAAATGTCATCTCTAGTGCTAATTAATTTAATAAGCGCCTTTGACACAAATAGCAAAACACATGGATAGGTGCTTATATTTCTTAATTTAGTTCTTATGTATTGCTAATCAGTACAACCAAACGGGAACCTATCCCACAAAAGCTTTAGCTAAGTTACAACACCTCAATGATAGACAAAGCCTAAAGATTCCATATAAAGAAATTCCGGCTCATATGTATACGTTTTCCTCTGTATGAAATTGCATACTATATATATGTGACCGTATAAAGAAATCGAACCATACATATAACTATAAAGACAAGAATTTTAAAATTAATCAAACAGTTCAATTTATCCAAAGCTTTGAGAAATGTACATCCCTTATTAAAATTTCATCCAATTCAAATAACATTCCAACCTAATCCAAGGAGTAACATCAAATATCTTTAATTAAAATAATAATTAAAAACAAAGGCGGATTCTATATGCATGTATATATACCTGCACAAGCCATGTAAGAGATTGCAGCACCAGCGCCTCGTTTGGTCATGGCAGATCCTTTGAAGAGTTTCTCATCGCCTTTGAGAAGTCTCTCTTTCTCTTCATCCCTGTCAGGATCCGACACCGGCAGCATCGCATTTTTCGATGAATTAGACGCCATTGGAGACTCTTGTTTCTGTTCGGTGAATTAAGAGACAGTGTTAATAAACCCCGTGGAATGGGTCAGTCAATGCGTGCGTAGCGCCGTGGGAAAATGTTTCCCTTTTTTTATTTTTCAGAACTTATTGTCCGTCGAATCGCTGCAATGGACTCAATAAAATTCATTAGGATCGGTCCATTCTAAATCTAGTAAAAGGCCCCTTTAGCAAGACAAAACAAAAAGGTCTAGAAGGCCCAAACTTCAAGCAACAAAGGCTTTTAAAAGAGCAAACCATATTCTTGCTCGGAGTAGATCGACTTTCCTCGTCAAGGAACCGATCAATCCAAATTAGGTTTCGGTTGCCCAAATCGTACTCTCGAATACAGTAGAAAGAGGAAATCCACATAATAATAACGGTATTGAAGAAAAACATCCAATAGAAACATCTAATTACTCAAATAAACCATATTGTTGTTTTCCTAGCATTAGACGGACTTGAGACGAGTTCATATTGGTGACAACCAATGCCTTTGATTCTTGTTTTGTTAGCATTGAACTAACTACAATCAACCACTTTTGGTTGCCTTTTGTGAATGCAAGTAAATTTGATCTAATAGTACTTCCATCGCGTTGTGAACTCCTTCACAATAAAACCAACGAAATTTGTCACAGAAAAAGGAGGGTTAATTTTTCTATTATCAACAAGATCTATTCACAATATATTTAAAGTTGATCAAATTACACATTTTGTGACATAATTATTGAACATAGGATTGACATTCCTATACTGCAGCACGTTTAATCTTGTTTAATCTCGTATAATGAATAATGCATGTGGCAATTACAAAATTCCTCAATCAATTAATAGAAATGTTTTGACTTTAGGCAAATTTGAAAATAATCAACCTAAAGCACGTGTAAACCATATCAAACCAAAAATGATTCTGCCATCGTGTTTGGTATGCAAAACGTCCTCATGAAATGACAGTTTTGTGGCTGGTTTCGAAAGATTAAACAAACTAATTAATTATGATTAAAAATGATTCGAATTGTCAAAATCGATCAATGTAGAAACTTTTCAAGTAGGAGCTTTTGAATCAAACAATTATCAAACAAAACTAGCATAAAAATTGGTGGGTCTCACTCCTTGAACACTTGGTACTATTTTTTATCAAACCCAACTACAGTATTCATCCCACAGATTTGTAATTGTAGCATTTAGAATCCAAAGTAGCCAACCATTAGGGTTTCATTAGAGAAAACTTATCTCCCCACATGTGCCCTGAAAATAGAAGAACCCAGTTACAAAATTTGGGGACATTAACCATCAATGTCGAGAAATATAAGTCAAGAGAATTGATTGTGTTTCTGAAAGTGAGTGTTATGTCTGACTTAATGAATAGGTCAAGAAATTACCGAGTGCTCTGAATGTCAAGTGTAATTTATGCATTGGGTCTCAATCTGTATCAGAGTTTCCAGTTTCTTATCCTGAAAGCCGAGTCAAAAAATAATTTAAAAGAAAAAGGAGATAAAGAAAGAAATTGAAGCCATTATTTAAAGAGTTGTCATACTCGTGCTGCTTGGGATGCCTTGATCACTTTCAAGGGGACCTCTGAAAAGATAAGAACATGCTTCTTCAATACAAAAAGCATCCCACTTGCTTTCAAGTTAAACGCGTGGGACCTTTTATTTTTGAGTAATTCATCAAAATGGATAATTGCAGTTACTATAGATTTGGTTGATTATGTTTAATTTGATTCAAATACGTCAGAACCCTGATTGGTTTGAATAAAAGGTTGGTGGGTTTACAAAATAATTCCACTGTAATGATTCATTTCGTTTGTTCTGGTTCTAAGCACGTATAATTTGACTACTTTTTTGGTTTAGGAATTGACCCATTTCTTAATTTCATCCGAAGTTTTTCGTGTAAGAAATAATGAAAGTTAACATTGTGCCAAGGGCTAACATATAGAAAGAACCATTTTATTTATAGTCTAATGGTTCTCATCTCCGTTATCGTACTCTGTAAGAAAGCGTAGATTTTTGAATGGGACTAAAATTTTTGAATTTCACTATAAGTGTTTTAATCTAACTCCTCCAAACAAACCCTGACCAAAATGTAGCAGAAATATTAAAAAAAGAACATGCGGGTGGCTGAAAGTGAGGCCTCTGATCATATTGAAAAATTTTCACCCTCGTCAAAAGCCATTCACATTGGCAAACTGATATATACATGATAATGCTTTTGAATTAATCAATTCTGCCAGCTATAGCGAGTAAGCGACAGTAATTCACGTGTACTATCTGATCGATCCACTGTGTTGGGTTCCGCCACACGAGCGGGATCCTGGCCACGTTGATGGGACTGATTATCGTAGAAGAATAAACTGGTTTGAATTTTTGTCGATATCAAACCAAGCCATTGCATTTGCATGCATTATGCATACCCCTTGCGGTTCATTTCTGGGTCTATACTTCCAAACATGTCGTGCCCACAATCGCTGTCGGTGAACTTCACAAAGTTTACTCTTCCATGTTTCGAACTGGAGTACCGAAAACCCTACCACCATTCGAAGTTATGATAACACTTACCAAACCTATAATGTTGTGTTGGGTTCCTTGTCCAACTTGATTCCCATCTCTCTCTCCAATTTTTGACTTCCATTTTAGAATTAGACTCTGAGCAAAAGAATCTCTTGTATTTTAATGGAACAAGATTATGCATCGCGAAGTGTTTAGTATATATTAAGAGGATGTTTCCGTGCCAATTATTATGGAGCTTCTTCCTTGATTGAGTTCATGCACCGTAAGATATTTGACAATCATTTGCCGACGTACTGAACATTTTAAGATATAAATTCATGTGCACTAACGATTTAATGACGTGTGTCCTAAATTAAGTATATGTAACATATCAATGCATGCAATTAGACTTTTTTAAATAATGAGGTATTTTATAGAGAAAATATCCCCGCATAAAATTAGAAATCCTCTTCCTTTCCAGAGGAACTGACGCTGACGGCATTATGATGGTTATTTCACTACCGTTCACTAAGGTGAGAAAGAGGATCAAACAACGTTGTTGTTTGCGATACGGAATCAAATTTTTGTTGTCTAAATTATCGTTTAACAAAAAGTCAGGGATCAAAGTAAAATTCTTCAATGTCGCGTTAGGAACCAGAATTACTAATAATGGTTTTACACGCAGATGCTGAAAGTAAAACTTTGATCACCGCAGTTTCGTTGTATTTTCAAAAGGGAAATGATTATTCATGATTATATTAGCTTCTAATAGGCCAACACGAGATTAAACCAGAGTTTTTTAATACGATCAGATCAACTATACTAACTAACACTCAACAGTTAGTGGGTTACACAACTTACATATGTTTAAGCACGAAGCGAGAGAACATACTGAAAAAAAGGAACTAGAAGTTAGAACTGGGGTTGGTGAAGGTGGAGGACCCTTAACAACACACAGACAAGAGGTTTAAGAATTGGAGATAACTCGGGCTAACCGGTCCTGGCACGTTGGCCTACCCTTTTCTCACCTGTCCGCGTCAATGCTAGACTTTTTCCCGACCCAATACTTCCATCCTGTCCCTAAATTCCTCTCTTCTTCACGACAAACGATCAATTTCATTTCTCCATCTAACTTGTATATATAAATATATATATGGATTCCAAGCAAGCACTCCATTCATTTTATGCTTTGATTACTTCTTTTAGTTATATTTTATTGATTATATAGATCAAAAATTGCGTCTGTGTTATACTTCTTGTATCTTTAACATGGAGCTTCAACTTAGACTCGCTCTTCCGAATAATCATAATTCTGCTGGAAAAGGTTTCGACCTGAACCGCGTCGGGTTCGAACCCAAAGAGCGTTTGGGTTCGAAGTCTTGGAAGGAAAACAAGCGCAGTTTCGAAGATGCCTTTGGAAAAGGCGGAGACGAATCACCAGTTATACCTTTATTACTTCTATGGAGTGGGCAACCTAATGAGGAAGATGATCGGAAGAAACAGAAGAGCAACTCTTCCACTATTAACAAGTAAGTTTTGAATTCAATCGAATTAATCAATTGCATCATATATATTGATATTATTATTAAACATGGGTTATTGATAGTTAATTGTTTTAACCGATTATTGCAGGAATGAAGAGGAGGAAAAACCTGTGGGATGGCCCCCAGTTCAGACTTGGAGGAAGAAGTCACTTCACCAGGGTGAAGTTGTCGGGACTGAGAACAACGACCGGATGGCAAATCAGAAGGAAAATAACAATGGAAGACAATCAAATTCCAAGTTTATCAAGGTTAAAATGGAAGGAGTGGCAATAGCAAGGAAAGTTGATCTCAGGCTTTATCACTCTTTTGAAACACTTACAAACTCCTTGATCGCCATGTTTTCCAAGTGTAAGTATACGCCTTAAATTTCATGCGTGGTTTTCTCTAAATTTTCCTGGAACTTGCATGGCTTACTGGTTTCTAATTTATTCCATGAACAGACCATAAATGTGAGAAACCAGGCGTACGATATACACTTACTTACCAGGACAAAGAAGGAGACTGGATGCTCGCAGGAGATATTCCTTGGCTGTAAGTATTTTTTTTTAATTTTTTTTTCTTTACATCCCCATACGTATATGTACAATTTCCAGGACTTAGATTAATTTGGGAATGTATTCGATTATCAGGACTTTTATGGAATCTGTTCAGCGGGTGCAGATACTAAGGAACGGCAGCGAAGAAACGGGTTGCTTGGCTTGCTCGCAATCTTGATAACTTCAATTTGATAGACGGATTTTGTACTAGTTCAGATAATCTACTTCTAAATTTGCTTGAATAAGTAACTGTGATAACTGATCATGAAGAGACCTGTTAAGTGTAGTCGTAGATCGAGCTTAGCTCAGCCAGCAAAGACTTGATTATCTATAACTAGCTTGTTAAATTTTGGTTTTTGAATATATTTTGAGTAAGGTATTTGTTTTGCAACCTGTAAGCTCTATAACCACGGCTACGAAGTGGTAGTTTTAGACAAGTAATTATTCTGTTTATTGCGATGGAAGGATTAGATTGAGCTTATCCTTAAGCAGATTGTCAAAAATAATGTTACATGGTACATTAAACTCTTAATTAGACAACATTGATGAAGCGTATGTATTTCATGACGGAGGCAATGCATGTCAACAATACTACACATTTACTGATCATATTATTTACAATTAAAATTTTGAATGTATTATTGAATTGATATACAAATGATTACTGTCAGGGTTAGTCTTTGTTTATTTTATATTAAAATTATGAAAATTTCAAAAATCATATGCTTTTTTTTTTTAATCTCCTTATCATAGTGACTATAATAATTGATAGGTTTGTATATATATTATCAAATTTTATCGTATGACTGCTTTTACCTATTATTTTTAATTCTAATTTTATAATTTAATGTATAAAGTTATTGTTTTCTACGAATGTCTATGCTTATAAAATGCAAATTTAGTACAAGTCATAACTAAATTGCTTTAAATTGTACACAAATAAGTAGTGGTTAGCAAGTTAACTCCACTTGCATCAATTTTATATTTTAAAAGTGGAAACATTAGCATCTAAAAATTAATAATAATAACAACAGCAACAACAACATATGATAGAATCTCAAACTAGTGGGATAGATGTCATAAATGGAAACTATTAAACATTCAAGTTGTAATCCTAAACTGCCCCGATTATTTTATCGTAAGTTGTAAATTGGAACCATTCGGTGGTAAATTTTAGTAACTCGTCGGTTTGTTCTCTTGCTGAGATGGATGTATAACTAATCGACATACGGTCTATAAGTTCTATAAATAAACGCTTTGTCGGATTTCATAGTACATGTGAAACAGCGAGTCATGCTAAATGACTGAGCAAATCTCCAAGATTAGCTTGTCCCGACATCTGTCTCCATATTAATATTTGTTGTTACGATTGCTGCGCTTACTTATCAGCGGTCACCGAGCGTAGAAATCGATGCTTCTGCTCCGAGTCACTGGCTCGTAATATTCCATCGAGCGAAGACTTCAAAACGACTGGATTGGCTATTTGTACTTCCCCCTGTTTCCGCACGTCCGTTTTCATTGCTATCTGAAGCCAAAAGAAATCGCGATAATCAAATCAATTTTGCGTTTCCGTTTTCTGAGTTCTCTGAACTTTTTCTTTTTTAATTTTCCCTCTCTTTGTCTTCAGAATTCCTTCATTTCTCTAGACTCCTGTTAGAAACCTTAAAAATCGAGGAGGACGAGCGGCTTGATGTTTCAAGAATGTATATTGACAAGGAGACTTACCGACATCTGATATTCTTGATAATGAAATTTGTGGAAGACGAAATTCTACAAAGAAAGTCTTCTAGCGTACGGTGCCGTTTCACTTGCTTTTCTCATCTCTCTCGTTTTTCTGGTAATATTTTGGAATTGAGAATTTATGCTGTGTTTAGTTAGTGTTGTGCTTATCAAATGCTAACCAAAGAGAGTTTTATTCTATGCAATTGTTGCTATTTTCTTTCTATTGGTTTGACTGCACTTTCGTTTTAGTGAAGTGGAAAGCTAGAAATGTTCTTTCAAAATGGTAATTAAAACTATATTTTTATATTCCGTGAAAATACTTTTTACCATTGAGATCATTAGTGAATGAATTTCAGTCTTTGAAATTTAGAAAAGTTTTCTTAATTGAAATGCTCAGACACTGTGCTTAATCTTTGCATGGCCGAAACCTAGCCAAACAGTGATTTAAGCGTTTAGACTGCTCTGTAATTAGTCCAAGAATCCAGTTGATTAGCAATTTTGAGGTACTTCAAAGTAAACTACTTACGGAATGGTGGTAAACTCTTGTTTCTTCAATTATGCCTTACGTATGGGTAGACTCTAGAGTCAATGCTGTAATTTACTGCGGGTTGTTAAACTGATATCAAATAACATGTATTACTTTTAAAATCAAAATTTTGCATCTATTTTAGTTATTGAAAGCTAGAAAAATGCTTCCTAAAAATAAAATAAAATGAATTAGAGCTTTGACTATTTGAAGTTCTTGTTTTTTGATTGATTGTGTGGTTTACTTATTTATTTATTTATCCGAGTAGAATGGAGCAAGAGTCAAAGATTTTCTTCAACATGAATCGTTTTGGGGAAGTCATTATCAGAGATGACTGGGAAATGGCAGAGAAGTATCTTTCAGCATTTACAAAGCTGGATGATAATAGACACTCAAGGAAATTGTTCTTTGAGCCGTGCAAGCGGAAATATTCTGAAGTATTATGCGTTTAAATATGGCATTTAGCATTTGTCATCTGTTTGGCTTCTCTAGCTGAGAATGAAGAAAAGGAGCAGAAATGGGAAACTGATGCATATGTTCTCTAGAACTCTTTTGCTTCCCAGGAAAAATGACAATTATGTTAGATTAGATAATTTGAGAGCTAGACAGGTAGTCTACGAGGTGCTGTAATCATTTTATTGCTTCCATTTAGATGAAGAATAAACAATGATAGAATGCAAGTGTATTTTATTTTCTCCTTATTAATGAAATTTGAATGCGGTGAGGTGTTGAATGTGTATCCAGCTTAATATTGAACCTTCTGTCATTAGGAGTTAAGAAAAAAGATAGAAGATGAGATTCCATTATTTATTTTGCACACTGTTTGCAACAGCCTAGTTATGGTATTTTATTGTGTTTTGGGTTGCATGTTCGCAGGAATGACCATATTGAGACTGTTAACGTGTTCTGGAAGGATTTGAAAGTGTTCTCCATTCATTAAAATAGAATTGATGGCGAATGAGCCGAGCTGTGCATTAAAGGATTTAAGGCATGACTAAAGATTCTTGGAAATCATATATATCAAAGACATTTCAATTTCTCAAACTTTAAAAAAAGCTAAGTGTGCTGGGAAAATGAACAATTATCCTGGTATAAAAATGCTACATCTACAAGGGCCAAATTGCACGATGATCTCAAATTATTGGTCAAGGAATATGCACTGTTGCAAGATAAACTTGTCTTTCCCATTGTAAATAATTTGGCACTCTTGTTACTTATCTAACTCAATTCTTCTAGTTCTGAACAGAAAATAAGAGGCATAAAGGTAAAGGAATTATTATCATTTCCTTCTATTCTGCTTCAGTTTGATTTTATTGTTCTGAAAATTTGTTCCATCCATGTCTTTCAAATGAAATGAATTTCAGATTTTGCTACTGTAACCAGGTCTGATATGCATATGATTTATTTGCAGGAAGAACTTAATTAGTTGATACTTCAGTTTCTTGGTGAAGAAGAATTTAAAGAGATGCTACATAAGTACATTTTCTTATTTGATTCTTCTATCTTTTGGGTCTCTTCTATCATGTTCATAGTTAATTTTAGCTTCTCTTGGTGAAGATTTGAGTGAGAAACTAAGGTCTTCTTCAACATGAATTATTTTGGGGAGTGTATAACTAATGGAGAACGGGACAATGCAGAGAAATATCTCACAGC
>JAWDEX010000018.1:11602281-11614216 GCA_035221805.1 Trichilia hirta | reverse complement strand
CTGATTACCATTGGGCAGTAAGCAACACGGGAAATTTCATCTCAAACCTGAATGGACCCGTATATATAGCAAAGACAGATTCTCAAATCACGGGAACTCTAGAGTCTGAGCTTCATAAGACAGCAAGGATCTCTCGAAGCTCACTAAGGTACCATGACCTTGGTTGGAAGAACGGCAAATACAGCATTGATCTTCAATTTGCAGAGAGAACAATGGATGACTCGTTGTCATGGAAGGTCTTGGATGGCGTGTATTTGATGTTTACATTCAGGTATAGTGGAAATTTGCTTATGACATATAGCAAACTTTCAAATTAATTATTCTTTAATTTTTGTTTTAATCTTTTCATAAAATGATTGGCTTCAGGGTGAGAGAGTTCTCCAAGACTCCGACGTTCAAAAGGAAAATCGAAAAGATCCTCGGTAAAAAATTTTGAGGCCAACGGGACATGCAGAGTCATTGAAATCCACTTTTTTTGGGGCTGGGAAGGGAACACGTTGCATTCCACATCAAGACACATGCGGACCTCTAATATCTGGAATCCTTGCTTCTCAAGGTTCATGTATAAATTTACTTACTTCTGTTTTGTCCATTTTCTTTGCATACCGTTTCTTATTCTTACTTCTCTAACACAACTTGTATACATAGTTTCTGATGGCAATAGCTCTTCCAAACGTGACAAGAAGCGTATGGGAATACTTATTGGAATAGCAGTTGGATGTACAGCCGCACTTGTAATCCTTTCTTCCCTCTTCTACCTTTGGTGGACGAGGGCAAAGTTTTGTTCCAGCCACATGAAAATTTTCACAGAATCCCCAAAGGAACATTTGGTAAGATAAATCTAAAATTCCCAATTGAGCATTGTATAAACGAAATGCTCCGAACCATGGTTTCTACTTTTCAAACACAGTATGATAGTTGTTTGATGTCCTTGTTGATTGTCCACATGTTGATGTGATTCTGAATTCTGATTAATGATTATCAATTGCTGGAAATATGAAGGAGACTCGGCTTTTATGTTTTCCATGACAATATTTGAAGTCGGTATTCGTGTCTCTTGTTAGTTGTCAGTTTGTATTTCTGTTTCTTGTATTTTCTTGAGGTGAGGGCGTGGCTTTCTGCTGAACACGACACAAAAGCTTCCGTTTCGGGGGATTTCCTTTTATCCTGATAAGACTGGATTCATTTTTGGACAAATTTCACAAAATTTTACTACACTTATTTAACGAGTGTGTACCAAATATCTTTAAAATGTTGTTGAATACTCCTATTATGTGTATTGTACCAAACATTTTCCAATGGAATCCTGTATTATCCACAAAGTTGATTGAGACTTGAGAGAGAGGTTTTACAGGGTCTTGAGTGTTTATGGATTCTCATTCACTCTGTACAAATTTATTGGCGACTGGCGAATCATGCAAATGCAAAGCTGGCCTTTTGTGATCTTTCAACCTTTCTTCCTTGTCAAGTTTGTTTATTCGGTCCCATTAGATTTCGGAAGGAATGGATTCATCAGACAACATAATAGGAGCAGGAGTACTTACCGAAATCCATATGTAATATTGTGTTATCGAAAAGGATTATTATCACTTACTTTGACAATATTTTATTTAAACAAGATGAACGTAAAAATAAATATTTATCTTTTTTCTTTAAAATTAAGATTTATAATTATTTTATATTTTTATATATAATAATAAAACTAAATATAGTTATTTATTTTTTATCATTATAACATATATTCAGTTATTGTTATAAATAAAAACTAATTAAATATTTTATAATTTTATTTTATTATTAATATATTTGTAGCTAATAATAATAATTTAATAAAAATATCTGAGTTTTTTTAATTATTTAATTTTAATTATTGAGTATACATTTAATTTTTTACTCATAATAGTAAGTCTATTTTTTAATAATATGAGATAAATAAATAATTGTAATTAATTTTATTATTGTACATAAAAATATAAAGATAGTTACAAATAACATTTTTAAGAAGAGAATGGACAAATGATTATTTTTGTATTCTTGCTATTTAAGTGGAATTTCGCTTAAATTTTACGGAGGTAAGTGATAATAATTTTATTTAAAAAACACATCAAATAGAAAAAGAAACAAAATGATAAATAGAAAAATAAAATGAAAAATATGAAAAGATTAGTGGTTTATTAAGGACGTCCACGGTGGGACTGGAACACACAATCTCTGGCTATGGAAGCGAGCACCTTACCTTATCCATTAGGCCACGCAATAAAGAAGTTTGGATGGTAGGAAGAAAAACAATCATAGACAATGTTCTTAAATAAATTGATTTTCAAATTCAAAAAAAGTGAGAAAGACATTTCCACCATTAAAATTTTAGAAATGATAAATTCCTCTAACAAAATATTTATAATAAAATTTATTTATAACTTATTGTCAGTGATAAATATTCTCTTAACACTAAATTTATGTATTTTTCATTAATTATTGTTATAAAAAGAAGAAAAAAAAAACAACTAACAAAAATTTAACAGTCGTGAGTAAGAGAAATACATAAATTTTATCATTAATAACAAATTTAACGAGTTTTGCTCAAATATTTCTTAAGAGATATTTATTATTTCTAAAAATTATAGGAAATAAATATTTTTCTCCCTTCAAAAAAAATATAATATAAAAATAAAAATATTGAAACTAAAGAACACGGAAAAAAATTGAAAAAAATGATAAAAATAATATTTTAACCAACAAATATCATGAAAAATAATAAAAAATATATACACGTAAAAAAGATTGTTGGCAATTATTAATGCCTAAATTCTCCTTAAATGAAAGACCTAGCACATCACATAAATTTTACTGTTACTGTTAATATAAGAACTGTACAAAGTAATATCCAACCTCAGACAATGATTTTTAAAGGACTATCTAAAATCAAAATAAATAAGTTAGGAGTAAAGTCAACTTACCGATGTATAAATTTCAAAGCTCAAATTAGTGGGTTGTCAAAGACCGAGTTAAAAAAAAATAATAATAAAACAAAATAGTATTTAAGTTAATTACCGACCCAAGACGTTGGGCTCGAAAATATTTATAGTGGGGATTAACTACCACAAGTTTGAATTCTTTTTTCTCCTTCTTCTCTCAAAAGGTTAGAAGAAAGAAAATCAACCTCTGATTCGTATAACAGCTTTAATATTTATAAGTCCTTTGCACGTGTAAGCGTCGGAGAATGAGAGCTTGATTAAATAGAATACGGTATAATCGACCGATAGATCCTTTCACCACCTCCTTATGTTGGATTAGGGTAGCGCAATAAATGCCTGCAATTTATAGGACAGGATGCCTCTTATTGTAATAGAACGTTCATGTCATTCTTTGCAAAATATACTCAATTTTTTATTTGATTTTTTCGCTTTTGGATTATTAAGATTAAATTGTCTCGGTAATTAAGATGTCGGTCAGAATACCGAGATGACTAAATTCAAATCAGGTCGCTTGCATAACAATAGCGGGGACTGAAAATATCGAATCGATAAAAATCATCAACAACAATCATGAAAAAATTATATTTCCAAATTCTTATCAACTTAATCATGTTTATAGTCACGTAAACGTTTAAAGTCATAGATCAAAAAGGAGAAATTGATGTTGTTTTGGCAAGTCTATTTTAATGTTTAAATTAACAAAATTAATGAAGTTTATGGGTGACAATGACAAAACCACGAAGATCGTCGTAATCATACTTTTACTTTATGAGAAAAAATAGTTTTATATATAGGGTCTATCTTTAAATTTTATTACTATAAATTGTTCTGATATTTGTTTTTCTAATTTCTTAAAAAATATTTTATAATTTTTATTTTTTAACATAATAATATCTCGTCTTACTTAACATATTCCCTATTATAGAACATGTTTACTTTGAATATAGGTATTGGGATTAAAACTAAAGGGTTATGCTAGTTACTTTAGCATGTTATCTATGACTAATAAAATATTTATGCCTATGAAATATATTTAAGAAAGCAATTATTTGAAAATTTTTAATTTTGTTTTACATCAATTAATGTATTTACCAATCACTTAGTTATATAATCTTCTAAAAAATTGATATAATTGTAATAATATATAATTTTGGTAAATCAGGTATAGTTTTATTTTTATTACGAAAAGGAATTAAATATATTTTGATTAATGTAACAAAATTAAATCTAAGATATATGTCAATATCTCTTACAAGGTTATTGCAATGGAAAATATACCATATGACCAACTATTTGAGTCATACGGCGTATTTGTTCATATAAATTTAATAATACTTTGCATCAAAAGTTTTAACTTAATTACTTCTTAGAATAATATTATACCGTCATATGGGAGTGGGATATTAGACTTAGGTCTAAAATTTAATCCACTCCTATGATGAATTAACCCGACCCAAGTAATTTATGAGAAAAATCATGAAAAAATAACTTCCTTTTAAAAGTTGAATTATCTTCCCACGATTATAAGTGAGAATGTGGGATAAATATCACGTTCGATAAATAATAATTTTTTTTAATGTAGAGAAAAAAATATTTTAAATTGAAAGTGAAAATTTATTTAGGGCTCTTACGTCGTTGATACGAAGAGTATTTTTGTTTTATAATTTACCTTTGATTTAATAATATTAACAATAATTTAATTAACAAAAGATTTGTAATTAAAGTAAAATAAATTTACTCTTACTTTATACCATAAACTTTCTCTTTATAAAGACTATCATGTTATTTTTGTCTTCAAATTATAGCATGAAGGAACATATCTTGCACAACGAATTATTAAACCATCTTGGCCATTTTGTCATTTGCGGTTTAGAGTAAATTTCATCATATTCTATATTCTTAAAAGAATGTTTTAAATAGCGTGACATTTTTATTTTATATTTATGTATTAAACCAATTTTTTGCTATATTAAATTATTTTATTTGGTCGAATTATAAAGAAAAATTTAGATTAAAAATCAAACCTTTTAAAAGATAGAGTAAAACCCGAATAAGCGTCCAACATTTTATGCAATAATCGTGTACAAAACATTTAATTTTGGAGCTGTTATAAGAAAAAACCAATACATCATCATGCCTTACTTCTTTTAGAGCTCTTACGCAATTGATAGATCGCGGCACTTGCAAATTAAAGAAATCATTTTGACTTCCCAATGTGGATTGCTCCCAATGCCCTTCACCAAATCCATGCGACTTCCAGAACGTCACCGATTTTTTACACACGGATCAACCGCCACGTTTCACATCAAATAGTCAAAAGAGTCGCCATCACTGTAAACCGTACGCGTAGCATTATCCCAACAGGCAACACGGCAACATATCAAAACTCGAAACTCTCTTTGGTGTCGCGCCTTTGCAGACAGATGCTCTTCTTACGGACAAAGCACATGCACAGCCTCCCGACACATCCGGTAAAATAGCTGCTAACCGAATCAGAAATCAAGTCAACGGTCCGGATCATTCCACGTCCAAGCTACGGACTCACCCGGTTATTTAAATCCGCTTCTTTTTTTTATTTTCACTCTTTTTTTAACCTGTCTTCTCTGACCTCTCTCCACAACATGCTGGGCGGGGGATCTAGCTTTTGGGTTTAAACGACGCCGGCTACGCTCTCTCTGCAACTTCATCAAAATTCTTTCAATTTACCAGATCTTGTTAAGAGAATCAGGAAATCTCACTCCATTTTAATCCGCACAAGCTTCTTCACGGCAGATCTAACGGTAAATCCAAAAACTTGTGACTTCTACCTATCAGTCCGTAATATTAATTAAGCAATTCAGCTGTCTTTAATTAATCATAACCGTTAAAACGAACTAGACCATAGTGCTATCTTTCGGAGCCAAAAGAAAAAAAAAAAAAAAAGTGAGAAATCGTAAGGTTTTGAATCAACCGTAGAGATGGCGCCGAGCACGATTCGAAAAGCGATCGGGGCCGTTAAGGACCAAACCAGCATTGGCATAGCCAAAGTTGCAAGCAATATGGCGCCGGAGCTGAAAGTCGCAATAGTGAAAGCCACCAGCCACGACAACGATCCGGCCGAAGAGAAATACATTCGCGAGATCTTGAACTTGATCTCTTACTCGCGTGGATACGTCCACGCATGCTTGACGGCCTTGTCGAAGCGTCTGGGGAAGACTCAAGACTGGATAGTGGCGCTCAAGACACTGATGCTAATTCACCGGTTGTTAAACGACGGCGATCCGATATTCCAAGAGGAGATCTTGTACGCAACGAGGAGAGGAACGCGGCTGTTGAACATGTCTGATTTCAGAGACGAAGCTCATTCGAGCTCGTGGGACCACTCAGCTTTTGTAAGAACTTATTCTATGTATTTAGATCAAAGACTTGAACTTGTTTTGTTTGACAAAAAGAGCGGTGCTGGTTCGGGTTCTGGTTCTATGAGTTATCATAATAATGGCTTTGGACCTAGGGACAGGGATGATTTCCGATCACCACCACCCAGACCGTATGAGTATGATTATGGGGACGCTAGAAATGATAACGATTATAGGAATTACGGGACGACAAGGAGAACAAGATCTTATGGTGATATGAGCGATGCTGCGGCTGCTGGAGGCAGTGAAGAGAAAAGAGCAGTGACTCCCCTGAAAGAAATGAAGCCGGAGAATATATTTGGAAAAATGAGCCATTTCCAGAGACTGTTGGATCGCTTCTTGTCATGCAGACCAACAGGCCTGGCTAAGAATGATAGGATGGTCTTGATTGCTTTGTATCCGATGGTGAAGGAGAGTTTTCAGATTTATTCTGATATTTGTGAGTTTTTGGCTGTATTACTTGATAAATTCTTTGATATGGAGTATACAGACTGTGTTAAGGCGTTCGACGTGTATGTGAGTGCAGCAAAGCAGATTGATGAGCTAATGACATTTTATAATTGGTGTAAGGATACCGGTGTGTCGAGATCATCTGAATATCCCGATGTTCAGAGGATTACGAGTAAATTATTAGAGACTTTGGAGGAGTTTGTGAGGGATAGAGCCAAGAGGTCCAAGAGTCCTGAGAGGAAAGGGTTGGAGGCTTCTCCCTTGGAGGGGCCTGTACAAGATATGAATGAGATCAAGGCATTACCAGCTCCAGAGAATTTGACTCCACCTCCACTGGAGCCAGAGCCAGAGCCAGAGCCTCAGAAGCCACAAGTGACTGAAGATTTGGTGAACTTGAGAGATGATGGAGTAACAGCAGATGATCAGGGTAATAGGCTGGCTTTGGCTTTGTTTAATGGACCGCCGGCAAATAATGGTTGTCGATCGTGGGAAGCATTCCCTTCAAATGGGGAGCCTCAGGTGACCTCAGCATGGCAGACCCCTGCTGCTGAGCCTGGCAAGGCTGATTGGGAATTGGCATTGGTTGAGACAGCCAGCAATTTGTCTAAACAGAAAGCGACGTTGGGTGGAGGGTTTGATCCTTTGTTGTTGACTGGCATGTACGAGCAGGGAACAGTGAGGCAACATGTGAGCACTGCCGAATTGAGTGGTGGAAGTGCAAGTAGTGTTGCTTTGCCGGGACCAGGGAAGAGTACCACACCTGTTTTAGCTCTCCCAGCTCCGGATGGAACGGTCCAGGCAGTTAATCAAGACCCATTTGCTGCATCATTGAGTATTCCGCCTCCTTCTTATGTCCAAATGGCTGACGTGGAGAAGAAACAGGTATTGCTAGTGCAGGAGCAGCAAGTATGGCAGCAGTACTCGAGGGATGGCATGCAAGGCCAATCTAGTTTGGCCAAGATCAGTGGCAATGGATACTATAATGCCGGTCCAATGCCAGTGATGCCGTATGGAATGCCTCCAGTCAACGGGATGGGATCGCCAGCTGGGTATTACCACAATCCTTACTGATTTTTCTCTTTGTTTATCTTTGTATTTGAACTTAGTGATTACTTCTTATATGATATGGTTTCTCTTGCAATTTGTGCTCAAAAATGTGGTAAGAGAGAGGGGGAGATTGTTCATTCGATTAATGATTCTGGGGATTTTGGTGTTGCGAGATTTGTAATACAGTTGTGAAGTCTCTTGTGCTTGTAATATTCTTTTTTACCTTTTTTTTTTTCAATCTTTATATTTATTTGATTATAATTTTTAGATTGAAAACTATATTAAAATCAACATTGACTTCATAGCATTGATGTGGATTGTGATTCACATATTTTTGTTTTACTGATAGGCTCTCCCTAAATGTTAGGTCCTCTGCAACATTGCTTCCATTTAGGTCTGCCTTTTAAAGTTGAGTTTACGGTAATTCATTTCTGATTTCTGGCTGCTACTTTCTTCTAGAAGGGCTAATCCTTCAAATATTGTAAACTATACTTAAAGAGTATTATTTTTTGAAAAATCTATTCATTTAAGTATGGGCGTGACCTGTCACGTTCAATATAGATGTTTGAATACTCTTTTGTTTTTAATCCGAATTTTGACTTAGTTTTAGGCTATAGAGACAAAAACATATCTAGGAAAATTAAACCAGAAAAAAAAAACAGGACAAAATAATTGAATTGGAGCAAAGAATACTGCTTGAATTGGATTGAATATCAAAAACTATTAATGAACGGCAAAAACAATAAAAGTATATTCCGAGTAAACAAGAAAAATGACAGAAAATGACCTTATAACTCTTTATTTATTTGATATATTGTGTTTCTTCTCTTAAATTTAGGTTTATACTAGTTAACGAAATACAAATTACAAATCTTAGTTTGTGGATCCCAGCCCAAACATGGAAATATAAAACAAAACCTTGTAGCCAAACTTCAGGACGGGAGTTATAAGAATAACCCTGATGTGACCGCATTTTGCTTTCCAGAAGCTGCAGCACTGGATTCTGTGTCTCTTTTATTAGCCTATACTGTACATTGATTCCTGATATAGAAATTATAGTTCGTTGCTTTTATTGATCCCTGAAAATGAAATTGCATGAATGTTTCATGAGCTGACGTGCATATGACGTGGGAATTATTGGCTTTGATAACCTGTATTTTCATGCTTGCCAACAATTCAACGGATGATCCAGCTGTTTTGCAACTTGAATGAAAGGAAACTTATTGTGTTCTTCAGGCGACAATACAAAAAGGATAAAACGAAGAAGACTACTGGCCATAGGACTCAGTCCACAAAATCACAGTCAACCGATCAATACCTTACTTCTTTTTAATTTATTTTTTTCTTTTGCTTCCAGAAGACTTAAAAACACAAAGGTAGGTTTCCTTTTCTTTTTTCTTTTCTTTTCTTTTTCTTTTTTTTTTTTTTTTTCATGTCATATGGCCTGAAAAGTAATACGAGCATCACTATCTATCACCACTTCCATGGAGCCCATTATTGATGGACCATTATTACTAAGTATGCTTTTAAGACTTATGAATGGTGCATGTAAAGTGTAGTGATGTGTATACGATTTTATTAATATCAAATTGATGTGATAATATCGAAAAAAATATATCCTAAATTTTTATTATTAATTTATCATCAGGTGTTTTGTTGTGAGGTGTTGTATAATGCAAAATGACAACCTGGCACGCACAGTCGAGGCAGCAATTCACATATATTTAATGCACCGAAGCCCCAGTCGTAGCCCATTGGTTTGCTTTGTAGCCCATTGGTTTGCTTTGCGCCACTTATTTATTTAGTAACTGCCTACTTCAGTGAATTTTTATCTCCAAAAGGATTTCCTTTAAATGGTAGATCATTAATTTTTAATTTATTATATATTTAATTGATATTGTCAAATAATAATAATAATAATATTATAACTTGTGGATATAATTTCAAATTTTTCTTGTATCAAATTGAGGAGGATGTCAATTTACTTTTTTGTTATATTTAATTAAGAATATTCAATTATTTTTTTAAATGTTAATTACTTAATACATTTTAAAAATATTTAACTATTATAATTTTAGTCTATACCTTCTATATAATTCCTTTATTGAAATTCAAAAATAATACAAAATAATTGAAAGTGATTGATAAATATTAACTTATAATTTGTAAATAAAAGAGTGTATTTATTTAATATTTTTATGTTTTATAATTTTAAAACGAAGATCAATTATATTTTGATGTTATGTGGGCAATAAAGGGTAATAAATTGTATGGTCCATCGACTTCCTGAGTAGTTGATAAATAAATAAATAAAAGTAATTGGTGAAATTAATGAGAAGATTTTAATTGTACATTAGATGGGATGAAAGTAAGCATGAAACATGATTTTATAATTGTAATGATTAATTTGTGTAAATTATTTTTTAAAATGAGTTATTATCGCTTACCTTTTATAAAATTTCATAAAATTTTACTTAAATAGCAAGAATACAAAAATAGTCGTTTATCTTCTTTTTTCTCTTAAAAATATTATTTACAATTACCTCTATATCTTTATATATAATTATAAACTTAAATATAATTATTTATTTATCCCATATTATTAAAATATATACACTTATTATTAGTAGTAAAAAAATAAATTACATACTCAATAATTAAAATTAAATAATTATAAAATTATAAAAACTAATTTTTATAATTTTTACTAAGGCATTATTATTGTTTAATAATTAAATATATATAAATAATAAAATAAAATAAAATAATTATAATGAAATTATCAGATATTTAATTAATTTTCAATTAATAATAATTAAATATATATTACAAAAAAGTTATTTTATTTTTATTTTTAAAAATTAAATAAAATAATTTAAATAAATTATTTAAATTATTGAATAACTAAAATAATTTGTACTATAAAAAATTTAATTTATAATTTTATATTCATATAAAATTATAAATTAAATTTTTTATAATACCTTTTACTAAAAAATTTATAATTTAGCTTTTAAAAGTTAAATTTAACATATTTTATTTTATATTCATATAAATTTATGAATTTATTTTTATTTTATAATTTAAATTTATAAATAATTAATCTTATTTTTATATTTAAAAACTTAATAAAAATAATTTAATTATTTTATTTAAATTATTGAACAACTATAATATTTTATATGTCTCGACCCCGACCGTGGAGCCAACACGTGATAACCATTGCAAATCTTCAAAATATGCTTTACTACGTAGAATATACCTCTTAGACCTATAAGAAATTTAAGGTGCCTTTTATTTTCTTAGACATTTATGTACAACTCAAATCCCCTCTCATATCACATTAATTTATAAATAATCAAACTGTCTCTTCGAGA
The DNA here is from genome assembly GCA_035221805.1 of Trichilia hirta. Lineage (NCBI taxonomy): Eukaryota > Viridiplantae > Streptophyta > Magnoliopsida > Sapindales > Meliaceae > Trichilia > Trichilia hirta. The sequence goes on along the minus strand of JAWDEX010000018.1, from coordinate 11,602,972 downwards.
TATCTTAAGTCCTTTTTAAAATGTAAAAATCACAAAATTTTATCTACAACAACAATAAAATCTTTACAATTCATAAAACAAGGCAAATACAAGTTTATTTCGTTATCACCAGTGGACACAATTACAAAGCTGTGAGTCAAGTGCAAGAGTATATTTAAGGCTTTAAACACTCTAGAAATAATCAATACTTCTAACTAACCCTTTACTCTACTCGCGATTACCTGAAACTAAAGTAAAAGAAAGTGAGTATACAAGAGTATACTTTGTGAATGAGTGCAAAACATACATGAGCATATACAAACATTTATAACAAATCATTTTAAGAAAAACATTTATGATTTGAATATAAATTAATTTATTTTAGTAAAATCTATGGTTTGTATCTAAAAGTCATTAGGTTGGTCTTTTTTCTTGATGTTTACTCTAGTCAAGAGAAAACCTAAGATACTTTTACTTTCTATATAAAACTAGTGCAAGTTAAATAAAATAATATGCATACATTTTTAAACAAAATCATACTTATTTTTATAAAAATGGCTTATCACTGATACACTTGTCTATCCTCGACATTCTTATCTAATATGTTACCCAACAAATAAGATCATAATTTCTTTTATATCGATTCCACCAATGCACCTATTCACCTAAGGCGACCACTACCTCAGTTCGTCCTTAGGCTACTTCCTAGCTC